>CM067357.1:43829447-43877561 GCA_034190875.2 Urechis unicinctus
TGAATTTCGAAGAGCAATGCTTTTGTTTTGGTTCTACTTGAGAATAATTTCTAACGATTTCCACCAACTTATTACGTTGTAAAAACAATGCATAATGTCAAATTAAATATTTTGCATAGAACTTGCAGGAATTCTTCATGAAATGTCTTCATCTTGGATTCAGCCGTTGACTGAAAGACAACTTCGTTATGAAAACATGTAGAATCACAAGTAGATAAAAAACCATAACAATACATAAATTTTTGTTCTGCCATTTCGGTCTTGCGAAAATAAAAGAAATGATTCGAGTGGATGTGATTTTTCAGGAATAGCATGCTTAGTCTAATGACCTGAATGACAAGTCAATGATAACTTTTGTTTCATGCGAAAGTTAACCCTGAGGTGCATTAAATCAAGTGCAATTGTGTTTTCGTCATAGTTGCGTTGGTGATTTTTTCACACATATCAGTACTGTTTTACAGCGTTTGCACCGTTAATTAACATTTTTTGACATAAATAATTACAATACATCATCCAACAGGCCAACTTGAACAGATGTGAAGGCATGGACCTTGTGTACCTCTTAATAATCTGTAGTGATAAAAACCTGACTAATATTTTAAAATTAGATATCTGATTAGCCTAACGAGCCATAAGGAGCTGGCATCGTGTCATATCCGTGGAAAATATCAAAATCGACAACCTTGATATTTGCGTCATTCATCGAGCACGTAAGACAGAATGCTGTATACAAGCACGAGGTGACAAGCATATCTGTCACTGCTCATCACTGGTCGGTGAACATGGTACACATAGAACATCCCATCTAAGCCCTTTCCGTATTTTACCATAAGTTACCCCACTCGTTAGTGATTAAATATGTGTTTACTTGTAGTACACTGGTCAGAAACGACCCATTAAACTAACTATCCATGGATGACAAATCCACACTTCGGATTTTAATCGTTTGTGGTGTAGCCGTAAGGATAAACGATACATACTTTTTATTCACTTGTCATAATTGTAACACTGCTCCATCAATAATCGCTATTCATTGGTAATTTTTTGGGGTTACATCCCGCGATCTAGAAGCAATAAATCTGAACCCGGAAAACACTGCATGGCATTTTCATCATGCCCAATGTTTACACTCATTTTTATATAATGCTGATTATGTTTTTCTTGCATTCTCCTAATAGCCGTCATCACACACACAGTCTTACCGGGATGATCGTACCTCGGAGCAGAGTGCATCGCATTTAAGGAATTCCCGGGTCACAATTTCATGGTTGCTTATCCTCGCTGAGTACAATATGAAGAGAAACGTATTAACGTTGAACATAATCTCTTATATTTTTTTGGCAAGTAAATATATTAGTTTGGCTTAGCTTTACATGGGTATAGGTAACATAAGAGGCTGGTTTAATAATCAAGCTATAATGAATTAAACACAAGAGTTTGTTTTATTGATACACCTACATTAGTTTGCATGTTAATCACCATTGCCCTTCGCATTATATAGAAAACTCCTCACATAATATGCAGTGATATGTGCTTAAGTAACTATCAAATCGTCTAAACAATCTTCGTGTATGAAAGAAGCGTAAATACCTCACACTTTAAACAGCAATCAATATTAAATGATAGAACAAATGCATATATATGCATACAACAGGCCTCATACTTGGAAGAAGCTCAAGTTGTCAAATATTGATGAAGCATTTCATTGAAAATATAAACTGATAATGCAACACACACATCAGCTGTCAAAATTTTCCTTCAATGAGATGATCATTCAGCATGGAAGAATGCATGTCGGCAGATTCGAAAATAAAGTTTGCGCATTAGCTCTATTGCCCCTGCAATACAACGCTATTTATTACTGCAGGTTTAAATCATGCTCTGCATGACAATATTTTACCAGGGTTGTGGTCAAAATGTTACTCGTTGCTTGAGACCATCATGTCGCTAAAGTGATTATGGTTGATCAATATGGAAGCCGCACAAAACAGGGAACAACTTGCAGCATGGTATCAGTGAACACAATCAGTGTAGTACGATCAGGTATCTCCCATGGACTAGTGAAATTTGTGCGATGATATTTACGTTTACTGGTGAA
This sequence comes from Urechis unicinctus, assembly GCA_034190875.2. Lineage (NCBI taxonomy): Eukaryota > Metazoa > Annelida > Polychaeta > Xenopneusta > Urechidae > Urechis > Urechis unicinctus. The sequence continues at coordinate 43,831,546 of CM067357.1, forward strand.
TGCATCTGTGTATATGTGGTCTATTATCAATCCGAATAGAGGAAATTTGTGATTCACATAATTGTTCTGTGACTTTGGTGATGAAACTTTGCGTGATTCATAATGATTGATACTTATCGAATTTTGTCGCCGAATATAAAAGTTATATCGCATAACCGGCGCAATGCGTTCTATGTATTCAATCAGACATGTGTTGTACACTGATATCCGTATGCTCTTGAATTAAGAGTAAAGTACAAAATAAACACCAACCTTCCTCAACTACCTATTTTCCACAAAGTAGGGGATTTCTGCATCCCTTGGTCTACAGTGCGCCAAAGTATATCGATAAGTTTTAATATAGCATAATGTGCTATCGAAGCACAACAGAAGTGTTGTTGGAATACACAACGGACACAGTGGCACTTCAGCGGAAATTTGCAGTACTAAAAAAGGATATAAGATGGGGGGAAAAGGGGAGTGTAGTTTTAGTAATTGTTCCATTGACAACCAGCACCCACCAACCCCCACCTCCCTCTTACTGATACAACTAACTCAGAATCCCAATCCGGAACTTGAGTAAATGTGATTAACTTAAGTTGATTATCGTAGATAGGGTGATGCACTTCGATTGCACAGACAGCATGATATATTTACGCCTTTCATACTACAGAAAGAGCCGAGCTGCACAAACAGCTACTTAAGAGAAAGCTAACCGTAGAGGTGAACGCCCACACTATATTGGTGTAATATTTACAAGGCTCAATATCAAGCTAATGTTTGGTCAAAGTAATTTCTCCAACAGCCCCTCTATTGTGTGGATTCTTTCCATGCCCGCAGTACCATGATGATGATTGGGCTAGTAGTATCACCGATATTTACTTCTGTACCGGTCCAAACCGTACCCTTTCCTATATTCCAGATTATGTGTTTGTCTTCCGTGTGCTTGTAGAAAAAATACCCACAGAGTGCAAAGTGTGCTTGACCTTTTGAATACACCACTGTTTAATGCTCTGCTTAATACCAGGCATGATGAGACCAAATGTCAAAGCAATTTACAGTGTCTGCTTTACATTCAAAACAATTATACGTGCATTTGACGTCGATATTCCCACAATAAACAGGAACATTTATTTCCCGACGCTACATAGATTTAGTTGGTATACTATAAGGATTTCATGCTCGTATTCAAAATATTCAATGGATGATATTTGTCAACGTGTGCGTTGGTTCAAGGAGACAAAGTGGCATTGTAACACCTTTGTGTGTCGGTCATTTCGATAACTGACCACTTTGTACATCATATGTGATGAAACAGTGAGTAGTAAATCGGTCCATAAATATATATTTCAGCACGCTATATGTCTTAAATCATTACTTATCACGCATGATCATCTTCATATCGGCCTAGTTAATAATGGTTGCAATCTGGCAACACCGCTGATCTATAATTTACGCCGAGAAAACAGATCTTCTACAGCTTCGATAAAGTCAGCTGATCACTAAATAGAGGTTCCATACATGCATATGACTAGAATTACTGTAGCATGAGACCCGCGTAATATTGGACGCCCATCACGGAATGAAAACGACAATCATTGCTTGTTCTGGGCTTGATAAAACATTAACCCGTACACCTCAGAGTCACTTGTCAGTTTAGGCACGAAATTGCCATCACGACTAAAGGGTATTTCCAGGAGTGGGCGCTGATGAGATGATAAGGTTATCTGCATCATGCCAATACACTAGTGCGAATGAACGAGATTTGCTTGCCAAAAACGAGATGTTGAAAATCATTGATGCGATAGCTTCTTATACATGATGGTCGAGGATAACTCAAGCAAATGAAACAAATCATTTAGCCAGTGTTAATGAGATCATCGGTGAAATATGTAGTTGTTGACAACGGCGATGCACATATGCTCAAATACACTCTCTGGGGTCGATCGTAAGGGCCAGCAAACAGGTCGACCCCGTATAATAACTCACGCCTTTTACTTGTCCATGCGCTAACCACTGAACACGTGACGGATGTTAAAGAAATTCACGTATAAGATCAGGATTAAAGGCGGGGTAAAGTTAAGGCCGATGCAAAGGAATGGATCAGTGTGATTATTAGCCTGTTAATGGTCATGATTTTGAGTGCATCTATGTGTGTGTATACATGTAAGATCCTTCGAAAATATTATTGGACGATCTGGAAAAACATTATTTGAAAGCAGCAGTGTGCAGAGCGCTGACCTATCCCTATTGTGGAAGGTGAATAGCTGTCTCGATGCGTTTTTGGAGTGCTTCATTCCATTTGCCGTACTCAGCTGGTAGCAATCACATTTATTTACGTTCCGGATGAACATGCTCGATGGATTGTATCAAGCAGAGAGAGTGCTCATTGAACATAATTGTCAAACATATATATTCAAAAATCAAAACAAAGCTCAGATGTTTAACAGCCTTTTTTAGTATCGCCTATTGCCTTTAAGGAGTAATTGTGTCCGTCCGTGTCCTATTCCACCAACACGTATGTTGTACTTCGATGGTCGAAACGTTAATCTAATTTGCCAGACTGATGATTCAATATACGTGACTTATGAACGAAATTTGATACGCCATTTATCATGTCAACACATCCAGCAATTCACCCCCATCACGTTTGTGATATCAACTTGTTGTTCGACGCGACGTATATCCGCAAATAGCTTGTTAGTTTAACGCAATTAGCTTTATCGAAATCCATCAAAAATACATAAAGTAATATTGCTATTCACACAGCACGTTCAAGCAACCCCATATTATCGTGTAGTAAATGCTAAAATAGACGGAAGTAGTCGGCGCTGCCAAATAGCTTAATTAGCAATGAGAAGAAGTTTTTGATGCGCCACATTTTGATTCGTTAAGGCGCAATACGTGGACTGCATGCGTATATAACTACCGACTGACTGGAACATGGAAATGACGTGCATGTTATAAAATAACATATCCACATGAAATAATTTAAAACCAGTCAAATCCAGTGGCCAATGATATTTTCTGCTCATTCCTCTAACTCGCTGACATGCATGCTAAAATATATTTTTTCTATCGCATTCACTCATTTTGCGTTGCAATTTGGTGATTAAGCGAATGGCTGCACATAACGAGATGGGACCTTCTTCCTTCACAATAACGAATGCTATGACTAATAGAAAAATGGGTTCTCTCATGTTATAATGCGCCCCGAGTATTGATGTGCAGCGACAAATATGCTAGCTTAACGGAGCATATACGAAGCGTTGGTCGTATGCGCTTGTTGAATCCCAGAAATTACCAATGTAACATTACTTTACGCGGGACATCTAATGGCATGGATATGTATAAATGTCAGTTCCTTACGGCTTATCTAAATGGGCATCTTATTCCAAATAGTCGTTGGTTTATTCGCACTTCATATTATCCGTACTTTTACAGCGGAAAATAATGGTTCATACCATGAACACTGTTAAGTTATGTTTGCTCGGTCAACTATGTTGTTTTAGGTAAAACATCGTTTTTGCAGCGGATGTAAACGCTTTGTGTAACGACACGTTTAAATAAAAAGCATTATGACAACCCGAACCATGAGAAAAACACAATTCTTATTGTTTTGATCAACATCAGATTCAACCTTGAGAGTAATCAATAAACAAATTTTAATGCGGCAATCTTATCCCTCGGTATACCTGTAATTGCTAGCGAATGATGATATTTCGTTTTCATAATTTAGGTAAGACATTCCGCAAATTAAACTTAACAAACAGAAACAAATCGAAAGGCTTTAAACACATCACAAAATCGGTATTTGGAATACGCAAAATACCTGAGGTTGGCAGCTATCGGATGATCTACATTGGCAAGTGGTTGCGCGCGATATATCCATATGTGTCAATTATTTGTTAATAATCCAGGTCATAAGCCCAAGCGTGTCAGTCCCCGACAATAACCCCCACAATGATCGGCACATAGATTTCCGCACAACTCACTGATAAAAACACATATAAGCAAAATGTTACTTTATCGTCTACTCATACAGGTAGCACAAAACGCGCAGGTTAAAATGTTAAATGGTGGTGAATATTTCATTTTCTGTTAATTCCTTGAATGTGTAGTTATTTTGGGAAAGCTAATTCCCAAAACGCATGGGCGATTACATCGTGTGCATCGTGGGAATTGAGCAGCAATAGTATCTGATATCAATTTCGTGTTAAGTGTTAGTCTTACGGACAACACTGAGAAAGATTGCCGATGTAAAAAATTATGTGTTGGCATATTATTATTGTGTGTGTCTAACGTGTTTTTCAATAGCCATAAGACGACTCTCTTGAAGGGAGTAACTATCCATGGATGACAAATCCACACTTCGAATTTAAATCGTTTGTGGTGTAGCCGTAAGGATAAACGATACATACTTTTTATTCACTTGTCATAATTGTAACACTGCTCCATCAATAATCGCTATTCATTGGTAATTTTTTTGGGTTACATCCCGCGATCTAGAAGCAATAAATCTGAACCCGGAAAACACTGCATGGCATTTTCATCATGCCCAATGTTTACACTCATATTTATATAATGCTGATTATGTTTTCCTTGCATTCTCCTAATAGCCGTCATCACACACACAGTCTTACCGGGATGATCGTACCTAGGAGCAGAGTACATCGCATTTAAGGAATTCCCGGGTCACAATTTCATGGTTGTTTATCCTCGCTGAGTACAATATGAAGAGAAACGTATTAACGTTGAACATAATCTCTTATATTTTTTGGCAAGTAAATATATTAGTTTGGCTTAGCTTTACATGGGTATAGGTAACATCAGAGGTTGGTTTAATAATCAAGCTATAAAGAATTAAACACAAGAGTTTGTTTTATTGATACACCTACATTAGTTTGCATGTTAATCACCATTGCCCTTCGCATTATATAGAAAACTCCTCACATAATATGCAGTGATATGTGCTTAAGTAACTATCAAATCGTCTAAACAATCTTCGTGTATGAAAGAAGCGTAAATACCTCACACTTTGAACAGCAATCAATCTTAACTGATAGAACAAATGCATGTATATGCAGACAACAGGCCCCATACTTGGAAGAAGCTCAAGTTGTCAAATATTGATGAAGCATTTCCTTGAAAATATAAACTGATAATGCAACACACACATTAGCTGTCAAAATTTCCCTTCAATGAGATGATCGTTCAGCATGGAAGAATGCATGTCGGCAGATTTGAAAATAAAGTTTGCGCATTAGCTCTATTGCCCCTGCAATACAACGCTATTTATTACTGCAGGTTTAAATCATGCTCAGCATGACAATATTTTACCAGGATTGTGGTCAAAATGTTACTCGTTGCTTAAGACCATCATGTCGCTAAAGTGATTATGGTTGATCAATATGGAAGCCGCACAAAACAGGGAACAACTTGCAGCATGGTATCAGTGAACACAATCAGTGTAGTACGATCAGGTATCTCCCATGGACTAGTGAAATTTGTGCGATGATATTTACGTTTACCGGTGAATGCATCTGTGTCTATGCAGTCTATTATCAATCCGAATAGAGGAAATTTGTGAATCACATAATTGTTCTGTGACTTTGGTGATGAAACTGTGCGTGATTCATAATGATTGATACTTATCGAATTTTGTCGCCGAATATAAAAGTTATATTGCATAACCGGCGCAATTCGTTCTATGTATTCAATCAGACATGTGTTGTACACTGATATCCGTATGCTCTTGAATTAAGAGTAAAGTACAAAATAAACACCAACCTTCCTCAACTACCTATTTTCCACAAAGTAGGGGATTTCTGCATCCCTTGGTCTACAGTGCGCCAAAGTATATCGATAAGTTTTAATATAGCATAATGTGCTATCGAAGCACAACAGAAGTGTTGTTGGAATACACAACGGACACAGTGGCACTTCAGCGGAAATTTGCAGTACTAAAAAAGGATATAAGCAAGGGGAAAAAGTAACATGGAGTGTAGTTTTAGTAATTGTTTTATGTTCCATTGACAACCAACACCCACCAACCCCCACCTCCCTTTTATTGATACAACTAACTCAGAATCCCAATCCGGAACTTGAGTAAATGTGATTAACTTAAGTTGATTATCGTAGATAGGGTGATGCACTTCGATTGCACAGGCAGCATGATATATTTACGCTTTTCATACTACAGAAAGAGCCGAGCTGCGCAAACAGCTACTTAAGAGAAAGCTAACCGCAGAGGTGAACGCCCACACTATATTGGTGTAATATTTACAAGGCTCAATATCAAGCTAATGTTTGGTCAAAGTAATTTCTCCAACAGCCCCTCTATTGTGTGGATTCTTTCTATGCCCGCAGTACCATGATGATGATTGGGCTAGTAGTATCACCGATATTTACTTCTGTACCGGTCCAAACCGTACCCTTTCCTATATTCCAGATTATGTGTTTGTCTTCCTTGTGCCTGTAGAAAAAGCCCCCACAGAGTGCAAAGTGTACTTGCCCTTTTGAATACACCACTGTTTAATGCTCAGCTAAATACCAGGCATGATGAGACCAAATGTCAAAGCAATTTGCAGTGTCTGTTTTACATTCAAAACAATCATACGTGCATTTGACGTCGATATTCCCACAATAAACAGGAACACTTATTCTCACCGCTACATAGATTTAGTTGGTAAACTATAAGGATTTCATGCTCGATTCAAAATATTCAATGGATGATATTTGTGAACGTGTGCGTTGGTTCAAGGAGACAAAGTGGCATTGTAACACCTTTGTGCGTCGGTTATTTCGATTACTGACCACTTGGTACATCATATGTGATGAAACATTGAGTAGGTCAATCGGTCCATAAATATATATTTCAGCACGCTATATGTCTTAAATCATTATTTATCACGCATGATCATCTTCATATCGGCGTAGTTAAAAATGGTTGCAATTAGGCAACACAGCTGATCTATAATTTACGCCGAGATAACAGATCTTCTACAGCTTCGATAAAGTCAGCTGATCACTAAATAGAGGTTCCATACATGCATATGACTAGAATTACTGTAGCATGAGACCCGCGTAATATTGGACGCCCATCACGGAATGAAAACGACAATCAGTGCTTGCTCTGGTCGTGATAAAACATTAACCCGTACACCTCAGAGTCACTTGTCAGTTTAGACAAGAAATTGCCATCATGACTAAAGAGTATTTCCAGGGGTGGGCGCTGATGAGATGAAAAGGTTATCTGCATCATACTAATACACTAGCGCGAATGAACTAGATTTGCTTGTTAAAATCATTGATGCGATAGCTTCTTATGCATAATGTTCGTGGAGAACTCAAGCAAATGAAACAAATCATTGTGCCAGTGTTAATGAGATCATCGGTGAAATATATAGTTGTTGACAACGGCGATGCACATATGCTCAAATACGCTCTCTGGGGTCGATCGTAAGGGCCAGCAAACAGGTCGACCCCGTATAATAACTCACGCCTTTTACTTGTCCATGCGCTAACCGCTGAACACGTGACGGATGTTAAAGAAATTCACGTATAAGATCAGGATTAAAGGCGGGGTAAAGGTAAGGCCGATGCAAAGGAATGGATCAGTGTGATTATTAGCCTGTTAATGGTCATGATTTTGAGTGCATCTATGTGTGTGTATACATGTAAGACCCTTCGAAAATATTATTGGACGATCTGGAAAAACATTATTTGAAAGCAGCAGTGTGCAGAGCGCTGACCTATCCCTATTGTGGAAGGTGAATAGCTGTCTCGATGCGTTTTTGGAGTGCTTCATTCCATTTGCCGTACTCAGCTGGTAGCAATCACATTTATTTACGTTCCGGATGAACATGCTCGATGGATTGTATCAGGCAGAGAGAGTGCTCATTGAACATAATTGTCAAACATATATATTCAAAAATCAAAACAAAGCTCAGATGTTTAACAGCCTTTTTTAGTATCGCCTATTGCCTTTAAGGAGTAATTGTGTCCGTCCGTGTCCTATTCCACCAACACGTATGTTGTACTTCGATGGTCGAAACGTTAATCTAATTTGCCAGACTGATGATTCAATATACGTGACTTATGAACGAAATTTGATACGCCATTTATCATGTCAACACATCCAGCAATGCACCCCCATCACGTTTGTGATATCAACTTGTTGTTCGACGCGACGTATATCCGCAAATAGCTTGTTAGTTTAACGCAATTAGCTTTATCGAAATCCGTCAAAAATACATAAAGTAATATTTCTATTCACACAGCACGTTCAAGCAACCCCATATTATCGTGTAGTAAATGCTAAAATAGACGGAAGTAGTCGGCGCTGCCACATAGCTTTATAAGCAATGAGAAGAAGTTTTTGATGCGCCACATTTTGATTCGTTAAGGCGCAATACGTGGACTGCATGCGTATATAACTACCGACTGACTGGAACATGGAAATGACGTGCATGTTATGAAATAACATATCCACATGAAATAATTTAAAACCAGTCAAATCCAGTGGCCAATGATATTTTCTGCTCATTCCTCTAACTCGCTGACATGCATGCTAAAATATATTTTTTCTATCGCATTCACTCATTTTGCGTTGCAATTTGGTGATTAAGCGAATGGCTGCACATAACGAGATGGGACCTTCTTCCTTCGCAATAACGAATGCTAAGCCTAATGGAAAAATATGTTCTCTCATGTTATAATGCGCCCCGAGTATTGATGTGCAGCGACAAATATGCTAGCTTAACGGAGCATATACAAAGCGTTGGTCGTATGTGCTTGTTGAATCCCAGAAATTACCAATGTAACATTACTTTATGCGGGACCTCTAATGGCATGGATATGTATGAATGTCAGTTCCTTACGGCTTAACTAAATGGGCATCTTATTCCAAATAGTCGTTGGCTTATTCTCATTACATGTTATCAGTATTTTTTTTACAACGGAAAATAATGGTTCATACCATGAACACTGTTAAGCTATGTTTGCTCGGTCAACTATGTTGTTTTAGGTAGAACATCGTTTTTGCAATGGATGTAAATGCTTTGTGTAAGGACACGTTTAAATAAAAAGCATTATGACAACCCAAACCATGAGAAAAACACAATTCTTATTGTTTTGATCAACATCAGATTCAACCTTGAGAGTTATCAATAAATAAAATCTTAATGCGGCAATCTTATCCCTCGGTATACCTTTAATTGCTAGCAAATGATGATATTTCGTTTTCAAAATTTAGGTAAGACATTCCGCAAATTAAACTTAACAAACAGAAACAAATCGAAAGGCTTTAAACACATCACAAAATCGGTATTTGGAATACGCAAAATACCTGAGGTTGGCAGCTATCGGATGTTCTACATTGGCAAGTGGTTGCGCGCGATATATCCATATGTGTAATTATTTGTTAATAATCCAGGTCATAAGCCCAAGCGTGTCAATCTTCGACAATGATCGGCACATAGATTTCCGCACAACTCACTGATAAAAACCCATATAAGCAAAATGTTACTTTATCGTCTACTCATTCAGGTAGCACCAAACGCGCAGGTTAAAATGTTAAATGGTGGTGAATATTTCATTTTCTGTTAATTCCTTGAATGTGTAGTTATTTTGGGAAAGCTAATTCCCAAAACGCATGGGCGATTACATCGTGTGCATCGTGGGAATTGAGCAGCAATAGTATCTGATATCAATTTCGTGTTAAGTGTTAGTCTTACGGACAACACTGAGAAAGGTTGCCGATGTAAAAAATTATGTGTTGGCATATTATTATTGTGTGTGTCTAACGTGTTTTTCAATAGCCATAAGACGACTCTCTTGAAGGGAGTAGCTGTTATTGATTAGGTAGAGCCACAAAAAAGAGGCAACGACAAGCAACAACAAGTCTTCAGGCACAATATCGTTAAGTTGCATTTAGGAAATTATGATTTGCGTCCTAATAAATTATTGCAGGTCATATAAAAAAAACCTGCACTACATCATTACCGACTTATATTGCGACCTTGGCCGGCGAGTCACGGACAATTTATTTGATTGGCAGATGCAATCATAGACCAAAGACGATGTGCCCTTTTTATTCAAAGTAGGATCGGTAATAGTAGTGTGGCTCTTAAAAAACCGCTTTGCCGGTTAATCGAATCAAGGGACCATAACGTCGTCTAATTAATTGAATGCCATTTCATAATGATCGATGAGTCCCGCTCGTTAACTTGACCTGTCATAAACGGCATCTCGACCCCATTGCCAGCATAAGCATACATTTGAAATGTTTGCTACGACCATCGTAGTTGCATCTTATAATGCTGATTATTGATATTGGCGAAGCATTCCCTCACCATTATTATTGCATGTTGCTAGCCGGCATCTACAAGTGACAAATTGAAGTGGTCTAATAAGAACGGAAATTTTACTGAGTACAATCGGAGTGTGCTGTTAACCTGATATTCTTATATATAGCCCAATAATAATGGCGGAATAGAAGAACTTTGGTAAATTTAGTTACATTAACAACAATTTATTGTAAAGATCCATTCCGTTGTGAAAAGTATGCGCCCTCAATGCGGCAGGTTATATGCAGAAATCAGTGGGTGCAACTCGCTCCATCGCCATTAAACTTTATGTCATTACCGAATGCAAATCAACATTTTAATAAACGATGTTCAACGTGAACCTTTTATAGAATTCATCAGCACAATATATATATATTTTTATATATATATATATATATATATATATATATATATATATATATATATATATATATATATATATATATTATATATATATATATATATATATATATATATATATATATATATATATATATATATATATATATATATATATATGCTATGTATGACACTGTTGAAAGAAGAGAAGCGAGTCACCTCTACTTAATCAATATTGATATTTATTCATCACAGGCAGTTGAACCATTCAGTTTTTTTTTGATATATACGTTCATGCACATTATGCATACCAATTAGTGGCTAAATACAATAAGGGGCAAACCTATTGTCTATACTGTTTCGTCATGGTGTTTGGGTGACCTTACAGGTGAGATGATGACCTCAATATGTCTAATACAAATCTTACGATTTGCTGGTCGCCGCATGCGATCGAAAGCAGCCAGCGTGTTCCAATTAATGCTTTGGAGAAAAGCCTAACCTGCTGTACTCTCTGACACATGCACTACACTTGATATATGCATCGTTTCTACAGCAGATAACCTTTCACAGGCGTCTTGGTATATTGCAATAAATCTCTTGGAATAATCTAAAATATGAATATTATATATATGTTTTATGTCATGTCAATATATGTAAATGTTTGTCTGCACTGCCAATCTAATAAAGCAGCACATTATCTCGAGTTTGTATTTGCATACTCATTAGATGGCTCGTTTATGTTTTGTGGGTACTATTAGCAACTAGATTTCTGCTCATAATTGATATCTTCCGTAACGTTGCTATTCATACAAACCTACAGCTAGAGAATATATGATTGTTCTGCAGTGATTCACATTTTATAACTTACTCTGACATCCAGTTAGCAAGTTAAGTGTTCAATAAGGCGGCTTTCAAAGCACTAATCGTAACTAAGAAAACAGGCAAATTGTTGGTCTGTAATATCGGCGAAATTCGAGGAGCTATTTGCCGAGTATAGTCTGTCTAGTCTATTAAGCCAACACATTCTTACAACACATTTCCAAACAATTAGAATGATTCATTTTATGCATTGTGCAGCTATACAAAATTAGCCATGTTGTATTTGAAATGGTTTACATGCAATTATTAGTGTGTTATGAATTATTTACAACTGGGGTGAATAATGTTTTATCGGTCAAAACAGAAGGCTGCCAAAAACAGATCAACTGTTCGGAAACCACGACCATCGTTGCTGTTTTTTTTGGGTGCGCACTCCACATGAACTGGTATTTGATTGTAATAAACTACGACCCTGGCTTGACAAAGATGAAGCATCAGGGAGATCGTATATAATCTGTTGTAGTTCAAAAATCATCATCATCATCATCATCATCATCATCATCATCATCATCATCATCATCATCATCATCCTAATCATCCTCATCGTCACAATCAGTATCTACAATGACAGAGCATGTGGTCGCGTAGTTTGGCGGTGTTGGTAACATAGGGCCGTCAGGTTTTCTCTACTGCAAACACACATCGAATGAACATAATACTAGCTAATGTTAGCAGTGGCTCTCTGCATAACGAGTAACGCCGTAAACTGTTACAACAATGTTAAAAGTTGAAATTATATTTTGGCTATCCACATCATGCTATAATCAACGTTGAAAACCAGTACGTTTGGTCAGGGATGCGCAAGTTTCTAATCACATGCGTAATACAGGTAGAATAGATTGATTACCCCAGTGTGCGCTTGTCTCGCAGCACGGTCGTATCGCAAGCAGCTTCGGCAGAAGGTTCTTATTGATATTATGAGATGTGCAAAAGAATTGATCCTGCGCCTCCAAGATGTTATTGGATTATGGTTTTAGCAAATTACAGGGAAATATTCCAAACACAGCATGTGTATGCATGCAGCAGCTGATTGGCTGACCTATTACTAAACAAATAATTGTTGCGTCGCTCGGTTATCAGCACTTTCTCGACAATATTGATTGATCCCTGTGCCTATAATTGCTATAGGCGCTGAATAACGTCATTACTTTGTACTGTAACCTGTAAGACAAGTTGTTCTTGTTGCCAAAGTTTGATCAGTCGTCAATTACATTAGGAGACGAAGCTCTCGTATCATATCCGTCATCCCGGCTGCTGAAGCAAATTGTCTGTGCGCTTTATTTAGTACCCTATTCGGTTCATAAATACGCAAAGATTCAAGCTCTTCATACCAGCGGTGGGGCCTGTTTATTGCCAATTTTATGATAGCTTACCCAATGAATCATTGGTTGCTCTGCAAATGTCTGTGGGCCACACATTAAAACGTTTGGTACATTTATATGAAATATTCGCTTATCTTCGGAAATTAGTGCTTTTTAATACCCTTTTCGTGAATCGTAATGGGACAAATATTGGTGGTTCTCACATAAGGTTGCTCAGACACGAAAACATTGCATTGCTTTTTAATTGTACATAAAGTAAAAAATTATATCTCAGGATCGTGTCGGTTCTGTGCACCCACCTTATGACGAATAGTTAGAATATCAATAACGTCTGTCGGGCGACAGAATAGGTAATCTTAGGTTGAACATTCTGCTTATTGGTAAAGCAGTGTGCTATTTCATTGGTAGGTGAGTGCATGATGCTACACTAAACACCATTTACTGGGTTGGGACTTTTATGCAAGATTTAATTGACTGATATTGCAGATTTCAGCAAATCTTTTGATCTTGTCTGAAATCCATCCCAGTGGGTATCAGCGGTATTAAATGTATATCTAGTCAGGGGTGCGTCATCTAAAATATAATTGAAGATTCAAACGATGAAATAATCCAGTTATTTATCAACAGCAAATCAGTGCAGAAAAAAGACAATCTTTACTATATTTCATACCTAGATATGCCTATGGGAGCTATGGAGTGACAGCCAATTAGCCGTTTCATCTCATTATAACGCCTTCTCTTCCAGGAAATGTCACGTTTCGAATAGACCAGAAAATGCGTAATGAACCTAATTGGGTTTGAAGAGATCCGTGCCTGCATTATCTAGTCAAACTTTTTTCGATTTTGTGTCATTCCCGACGATATATTCGTGATTATATATTAGCTTCACCGCGGATGAATTTCATAATGCGCAGTAGTTTTTGTTCCTATAATGAGTCCGCTACATACTTATACAAGAGCCACGGAATCTCTAATGCACTTGATTCGACTATTAAGGAACACTACCTGGTCTGACATTATACTCTCATACCACAAATATAGTTAGGCGCGATAACTGTTGATTTAACAGTTTTAATTTGTACAGGTAATTCTATTCCGTTAACAATCAAAGCAGGCAACATTTCATATGAAGTTGGATTGGTCGAGATTGAACAAAACAGCGAAGAATTTGCAACAGATCAATGAAACATTTTAACATTCTTAACATTCCAATATCTATATGTTATTATATCGTGCAGGTTATTCAAACAGTCACATGGAAGAATGTGATAGTATCCTGCTGCAATATGGTGATAAAACACCCTTTGTCCTAGATACATTGATGGTGGGTTTGTGATATGGCTATACTAGTCGGTTATAGGCAATAAATCACCTGGTTGAATTGGGCGCTGTTGATTCATACCGTGATGGATGGCATGTAAACAGACTACCGCGCCTAGTGTTGTGATAGCTGCGCCATTGTGTACGTATGACCGATCGGTGTTTCAAATTCACAATTGCCGTAAGTATGTATTTTTTTAAACCATTGCCAAGCACTTGATCATATAGCAGACGCAAAGACGTATCCACTGGATATGTAGGTCGGCTATCCTCTAAATTAACTCCTAATAGTTAATTTTGGATGTATCTTAGTGTAAACACAATACGAATCCGTATTCTTCACGCATAATGCATATTCACGTTACAGTGGCAGCAACATGTCATATATGAATCATGTGAGTTGTCTGGTTATGGCATGATCCTTGTCAATACATGATGTCGCTAGATAGTGATGAAACACGAATGGGAGCCAGTGTGTGCAATCTGAGACTTTAATACCCAAGTCCATTGAGTACTACAGGTGCTTACGAGCCCTGTACGATCTTGAGATCCGTACGGAAGTCTCCCGCGTACCAAGATGTGGTCACATTCTCTACCAGTTGTCTAAGGGCGTTCAATGGCCTCTTTAAGGGGATTAGGCCACGGAGTCGAAATAACAATTACGTGCACTATAGCGGATACTTGCGGGCCCTTGCCGTTACCGTATGGAACTTCGGGTTTTGTGTTATGTCGCATACGGGCCCCGTGTGAGGCCGTGAGGGATCAAGGGGATCCAAACGACCTGCGGAATATACAAGCACGACTGTCTCAGGGCTTCTGTACGCTTTTACCCGTAAGAAACCTGTGCGTAAAAGTTGTGCATGATCAGCCTTGGCCAAGCGCTCTACGGAGCCAGTACGGGGCCAGAAATCTTCGCAAAATGGTAATGGTCCCTAGCGGGGCAGCAAGACACACTGTGTGGGCCTGCATGGACCCACATGGTTTTTGCCCGAACGGAGCCCGTAGATAGCCCGTAAGTTTAATGTCACTTGGGCATAACCGTTAAATGGCGATTTACTAGCACGTTAATGACGCGTTATTAATGCTGCTAATTCCGAACTCAATACTGCCTGTTAAGCAACGAACGTCTTTGAAATATATTTTTGTTGGTTGACAAGCAATTCATTCACATATGTGCTTCTGCTCTCTATTTTCATAACCGCCATCACGCTGTGCTGAAATTACCTATAGAGATAAATGGCTAATGTGTGAACCAATTTTACTCAGACAGGAACCATCATATCAACTGCGACATGCACGGCGGCCGGTGCACACCCTCTGCTCTTTAGCGCTTTCTTATATAGTCAAGTACAACGCTATCCAGTAAATTTCAACGCAGAAAGATATTTGTGTCGTTTGACAACATGGTGCTTTGTATATGTATGTCCATAGATTTGCTGTCATATCTAACTTACGCGAAACATGATAACGAGCAATAACATTCCAAAGAAAATGGTATTATATGATAGCTGTCATATATTGCAAAACTTTGTTTCTTTACCATTTATTGCAATATTATAGTCTATATTAATTGTGTGCACACTAATGAGCTGCTTGTGTCCAACGTAAAGCAACAACACCTAACACAGGTTTTAACTGTATCTCTATCCACATTATTCTGGTGTTGCAGTTTGCGGACATCACTGCATTACATCAATACAGCCCAGGCTCATTGGCTCGGTTTTGAGCATCACTTTTGGAAGGCGCACTGACTCACCGACACGTGTGTATCGCGCTTAATTATCCAAGAAGCCTCAGAGAGATCATCAAGTGCAACGTTTTACAACAAAGACCCTCTGATGCGGGAAGATCGTAATTTGGAATTCTTTTGTGTGTCAGTAATGAATAGGCAGCTGGGAGTTATGATGATGGAATGGTGTGTTGCTTCATGTTATGAATAATAGTTAAGCGTAAAAAACCGACGTGCCAGGTGCATGTGATATAAATAGCAACTAACTTAACTCACAAAAAAGCAACAACCTCAGTTTATTGATGTGCACTTGCGAGTCAAGTGAGCTGAAGGGAGAGTAACATAACCAAAAAGAGCGGTTCTTATGAACTTGCGCAGGTATATAAATAAGATAAGAATGTGGAAGACCTCATTTACCAGCGAATGTTTTGTACAATGCGTATAGATTCTGCTCTGTAAAAATGTAGTTAATAAAACAGTGAGAACCCAATCAAGCGTTTGTGACAGCTTAGCCCAGTGTCCACACGTTGCCTAACGAATTATCTCGCATTGTGGTTTGTGCATTACATACGTACATTCCCATGTTCAAATAGCAAAAATAATGCGTGTAGAATGTTTGTCTATTTGGAATATTAGAAATACTCTTTATAGCACTCTTAACGAAATGTTGCCATAAAGTAAAAACTGCTCCGCCTGTATGACAGTAGTGTCCGACACTAAATATTAGCCAAAATATAATTATTGTGCTGTCTTATATTGCAAAAGGTTCGAATGTGCACCACTGAATTATTTAATAAGCAGCGCAATATGTTTTGGGATGCCATTCCACGAATCTTAATGGGACAAAATATGTGTGCATTTTGCATGCAATCTGGCGCGATTCTGTCGCTGTGAATAAAGCACAATAGGAGTTTTCAAATGAAGCTCTCGCTTCCAAATCATACATTGATATTCAGGTGCATATGTCGATATAGCACCTTCAATCTCAGGATCACATGATTCCTAACCAGACCACAATTAGTATAATGTTTAAAATCTGTAATCAGATATTATAATCACGAAATCTAATGAGCTACCGTCGCAACCCACTCTCATCCTCACACGGAAAATTGATTCACGTTTATTTCGCTGCCATCTAAACTAGGTGGCAAAATGACCAAAACTATGTTACTTGGACCCGCCGTGATTTAATAATTTAATTTATTCTCAGTTTGACCTCTATATAACCAACTGACACTTTAAACGGCTCACAAACAAAGACAGAGTTTTAGTTACGCCATGATAGGCATCTGATATCAATATAGATCTTCATATATAGCGTACACATGCAGGATTCGTTGACGAATGTAGAAGGGTACAAACTATCATATATATATATATATATATATATATATATATATATATATATATATATATATATATATATATATATATATATATATATTTATATATATATATATATATATATATATATATATATATATTATATATATATATATATATATATATATATATATATATATATATATATATATATATATATATATATATATATATATATATATATATATATATATTGCAATAAAAAATACGAATACATTTTGAGGCATATTGAAAAAATGCGAATGCAAAAAGCAGCACTAACTTGTGTGCATTATTTTCAACAGCGTGTCGTTATTGCCGGATGGATAAAATGTAATATGGAGCCATATGTATTGTAACGTAATTTGTGTTGATGAGTGAATAAATGTTTAATGTTGTAGTTTCAACAATAACAGATGCTTCTCGACTGGTCATTGGATTATATATAGGGACGCTGCTATTGTGGGGAGAGAAACTAGTGGCGTTTGACAAATTTAGAATCAAAAGTGTGATCGGACACTGTTCGTAACAAATGTAGCTTACGATAAACCTGTGGAACGGAACGGATCGAGGATGAGCAAATGGTAGGCAAAAGATTGTGACATGGAGCAGTCTATTTCGCTTTTACAAGTTGCGGTCCTCGCAAGGTGAAAGAGGCTCTTGTCGTAGCGTGGTCATTGCTTTTAGTCTACATTTATTAATGCACCCGTCGTCACTTTGACAATTCTGTTCTTATGACAGTAGCCAATGTTGCATACAGTAGACACCAATAAGAGGCTGAAGAAAGACAAATCGGTACTTTGTCTTGCAAATATTGCTCTTTGCACTCGTACTTTAGCTTTTCTAACACCAATTAGTTAGGTTTGTTGCAACCTCTCTAACTGGGGTAAATCCAAGGTCAGATTGCGTTTAAAACCAATCAGGCAATTTTTTATGGCAAACCTGTTTACAATCTGTTTTGACGCTGCAATGTATTAACGCATCAACCCGTCCCATCGGACCGGTTAACTTGCAACTCACGATACATCGCAGGTCGTTCAATCTAATAATATGTGGATAAATGTGGCACAATGGGTTGGAATCCCGTGCGGTGTATTTATACTGCTGCATTTACAGACTTTAGTAGCTGTTTGTTTTCACGAACTGGAGCGAGTTTCTAGTGCTTTCGTCAACAACTTGGATCGTCATATACGTCCTTATATTTAGTTAGCTTTTGGGTTCGGCTCATAAAATAAACCACCTTTCGTAGCTTATGCGTAAATTCCATACCATTATTGCTGCATAATTGCTAGCATTAGTACTATCTGTATACAGTTGAATATGTACACGGGTTTGATCTGTGCTATCCAATTAAGATAATTGGTTAGTAATATGGCAACAATGTTGTAATGGTAGAAAAAATGTGATGTTCATAACGCGCAATTACTCAGTAAAACTGACATTGTTGCTCTTGTGCAGACATATTAACCTCATCCGTATGTATTCTAACATGATATGTTCAACCGAGTAATCACAATCGGCAATAGTTCTCCAGTTAGGAAATCATGTTGCTGCTGCTGCTGCTTTTACTGCTGCTATATTACTGCACAGTAAAAACCATTAAATCCATTGGGATGATAACGATAGTGCTACTTGCCCGTAAAGTAACGCGGCAAGCAGAGCACTGATGCTTCCTCGTACGTAATTAAGGGTGCGAATGTAGGCCACAGTGCATGAGTAAATAGGGGAGGATGTTTGCAGGCCTGCATATATATATATATATATATATATATATATATATATATATATATATATATATATATATATATATATATATATATATAGATATATATATATATATATATATATATATATATATATATATATATATATATATATATATATATATATATATATATATATATATATATATATATATATATATATATATATATATATATATATATATATATCTATATATCTATATATATTCATGTTTTAGCTTTACCCTTTCTACGTTGCAAATGGGCGACCATGTACTACAGTCATGCTTCTATAGTGTCCGTAACGGGAGAGATGCATTGTGGTAATGATAACGCTAAATTATTGCTGACATAGAATGGGCTAATTATTCATGCATTGTATTATTATGTATACAATCACTCCATTTTGTACTTCTGAAGCTAATAACACACCGCACGCTCTCCTGTCGTGCAGCCACAACTATGATGAATTACGACGCAAGTTGAATGGCCCAGTAATTCAACGTTCGCATTGGCAGGGATGACCCGTCTGAGAGACAGCACACTTGTTGAACTCCAAGAAGTTTTATAGAACATTCAGTACCATCCTTACTTTAACAATGAACGCAGGTGCACGCCTGTTCGTACATAGTGTTGATTGCCATGGTGCTGTGTCAAAGTTTGTGATTTTCTGGTAGGTTTGAAAACGTTAAGAATTTACTGGCGTCATTCAACGATTCAACATTGTATGATTGTCCCATAATGTTTTTTTATGATATATATTTTTATGACATGGTCCCATCTCATTACATCTGTGCTAGTCAACAAGGGAAAGTGGGTTCGTGTTCGATCCTGATACGGCCGGTTTTGGATGCCGCCGTGCACAGGTAGCCTGTTTGAGCGAGGCGCTTTTGACTGAACGGTAATTGACATATATGACGTCATAAAAACCCGCACCGTCTTCAATCCCATACCATCGCCATGTATTCCGAAATACCAATCTAATCATCAAACTAAAAGCAAATAGATCAAAATGCGAAAGTTGTCGGCTCCAGCCAACTACATAGCAAATTACAGCAGGCACTATCGGCAATTCCGGTTTTGTTTACCAGCGGCAGGCAGATAAGATGTAAGTTTGGCTGGTATCCGTACATGGTGCCACCCCCCATCGTTTGAGAAATACCTCGAAATCAGCTCATGTCCCCATGATGTTTTCTCAGTCTAGCATGACACGCTACACCTATTATGAGGTTAATAATCCTACTATGTTATTTATACTCTGCGTTTAAGTGATAAATCAATATTCTTTTATGGCAGCTGGAGACGGCTACAATTTTCTTTTTACAAATGATTCCGGATTGATTGAAAACGCCGATCGAACATTTATTACACCGCAACATAGATGCAATCAATACATCTGTATACATTTGCTTAAAACATTTTACACTGGTGATGTGTGTCTATAGCACATTTGTACGAGAATGAATGGCGCCAAGGATAATTAAGCAATTTTCATACATCTGCCTGAGAGTTCCGCTACTCTTTCATAATTCTTCTGATTTTCAAATATAAATTGTCCCATCGTTAGGTGAGTATGAATGTGTAGACCTCTTTACTGATAGGCTGAGATGACATGTATAAATTGTCCTTCTGTATTTAAGGTCATATTTTGTCATGATTCACAGCCCATACAGAGACATAACTTCCACAACAGTATTTCTCCTGCATTTCTCGGACATATCCTCATCTGGCGTTGAGTCACTGGCTGGCACTTCCTACAACAGGAGGTTCAGTAACTAATACAAAACAAAAACAGACATATATATTGATTTAATTACTTATTGTTATTGTAATATTGGGGTTTAGCGTCACTTTCAACAAAGAGGTGATATTGCGACGGTGATGGATGTGGGTGATTGTGATGCTTGGACAGCTCCTCTTAGGTGCCAGACCCACTTGGCACAAACCCTTTGCCCAGACCGGGCTGCGAACCCACGCCGCTTAGACGAAGGTCAAGCACGGTACTATTGAGCTTCCCGGCCTGGTGCATCATTGGAGATGGGCCGCCATTTAACGTGATCAGTCGTGTCACGGGGAGCCAGCCAGGTTTTCACCGCTTGGCATAAAAACCTACAACCTGTGGGTCGAAAGGCGAGGTAGTTTACCACTACGCCACGGGTACCGGCTGATTTAATTACTATATTTGCTCGTAGTTACTACACGGGCTGATATCTTTCATGGAGTAAAAACACTTTGTTTTCTTATCTGGTTGTAACTGTCTTCGACATGCAATTCAGTATCTAATACGCAGGAAGGTAGTTTTAAATATTGATTTATTTACTTCACATTTCTTATCAGGCTTCCAATGACTTTCACAATTCTGCAAAAGCTGATACTAGCAATGTAGTTTATATTGTTGAGGGTCATAAATGGTCGCAGTTATCATACAGGGGCATACTATTCACTGGTATCCTTAACTGGCACTGAGTCACTTGAAACAATGATGTTTTCTGTCATATTGGTCGTTCATTAGCATCTTATAAACAGCAGGACTTTTAATAAAGTAATAAAACAATGGCGTCTTGTTTGACTCTGATTCAGCTAAATGTTTTAGACAGCTATTCACTGGGCATACCGACTCCAACTCCAAATTATCTGAATTTGTATATTGCCTTGACCTTACTCGTACCTCTTGGTACCTATCCACTAAACAAAAGCACCAGTTAGTGTCTTTTGTGAAGCCCTACCGAAGACTTCGATTCCAGCTAGCCTTCAAACACGGTACGACCGGTTTGACTCAGCCTGACTCAATGCTCTCTGTCTAATCATTGTGTCGTAAAACCATCAGCATCGAGTATGTAAAAATATTTATATGTATATATTTATATATAGTTATATATATGCATATATATAGCTATATAGATATAAATATATACAACGGAATATATAGATGTGTATACATAGATGAAAAATCTGTATATTTATATACATTCGTATATATACATATATATTTCCATATATATAGTTACATATGCGTATATATACATGTGTTTATGTGTTTCTATGTATACATAAGTATGTGTATATTTAATCATATAAATATTTATTCACATGTATATAAATTCATATGTATGTATAACTATATCGATAAATATATATGCTAATATATACATGCATATGTATCATATATGTTTATTTTAATATATCGATATATATAAACATATATTCATATGTATATATTTATAATTATACATGTGTATATACATAGCTATAAACATATAAATATGTATAACTGTTTATAAATGATCATATAAATATTATATATGTATATATAATATATATATATATATATATAATATATATATAGTGATCTGTATATTTATTTAGATTCGTATATAAACATATATATCAATGTATACATTAATACATATATATGCATATATATCGCATATGTATCTATGAATATGTATATATAATAAACATATATATATATATATGTATATATTATATATATATATATATATATATATGCATATATATTTATATATATGTATATATATGAATAAGCATATATATATAATATATATATATAGTATATATGTATAAATATATATATATAATATATATATATATATATATATATATAATATATAATATATATATATATATAGATATATATATATATATAGAGAGATATATATATATATAATATATATACATAAATAAATATATGAATAATATAAATCAATCTATATATATATATATATATAATATATATATATATATAGATTTTATATATATATATATATCTAAACATATATATATATCTCTATATATATAAAATAGATATGATATAGAGAATATATATATAAAATAAATATATATTTATAAATATCTATAAATATATAGGTATTAATATATATATAGGGATAAATACATATATATGCTATATATCTCTATATATATATATATATATATATATATATATATATATATATATATATATATATATATATATATGCATTTATTAATATATATGTATATGTATATTGATATATGTAGGTGACCGTTCAGTATATCTGTGTATACAAATATTTATTTGTATATATTTATATATAGTTATATATATGCATATATATAGCTATATATATAAATATATATAATGGAATATATATATGTGTATGCAAAAATAAAGGTCTGTTTATTTATATAGATTCGTATATATACACATATATTTCTGTCTATATGTTAACATATGCGTATATATATACATGTGTTTATATGTGTTTATTTATATACATATGTATGTGTATATATCATATATATATGTATTTATATGCATATAAATTCATATGTATGTATAACTATACAATATAAATATGCTGACATATATAAATATGCTAATATATACATGTATATGTATCTAATATATTTATATTAACATATCTATAGATGCATATATATGTATATACATATATTTATGTTTATATATAATTATTCATGTGAATATACATAGCTATATATATATAAATAGGTATATGCGCTTTTTTTTCGCCTGTTATGTACACTTCGCTTACTCTCTGTATTTTTGAAATTACATGAGATTTATCATAATCAATAATAACTTCAATAAAGTTATCCATGCCTGTCGAGATTTCATTTGAGAAGCCACCGTGTTTGTGGTTTTATACCAATTGTTGGGAGGCTGCATATTCTTATCATCGCCAACAGATATTCGGGGGGCCATCTTGGAAAACAGCTGCCACAGTGAAAACTTTTTCATGAATTGTCTCATATATCAATTCTGGATGAATAAAGGTCATGGCAGGACTAAAAAGAGCATTTCTTAACTTGATGCTGACGGTACCAATACTCCTGTCTCTTTTCATGTTTCCTCTTTCTTTAAGCCTGAATCTGTGGTTAGTGTTACGTTAAACATTTGCACCAATCCTCATATGTGATAAAATGCTTCATAGCATGGTTCATTCGAAACACCAGCGACGTTGCTATCCTCTTTGACGGCGACCACATAAACGTGAGTAGTATAAGGTGGCGTATCATTCTAAACATGACACCTTAAACAAAGTCAATATAACGCAGTGATTGCAATAGACGCACTAGCCATAGCATCTAGACTGACCACTTTTATATACAGCTAATGAATTGCGACATCTTGCATGTTGTTTGCGCTCTTAATGGTCAATTTAGCGTTCGTTGAGCGACTTGCAAAATGCTAGCGGTAGTTGTTAGCACCAATACCCACACTAAAAATAATGTCATTGCTATGGTTTGCGGTTTCTACCTTTTGCATACCTCCCCAATCAATAATTGTAGAGCAAAAGGGGGAACAAAGCTAATTAGTTCTCAATAGGAGCGGAACCGGGAACAATGACGTCATAAGAGGTATAGATCGACGAAACAACGATGGAATATATATATGCACACACACACACCCACACATATATGTATAAATATATATATATATATATATATATATATATATATATATATAGATGAATATATATGTGCACGTATATATATATTAATGCATGCATATAGTCGTTTAAATACATATTTATCTATCTATCTATCTATCTATCTATCTATCTATCTATCTATCTATCTATCTATCTATCTATCTATCTATCTATCTATCTATCTATCTATCTATCTATCTATCTATCTATCTATCTATCTATCTATCTATCTATCTATCTATCTATCTATCTATCTATCTATCTATCTATCTATCTATCTATCTATCTATCTATCTATCTATCGATCTCTCTCGATCGATCTATCGATCGATCTATCTATCTATCTATCTATCTATCTATCTATCTATCTATCTATCTATCTATCTATCTATCTATCTATCTATCTATCTATCTATCTATCTATCTATCTATCTATCTATCTATCTATCTATCTATCTATCTATCTATCTATCTATCTATCTATCTATCTATCTATCTGTCTGTCTGTCTGTCTGTCTGTCTGTCTGTCTGTGGTGTCTGTCTGTCTGTATCTGTCTGTCTATCTATCTATCTATCTCTGATCTATCTATCTATCGTCTATCGTCTATCTATCTATCTATCTATCTATCTATCTATCTATCTATCTCGATCTATCGATCTATCTAGCGAGCGATCTATCTATCTATCTATCGATCTATATCTATCTATCTATCGATCTATCGAGCTATCTATCTATCTATCTATCTATCTATCTATCTATCTATCTATCTATCTATCTATCTATCTAGCTATCTATCTATCTATCTATCTATCTATCTATCTATCTATCGATCTGTCTGTCTGTCTGTCTGTGTCTGTCTCGAGTCGTCTGTCTATCTATATCTATCTATCTATCTATCTATCTATCTATCTATCTATCTATCTATCTATCTATCGAGCTATCTAGCGATCTATCTATCTATCTATCTATCTATCTATCTATCTATCTATCTATCTATCTATCTAGCTATCTATCGATCGATCTATCTATCTATCGATCTATCTATCTATCTATCGAGCTATCTATCTATCTATCTATCTATCTATCTATGTTTTATATATATCAATAACTATATATGTATATATATATATATATATATATATATATATATATATATATATATATATATATATATATATATATATATATATATATATATATATATATATATATATATATATATATATATATATATATATATATATATATATATATATATATATTGTTTTATTGAGGCACTTAGGGTATGCCATGAAAAGTATGGCATATTTCAGCGTTTGCTGAAACCGGTCTGCGCAATCGACGCGCATGAAAACAATGCACTGATGTTTGTTTTATGCGTGAGCATCAAACGTTTGCCTCTTGTCAATAATTTTGGATGGCATTTATCCTGCTGAGGTAACGAATGAATTCTTCTTGTTCTTCTTCTTCTAATCTCTGCACTCACATATCGCATCGGTTTCGTGAGTTGAGACATCATCACATTGTCATTAATCTGAGCTTCCTATTCTATACAATGACAGTTTGCAAATCGAACCAATTACAATTCGTCTCGTCGACTGACACATCGTTGATTTAAACTCAGACACTTGCCCACGTACAAGAGTATTTATATGAGGGTTCATGAATAATTCAGTGATGTGCTTAATACAGCATGGACGTAATGAGTCGTGTCTGTGTGTCACTTTGCTATTCAAAGTTATTTTCAAATCCATGCCACAATACTTGTGATGTATTCCATCACTGCAGAAGGATCAGCTATCTTCACCAAAGGAAGAATGTCAACGCGGGCACCACTTATGTTTGTTTAATTAATGACTTTGACATATCTTCGTTGCTGCTGCTTAACGATGGACAATAGGGATTTAGAAATGCGTTTGTAGATTTCATATAGATAAAATAAAATTAACATTTTTAGAACTTGGAAAAATTTCAGCCGCACTTATCAGCTCGTGTAACATTGCTAGGTGCCTAAACACTACATGCTTACCCATACAATGATTGAGAGTAACTTGCAGTAACAAATTAAGGCATTTGTTTAAGTACGCCATAGACAAAGTTTACTCGACTGCATAAAGCGCGTTTCAGTTAAACACGTGCATCTGTATTAACACTAAATATTATTACCTTAAATGAAATCATATCTCTGATAATTGAGGACATGCTTTCATGGCATCGAGAAGATGTGCCTTAAAGAACTGTGTGTGATCGACTGTGAAGACCCAGTCACACAAGGTAACGACATAGCTGCGACCGAAAAATGTTGGAATCGCGGAAACTACTGATCGCAGAGGTCGTGGGTGATCGCCAGAGCAAAATGAGTCTTTTTGCATATTCTTTTAGCCCTTTTCTTCATGTAAGACAGATAATTTATTGAATATTACCAGGTACATTTGACATTTGAATTGTGTGTCCCTCAGCTAAATACAAGGCGAGCATTGATGAAAGAATTCTGCTTAATCTAAAAACGAATACAGGTTGGCAGCGAGCGGAAAAGTATAGCCTAGACCAATCATTACACGTTATTTAAGTAATACAGTGTATTGCACAAGAACTATATTCTAAGAATGCAAAAGCTTGCAAGATGGCTTATGTCTCCTGCGGATTTCAATTAGTGATATTTGCTTGGAATACATATGGAAATAAACTTGACGGAGAAAAGAAGTTTTGTCCATGACTATATATAAATGATACATTACACAACGCGTCAATCATAATCAGCATTAGGAGGCAACATTCAGTTCGCTGCCATCATCTCTTATTTAATGACAGTCAGCACATTACCGTGGAATGCGTATGTAATTCTTATAATCAGTTTATACGCTGCTCACAGTGCGTGTCTGCGGGTAACAGTGTTGGGAAATAATATGGTTCCAGTCCATGATTAACGCGGTGGAACAGATGTTTGCTGGCATAAATCTGCTAGTTCAAACATATATGCTCAACTTGAAAGACACCTGTTTGAGCCCCATTTAATGGTAATTGACGGGCGGCCTACTTGTTATCGGTTGGTAGGTAATTGTCTGTGCTATTCGCAAACAGGTGTGCGTGCATTACATTTGTTGAATATAGAACCAAGAAACAAATGACACCTTGCGTCAAAACGATTTACTACACAAAATATTCTTTGTTTTAAGCCTTTCGCCAATGCTCATTTTCGTCAGAGCTATCCATCGTATTTCTAATAGACGTTTTCTACCACGAATGTTCTTGTTATACTGTGCGTTTCATGTACTTTATTTTCGTTACTACTATTTAGACTGCTTTAGTCAGTCGTTCAATCTTAGTTCGTGGCTTCATGTTGGAGATGTTCGTAGTAATCCATTCCTTAAATTTGCACCTACCTTTGATTTATTTATACATACATATTTTAAAGCCTACATTAACATGCACAGCCCCCTATTTAAATATGAACCTTTTACATAGCATTATAGTACTTGCACTAATAAGCCACTGGTTAACCATGCGAGGGTTCTAACTGTTTTTGCAGTCACAACTACTAACAAAATAAGCCATAGTGTTTGTTGCGTCATCCAAATAGTTTTGGATCATTAGATATCATAAATCAACGGGAATGAGATCGAGCTCCGTACAATAGACTCAAATATGAGGTACGTCAGTCTGGTTTGTCACAGACTCATACCTAATACGAGAAGTCAATACTAAAGCTGCCCTAATTTTGACATAACATGTGTGCTTATAAAAACTTAGCATGGTCGCTACTTTGCCGACGCTACTTGCCCTGGTAGAAGCGTAAATCTTGAGGGAACCGGGCAAGAATAATTCTAGTTCTGAATGTATTTGACATAAGCAATGGCGATACTAATTGATGCATCGATATACGATAGATGCTGCAACAAAGACAGTGACAGCTACTGGTGTATGGTATAAAATCGAAGTCATTATGTGTGCTCTAGCAGCAGAATACTCATACAATATCCTTATGCTGCTGTATGCATTGCCAATACTATTCACTAGAATCCAGCATATAGCACCGCCCTATTGTATTGTTATACAGCTATGTGTTGTTTCCGAATTCAACTTCAAAACCTGCTAATTTGCCGTTGAAATGACGAACAAAATCGCCAACAAATGGCCATTTTTGGTTTTGGTAACATCAGACATTTTTTCATAGCCTTTTGTTTTTGGTAATTGCTTGTTTTTGACATGGATTCATAATCGATCAGCATTAAGGGTTGTCTTGTTTAGAGCTGTTCACTAAGGACTAATAATTCTCTGCCCTATACCATTATTAGTCATCATTAACATACTAATAGATCCAGGAGTGACATTGAATTGCATTGGGTGCCTTATGGTTGACAAAGTGTCCGGATGTGGAAGTAACAGCTCTCCATAGAAGCCAACGCAGCGCCGATGTAGTTGGCGACCTTGGGCAAAACATTTTGAATTTCCTGCATGAGTTTAACAGTTTGTCATGAAAGCTAATATTGACTTTAGATGGTGCTCCATGCAATCAGCGATATTGATCACAGCATTGTACTCTTGTTATAGTTTTGAGATTGTCAAAATACCCCGGGTACTTGGGTCTGAGTTTGATCAAATAGCGTAATACGAAAGGTCCGCAAAACTGGCGCTTAACATGACGCATATGACAAATGAAAAGTGACGAATCACGTGGAATATAGCTATTCAAGAAGCGATGCAAGAAGTTCCTGTTCGTATGTAATGTCTCTCGCATTATCCGAGCAATGAGCTAGTCACGAGTCTGCCAGCCGTTGTTCAAATACGAGAGTAACCAAACAATCAACCAAACAATGCTTCTTACCTTATTTTGTAAACACCAACCATGATACACCGCTGGCGCTTGCACATTTGTATTCTGTTCTAACTGATAACTTTCAGCTATCCGCATATAATTCAGAAATGTTAACTTCTTAGTTATTTTCTTGGATTAACAGGAGTAGAATATTTCCGTTCAATAAAAATCTGAACCAGACCGGAAAGAACGGCTCATTGGGCATATCAGATACTGCTGCGTGCATAATAGCAACTATTTTTCCAACATTCAATGAATTATACAAATATTCTATAACTGCTACATACGTAACCATAGCTGCTAACCTTCGAAAGGATGATCTTTTTTATATACACAGGAACATGTTTCCGCATTACTAGTTTTCACGTTTGATGGAAAACAATTGTTTTACAACAAGGGCTTTGTTTTAGAGATTAATAAAGCTATTACTCAACCTACAGCAGGAATAAATCGTTGCTGGTACGGGATCGATCAAGCAAATACGACGACACATACACCACATTGTATTGTCACTGACTACCGTCCAGATTGTGGTGTGTGTGAATCATTCCATGTTACATCACTCGTTGATATTCTAGGGATAATTTATTCCATCGATTATAATTAAGTGGCGGCCAAACGCATATAGTTTTGTGCATGATATGCAAAACCCACAGAAGCACTCTTAAATAGCTTAGTGTAAATGAGTCAAGATAATGCGCAATCATTGATGCCTCAGATGCTATTTAGTACAACTATCCCCAACTGCTTAAGCTTTGGTCGAAGAACATACACACACTTGTCTGTGTGTAGGAAATATAATAAAGGAAGAGATGGTTTCTTGCACATAGGACACTCAGCAGCAGGGAATGTGTATCTGCTTTGCTCGGGGGATAAGGAAAAGAGCTAGGGCCAACTAGCTGGTGCACCCTCCTTCACCGTGTTTGAAAAAACCCACAGTTTGTAAATGTGGATCTGATCATCCGCCATAACGTGTTGAACATGATCATTTCGTTATGACAGCCAATGCGGCTTTTCAGACCTTATTGGCCCAATATAATTTTATTATTGATTTTGAGGGGCAAATGAAACTGAACCCTGCTTATTTGTATTCTATATTGTCTATGATTAAATTGGACGGATCCTCTACCGTAGCAAAATGAGCAGTCTTGAGTGGCATCCGATTCTCTAGGTCAAAACAGTTAGATCAGTGCAGGTCATATTTGTAACGTCATATTGGCATTCTCTTGAGCGAGCACTCTATTCAGTGCGTGCAAAAATATTTCACTGTTTCAGCTAAAACGTAAGAACCAGCAGCAGCAGCAGAAATTGAAAGTGGCGTGCAGATCGCAGGGAAATTTAATTAGCCTAGCAATAATAGAATATATGTTTATAATTATCACATTTGGACATTCTTGACATTCGGAGTCAATACATTTGTCCGATAATGTTACAGGCTCAAAATCTGTTGGAGTCGACAAAAATCCATAAATAGGCAATACAATTTTGCTGTTGAGTATTCAAACTTGCCACTAGCTCTCTAAAAGTTCCCTGCTTATAGCTTATCGCGATAAATAGACCACTGAGCACCAAAGCGATCGACAATAAAAAGAGAGCAAAGCAGAAAAAAAATCAATCCTGATCCTTACTTAATCAAATAATGGAAATTGTAAATGTCGCATGCGGTAAGACTCATTATTCAAAAGCAATTCAAAATGATCGCGTCAATCCAAACTAACAGTATGCGGGGAAAATAATCTAGCTGTCCGCATGTCCATGTTGATGTCTGTTAGCGAGTATTAAACCGTAAAATAAAATGCTGATAAGCTTGTCATATGGCGAACAAAATCTGATAATATCACGTGCACCACCGACAGTTTCAGATATCAGAGCCCATATGGGCAAATGAATGCGATGTTGTCCACGCAAACCCTCTACGTTTCATGCACAAACCAGTGTCAACACGTCCCTTTTAATGACCGCCTTCGGTTGAATTTGTGACGTGATATATTTCGCAAATACTTTCCGATGCTAAGGCTTAATACGCCACGGTGTAATACATAGCCTAATACGCGACCTTAGGCACCCCATATCAAACTATTTTGTGCCGCTAAAATACAAACTCACCTCCCTTACCTTGCTAAATACATTATCTAAGCTATCGCTCACATTTGAGTAATCATTGATTTAATTGCGGTGCTCTCATAAAGTAATAGGAGAAATATGCAGAGTTATATTTAGATGACTGCAGAAAGGACTAATGGTGTGGGTACGCTCGAGTATTTTTATACAAGCAGAATGTTTCTGCTAGCGAGCAAAAGCAAAACACGACACAACTTACAATATGATTTGTAATTTCCATGAATGTTATAATTTACACATTTACATAAACCTTTATTCTACTTAGGCAATCAATTAGCCGATATGAGGTATGAACGTATTTGAACAAGGTAAGTACGAATAAGGCTCATAACTATGCGAGTTAAACTCTGTATCATCGCACAGGAAGTTGCGCCAATGGTTTGCCGTTGTATGATAATGTGTTTGGCGTGTTCTTGCTATAAGGCATTTATTGGAGCGCTATTAAAGGTTTAACAGGTGTGAACTTTCGAATTGAAAATTCGAGATTTAATTGAAAGCAGTGGCACGTCATCTGCTGTGAACTTTCGAATTGAAAATTCGAGATTTAATTGAAAGCAGTGGCACGTCATCTGCTGTGAACTTTCGAATTGAAAATTCGAGATTTAATTGAAAGCAGTGGCACGTCATCTGCTGGGGGTCCTCATTACTCTAGGGCGCGCACAATAACTTCCACATATTTACAACGTTAAGCACAAATAACAGGTGTTATGGGAGGCATGGTATTGCGACAAGTATTCATCAATATCGGAATCGAAATTTAGATATAGGTTTAATAATGTCGTATCCAGGTGTTGCGGAATGTTTGCCCGTAACCACAACATACGACGAATGCCGTTTTCTATTGTTAGCCTTTATTTTGCCAGATCTAATTTTGGTTAACAAAGAGGGTCCATGCAGTACAAGAAAAACCCCGTACACACAATAACTTTGATATATTATAACATATTTATAGAAATAAATTGACTGAAATATAGTTAATGATTCTAGGCTACTTACAAGACACGAAGCGGATCGGAGTTGCATAGCTGCACCTTCTTACACGCTAATTCTACGAGCAAGCACTTATAGCAATATGCCTACCACTATCAAATGAACGTGAACCATAAGACACGTACCGCTTTTGCTGAGCTGAAATCTGTTATTTTTCAACAGAAAACAAGAACCATTAACAGAAAATATGATGGATTGTATATGCACGTTATGGTTGGGTTTAATAGTCAAATACGTGAACTGTGTCCTGATCTTTGATGGCTGGTCAAATGTTTCCACAAACATACTCGCGATATCAATCTTACTCAGCAATATATCATCATTAATGCAGTATACATAGTTAGCTGTCCTGCATAAGCGGAACAAACTCCGTTTTCCTTTACATACCGGTTTCTTTCTCACAATCATTTGTGGATAATTGTAATGACTAGATCAGCGTAAATAAGTACCAACACTGGCATTATCCTCGAAGAGTGGGGAGAATAGAGAAAGGTACCTAAATTGCGCTTCGGTATTAAGTCAATAATGGTTTAAATGTTGTACTTCATTTGATGCACTGTACCGCTTTGATATGACTCGGCGTGGGCATCTTTAAATACATCATGAACAAAAACGACAAGGAGGTAAACGATTTATATATCTATCATTGCATTAAAGGTATAGATGATGTATTCATATTCTTGATATAGAAAACCACTAGTATGCGGTGGGGCTAAATAATGAAAAAAAGGGTAACATTTTCGCTGCAATCTAAATCATGTGCATTTGGGAGTGTCAATTTAGCTGTCTGTGTCTAAATGTTGCCTGTCAACCAACCAATTAACCATGAACTGAAAGGTGGATAAACATGCACCCTACTTCTTGTGATAATATCGTTAATATTTGGAGACAGCGACAGGTGGCTATAAACAACGTAAAAGCAATTTAATACAAAGTTGGACAACACAATTATTCCTTCAATGTTAGATTCCAAGTAGATTTGTTTAAGAGAAAAACAATTTGCCTTTAATCACACAAATTCATTTCCCTTTATATGACTCACCTCTGTGTGGCATTTGCTTGGGGTACATATATAACTATATAGATATTTATATATATATATATATATATATATATATTTATAAATATATACATATATATATATATATACATATGTATATATATATATAAGTATAAATATATATATATAAATGAATATTTAGATATACATATTTATCTATATATATTTATATAATTATATATATATATTAATAGTCGCATAACAGCAAAATGTATATATATATTTATATATATATATTCATATATATATATATACATATATATATGTAGATTTATATAGATATTTTTATATATGTATATATATATTCATGGTTGATTTGAAGCATGATATGAAGAGTAGGATGAAAGTAAAACAGCAAAGACATAAAATGTTACACAACTTGCATATATAAACTAATGGTGTGTGTTCATTGGTAAAATGCGCATTGTTGCTACTCAGTTTTTCAGACAAAACCCAAAAAAGGCATTCCAATTGCTTTGAAACATACACTGTTGGGCGTTGGTGATAAGAAGGAGTGATTCAAATGAAGCACGTGGGCTTGTGGCGCAATGGATAACGCGTCTGACTACGGATCAAAAGATTCCAGGTTTGAATCCTGGCAAGCTCGTAATATTTTGCTGTGCATATTTGAATCAAACATATTTTCATTTATATACAAGGATGGCTTTGTTCGACATCAACAATGGTGCAAATAGTGCAGCACTGCATCTCTTGCATCAGTATCTGTTGATACTTGATGAACACAATGGATGCAGTACGAATCATGAGGATCATGCATTGTTGGATTGCTATTCAAACCAGAATTGATGTTTATGATGAAGGATATCATTTGGAACAGATATGTTTTAATGCTTGCCCTCGACATGTTTTTGCTTATCAATGCATCAGCAAAACAAGAAACACAGAATTCTATTAAATAGATCTATTTTAATGCTTGCCCTGGACAAGTCTTTGATTATCAATGGTTTAGTAAAGCAAGTAGCAAAGAAATCTATCGGATTGATCCATTCGATTGCAAACTTCTTTTGAATCTAATCTGCTTTTGAACCAGACATGATGACGCGTTCAAAGATGCACAATTATATTTTGGTCTTAGGGATGCTTTTTTCGATACCGACAAAGGTTAAGAATAAAACAATTAATTAGCTCTTAACAACAATAAAGAGTAAATAAAAAAATAATTGGGAATACATACATCAATGACAAACCTGGAGTGTCATTTTATTGCAAATGTCCATTGATTTCATTCGGCATTGAAACCATCATCGATAACTTCTCTATAGAGTTACTTTCATTTTTTTGATTTGAAGCATTATATGAATGGTAGGATGTAAGTGAAACAGAAAATACATGTAATACCTCACTTTTGGCATATATGAGCTCAGGGGGTGTATTTGTGGTGTAAAATGGGCATTGGTGCTACTTAGTCATTCAAATACCTCCATATGAAGTCATTCCAATTGCTTTGAAACACACTGTTGGGCGTTGATGATAAGAAGGAGTGATTCAAGTAACGCAGGTGGGCTTGTGGCGCAATGGATAACGCATCTGACTACGGATCAGAAGATTCCAGGTTCGAATCCTGGCAAGCTCGTAATATTTTGCTGTAAATTCTATCATAACTAGCATATTTTCATTTTAACTCAAAGATGGCTTTGTTCAACATTCACAATGGTTCAAATAGTACAGCACTGCATCTCTTGTATCAGTCCCTATGGATATTTGTGGATCACAATAGATGCGGTAAAGATCCTGAATTTCTTGCATTGTTGGGTTGCAATTGAAGCAAAATTGATGCTCATGATAATAAACATGATTTAGAACAGATATAACACAATGCCTACCCTCGACATGTCTTTGCTTATCAATGTATTAGCTAAACAAGTAACACCGAAATCTATCGAATCGATGCTTTTTAATGCTTGCCCTCGACATGGCATGGCTTATCAATGTTTCAGCAATACAAGTGGCGCAGAAATCTGATTTAATCATTCCATTACAAAGGTCATTTGAATCTACAGCGCTTTTGAACCAGAATTGATGACGCTTTCAAAGATGCACTATTTCATATTTTGCTCAGATTGATCATTAGCAGTGTTTTAAAAGGATATAAAAAAACGATCAATTAGCCCTTAATAATAATAGAGACTTAATAAATAGTAAATTGTGAAAACCTACTACACTAATTACCTTAGAGACTCATTAAATTGCAAATGTCCATAGATATGATTCAGCATTGAGACAACCAACGTTAATATTTTGACATAATCACTTTCATGGTTGATTTGAAGCATGATATGAAAAGTAGGATGAAAGTAAAACAGCAAAGACATAAAATGTTACACAATTTGCATATATAAACTAATGGTGTGTGTTCATTGGTAAAATGCGCATTGTTGCTACTCAGTTATTCAGACAACACCCAAAAAAGCATTGCAATTGCTTTAAAACATACACTGTTGAGCGCGATTGATAAGAAGGAGTGATTCTTATGAAGCACGTGGGCTTGTGGCGCAATGGATAACGCGTCTGACTACGGATCAGAAGATTCCAGGTTCGAATCCTGGCAAGCTCGTAATATTTTGCTGTAAATTCTATCATAACTAGCATATTTTCATTTATACTCAAGGATGGCTTTGTTCAACATTCACAATGGTTCAAATAGTACAGCACTGCATCTCTTGTATCAGTCCCTATGGATATTTGTGGATCACAATAGATACGGTAAGGATCTTGAATTTCTTGCATTTTTGGGTTGCAATTGAAGCAAAATTGATGCTCATGATAATAAACATGATTTAGAACAGATATATCACAATGCCTACCCTCGACATGTCTTTGCTTACCAATGTATTAGCTAAACAAGTAACACCGAAATCTATCGAATCGATGCATTTTAATGCTTGCCCTCGACATGGCTTTGCTTATCAATGTTTCAGCAATACAAGTGGCGCAGAAATCTGTCTGATTTAATCATTCCATTACAAACGTCATTTGAATCTACAGCGCTTTTGAACCAGAATTGATGACGCTTTCAAAGATGCACTATCATAATTTGCTCAGATTGATCATTAGCAGTGTTTTAAAAGGATATACAAAAACCGATCAATTAGCCCTTAACAATAATAGAGACTTAATAAATAGTAAATTGGGAAAACCTACTACACTAATTACCTTAGAGACTCATTAAATTGCAAATGTCCATAGATATGATTCGACATTGAGACAACCAACGAAAATATTTTGACAAAATCACTTTCATGGTTGATTTGAAGCATGATATGAAGAGTAGGAAGAAATAAAACAGCAAAGACATAAAATGTCACACAATTTGCATATATAAACTAATGGTGTGTGTTCATTGGTAAAATGCGCATTGTTGCTACTCAGTTATTCAGACAACACCCAAAAAAGCATTGCAATTGCTTTAAAACATACACTGTTGAGCGCGATTGATAAGAAGGAGTGATTCTTATGAAGCACGTGGGCTTGTGGCGCAATGGATAACGCGTCTGACTACGGATCAGAAGATTCCAGGTTCGAATCCTGGCAAGCTCGTAATATTTTGCTGTAAATTCTATCATAACTAGCATATTTTCATTTATACTCAAGGATGGCTTTGTTCAACATTCACAATGGTTCAAATAGTACAGCACTGCATCTCTTGTATCAGTCCCTATGGATATTTGTGGATCACAATAGATACGGTAAGGATCTTGAATTTCTTGCATTTTTGGGTTGCAATTGAAGCAAAATTGATGCTCATGATAATAAACATGATTTAGAACAGATATATCACAATGCCTACCCTCGACATGTCTTTGCTTATCAATGTATTAGCTAAACAAGTAACACCGAAATCTATCGAATCGATGCATTTTAATGCTTGCCCTCGACATGGCTTTGCTTATCAATGTTTCAGCAATACAAGTGGCGCAGAAATCTGTCGGATTTAATCATTCCATTACAAACGTCATTTGAATCTACAGCGCTTTTGAACCAGAATTGATGACGCTTTCAAAGATGCACTATCATAATTTGCTCAGATTGATCATTAGCAGTGTTTTAAAAGGATATAAAAAACCGATCAATTAGCCCTTAACAATAATAGAGACTTAATAAATAGTAAATTGGGAAAACCTACTACACTAATTACCTTAGAGACTCATTAAATTGCAAATGTCCATAGATATGATTCGACATTGAGACAACCAACGAAAATATTTTGACAAAATCACTTTCATGGTTGATTTGAAGCATTATATGAAGAGTAGGAAGAAATAAAACAGCAAAGACATAAAATGTCACACAATTTGCATATATAAACTAATGGTGTGTGTTCATTGGTAAAATGCGCATTGTTGCTACTCAGTTATTCAGACAACACCCAAAAAAGCATTGCAATTGCTTTGAAACACACTGTTGAGCGCGATTGATAAGAAGGAGTGATTCTAATGAAGCACGTGGGCTTGTGGCGCAATGGATAACGCGTCTGACTACGGATCAGAAGATTCCAGGTTCGAATCCTGGCAAGCTCGTAATATTTTGCTGTAAATTCTATCATAACTAGCATATTTTCATTTATACTCAAGGATGGCTTTGTTCAACATTCACAATGGTTCAAATGGTACAGCACTGCATCTCTTGTATCAGCCCCTATGGATATTTGCGGATCACAATAGATGCGGTAAGGATCCTGAATTTCTTGCATTTTTGGGTTGCAATTGAAGCAAAATTGATGCTCATGATAATAAACATGATTTAGAACAGATATATCACAATGCCTACCCTCGACATGTCTTTGCTTATCAATGTATTAGCTAAACAAGTAACACCGAAATCTATCGAATCGATGCATTTTAATGCTTGCCCTCGACATGGCTTTGCTTATCAATGTTTCAGCAATACAAGTGGCGCAGAAATCTGTCGGATGTAATCATTCCATTACAAAGGTCATTTGAATCTACAGCGCTTTTGAACCAGAATTGATGACGCTTTCAAAGATGCACTATCATATTTTGCTCAGATTGAACATTAGCAGTGTTTTAAAAGAATAAAAAAACCCGATCAATTAGCCCTTAACAGAAATAGAGACTTATTAAATAGTTAATTGGGAATACCTACTACACTAATTACCTTAGAGACTCATTAAATTGCAAATGTCCATAGATATGATTCGGCATTGAGACAACCAACGTTAATATTTTGACAAAATCACTTTCATTGTTGATTTGAAGCATGATATGAAGAGTAGGATGAAAGTAAAACAGCAAAGACATAAAATGTCACACAACTTGCATATATAAACTAATGGTGTGTGATCATTGGTAAAATGCGCATTGTTGCTACTCAGTTATTCAGACAACACCCAAAAAAGACATTGCAATTGCTTTGAAACATACACTGTTGAGCGCGATTTATAAGAAGGAGTGATTCTTATGAACCACGTTGGCTTGTGGCGTAATGGATAAAGCGTCTGACTATGGATCAGAAGATTCCAGGTTCGAATCCTGGCAAGCTCGTAATATTTTGCTGTAAATTCTATCATAACTAGCATATTTTCATTTATACTCAAGGATGGCTTTGTTCAACATTCACAATGGTTCAAATGGTACAGCACTGCATCTCTTGTATCAGTCCCTATGGATATTTGTGGATCACAATAGATGCGGTAAGGATCCTGAATTTCCTGCATTGTTGGGTTGCAATTGAAGCAAAATTTATTTTCATGATAATAAACATGATTTAGAACAGATATATCACAATGCCTACCCTCGACATGTCTTTGCTTATCAATGTGTTAGCTTAACAAGTAACACCGAAATCTATCGAATCGATGCATTTTAATGCTTGCCCTCGACATGGCTTTGCTTATCAATGTTTCAGCAATACAAGTGGCGCAGAAATCTGTCGGATGTAATCATTCCATTACAAAGGTCATTTGAATCTACAGCGCTTTTGAACCAGAATTGATGACGCTTTCAAAGATGCGCTATCATATTTTGCTCAGATTGATCATTAGCAGTGTTTTAAAAGGATATAAAAAAACACGATCAATTAGCCCTTAACAATAATAGAGACTTGATAAATAGTTAATTGGGAATACCTACTACACTAATTACCTTAGAGACTCATTAAATTGCAAATGTCTATAGATATGATTCGGCATTGAGACAACCAGCGAAAATATTTTGACAAAATCACTTTCATGGTTGATTTGAAGCATGATATGAAGAGTAGGATGAAAGTAAAACAGCAAAGACATAAAATGTCACACAATTTGCATATATAAACTAATGGTGTGTGTTCATTGGTAAAATGCGCATTGTTGCTACTCAGTTATTAAGACAACACCCAAAAAAAGCATTGCAATTGCTTTAAAACATACACTGTTGAGCGCGATTGATAAGAAGAGGAGTGATTCTAATGAAGCACGTGGGCTTGTGGCGCAATGGATAACGCGTCTGACTACGGATCAGAAGATTCCAGGTTCGAATCCTGGCAAGCTCGTAATATTTTGCTGTAAATTCTATCATAACTAGCATATTTTCATTTATACTCAAGGATGGCTTTGTTCAACATTCACAATGGTTCAAATGGTACAGCACTGCATCTCTTGTATCAGTCCCTATGGATATTTGTGGATCACAATAGATACGGTAAGGATCTTGAATTTCTTGCATTTTTGGGTTGCAATTGAAGCAAAATTGATGCTCATGATAATAAACATGATTTAGAACAGATATATCACAATGCCTACCCTCGACATGTCTTTGCTTATCAATGTATTAGCTAAACAAGTAACACCGAAATCTATCGAATCGATGCATTTTAATGCTTGCCCTCGACATGGCTTTGCTTATCAATGTTTCAGCAATACAAGTGGCGCAGAAATCTGTCGGATTTAATCATTCCATTACAAACGTCATTTGAATCTACAGCGCTTTTGAACCAGAATTGATGACGCTTTCAAAGATGCACTATCATATTTTGCTCAGATTGATCATTAGCAGTGTTTTAAAAGGATATAAAAAAACCCGATCAATTAGCCCTTAACAGAAATAGAGACTTATTAAATAGTTTATTGGGAATACCTACTACACTAATTACCTTAGAGACTCATTAAATTACAAATGTCCATAGATATGATTCGGCATTGAGACAACCAGCGAAAATATTTTGACAAAATCACTTTCATGGTTGATTTGAAGCATGATATGAAGAGTAGGATGAAAGTAAAACAGCAAAGACATAAAATGTCACACAATTTGCATATATAAACTAATGGTGTGTGTTCATTGGTAAAATGCGCATTGTTGCTACTCAGTTATTCAGACAACACCAAAAAAAGCATTGCAATTGCTTTGAAACATACACTGTTGAGCGCGATTGATAAGAAGGAGTGATTCTAATGAAGCACGTTGGGCTTGTGGCGCAATGGATAACGCGTCTGACTACGGATCAGAAGATTCCAGGTTCGAATCCTGGCAAGCTCGTAATATTTTGCTGTAAATTCTATCATAACTAGCATATTTTCATTTATACTCAAGGATGGCTTTGTTCAACATTCACAATGGTTCAAATGGTACAGCACTGCATCTCTTGTATCAGTCCCCCTTGGATATTTTGTGGATCAAATAGATGCGGTAAGGATCCTGAATTTCTTGCATTTTTGGTTGTTGCAATTGAAGCAAAATTGATGCTCATGATAATAAACATGATTTAGAACAGATATATCACAATGCCTACCCTCGACATGTCTTTGCTTATCAATGTATTAGCTAATTAAACAAGTAACACCGAAATCTATCGAATCGATGCATTTTAATGCTTGCCCTCGACATGGCTTTGCTTATCAAATGTTTCAGCAATACAAGTGGCGCAGAAATCTGTCGGATTTAATCATTCCATTATAAAACGTCATTCAAATCTACAGCGCTTTTGAACCAGAATTGATGACGCTTTCAAAGATGCACTATCATTTTTGCTCAGATTGTACATTAGCTTGATGTTTTAAAAAATAAAAAAAAAACCGATCAATTAGCCCTTTCACAAAATAGAGACTTAAAAAATATTTATTGGGAATACCTACTACACTAATTACCTTAGAGACTCATTAAATTGCAAATGTCCATAGATATGATTCGGCATTGAGACAAATATTTAACAGCAAAAAAACTAATTTTTGCAAAACGACTTTCACAAGATTTGAAGCATGATATGAAGAGTAGGATGAAAGTATCTACTGCAAAGACATAAATGTCACACAACTTGCATATCCAAGTATTAAGGGTGACTCAACAAACATTGTAATACAGTCATACATACAGACAACATTAAAAAGACATTAATACATACATAGAAACATACACTGTTGAGCTTACGACATATAAGAAGGAGACATACTAATGACATACATACATACATTGTGACATACATATATACATATTGCGTTGACATGGATCAGACAGACATACATACATACATACATACATACATACATTGCTGTAATACATACATAAATACATACATACATACATACATACATACATACATACAACATTCATACATACATACAAACATACACATACATACTTGTATACATACATACATACATACATACATACATACATACATACAACATACATACATACATACATACATACATACATACATACATATATATACATACATACATACATACATACATACTATACATACATACATATTAATACATTAAACAATTCATCGATGACGAGCGCGATGAATTTTCATTTTATTGCAATTGTTCCATGGTTTCATTCCACGTCGAAACTTCCATTACAATCGAGAACCTAGCAATAAAATCACTTCATTTTCGATTTGATGCATAATAATAAGGGTTGGATGAATGTGAAACAGCAAATACATATAATATCTCACTATTGGCATATTTTCGTGAATAGCGTGTATTTGTGGATCAAAATGCGCATGGATGCTAATTAGTTATTCAGTCACACTCCCAATGAAGTCATTCCAATTGCTTTGAAACATACCCTAGTGAGCGTGTATGATAAGAATGAATGATTCTAATGCAGCATGTGGGCTTGTGGCGCAATGGATAACGCGTCTGACTACGGATCAGAAGATTCCAGGTTCGAATCCTGGCAAGCTTGTAAACCAAATTTGCTGACTATGGAATCAAAGATTCAGGTTCGAATCCTAGCTCGTAATATTTTGCTGTAAATTCTTTAGCATATTTTTCAATTATACTCAAGGATGGCTTTGTTCAACATTCACAATGGTTCAAATGGTACAGCACTGCATCTCTTGTATCAGTCCCTATGGATATTTGTGGATCACAATAGATGCGGTAAGGATCCTGAATTTCTTGCATTGTTGGGTTGCAATTGAAGTCTTTTGCATGCTCATGATAATAAACATGATTTAGAACAGATATATCACAATGCCTACCCTCGATACATGTCTTTGCTTAATCAAATGTATTAGCTAAACAAGTAACACCGAAATCTATCGAATCGATGCATTTTTAATGCTTGCCCTCGACATGGCTTTGCTTATCAATGTTTCAGCAATACAAGTGGCGCAGAAATACATCTGTCGGATTTAATCATTCCATTACAAAGGTCATTTGAATCTACAGCGCTTTTGAACCAGAATTGATGACGCTTTCAAAGACATACTATCATATTTTGCTCAGATTGATCATTAGCAGTACATACATACAAAAGGATATAAAAAAAACGATCAATTAGCCCTTAACATATACATAGAGACTTACATAAATAGTTAATTGGGAATAACCTACTACACTAAATTACCTTAGAGACTCATTAAATTGCAATTGTCCATAGATATGATTCATTCCACGTCGAACCTTCATCGAATATTTTGACAAAATCACTTTCATTTTTGATTTGAAGCATAATATGAAGAGTAGGGATGAAAGTGAAACAGCAAAGACATAAAATGTCACACAATTTGCATATTTATCGTGAATAGCGTGTGTGTTCATTGGTAAAATGCGCATTGTTGCTACTCAGTTATTCAGACAACTCCCAAAAAAGTCATTGCAATTGCTTTGAAACATACACTGTTGAGCGCGATTGATAAGAAGGAGTGATTCTAATGAAGCACGTGGGCTTGTGGCGCAATGGATAACGCGTCTGACTACGGATCAGAAGATTCCAGGTTCGAATCCTGGCAAGCTCGTAATATTTTGCTGTAAATTCTATCATAACTAGCATATTTTCATTTTAACTCAAAGATGGCTTTGTTCAACATTCACAATGGTTCAAATAGTACAGCACTGCATCTCTTGTATCAGTCCCTATGGATATTTGTGGATCACAATAGATGCGGGTAAGGATCCTGAATTTCTTGCATTGTTTGGGTTGCAATTGAAGCAAAATTGATGCTCATGATAATAAACATGATTTAGAACAGATATATCACAATGCCTACCCTCGACATGTCTTTGCTTATCAATGTATTAGCTAAACAAGTAGTAACACCGAAATCTATCGAATCGATGCATTTTAATGCTTGCCCTCGACATGGCTTTGCTTATCAATGTTTCAGCAATACAAGTGGCGCAGAAATCTGTCGGATTTAATCATTCCATTACAAAACGTCATTTGAATCTACAGCGCTTTTGAACCAGAATTGATGACGCTTTCAAAGATGCACTATCATATTTTGCTCAGATTGATCATTAGCAGTGTTTTAAAAGGATATAAAAAAACCGATCAATTAGCCCTTAACAATAATAGAGACTTAAAAAATGGTTAATTGGGAATACCTACTACACTAATTACCTTAGAGACTCATTAAATTGCAAATGTCCATAGATATGATTCGGCATTGAGACAACCAACGAAAATATTTTGACAAAATCACTTTCATGGTTGATTTGAAGCATGATATGAAGAGTAGGATGAAAGTAAAACAGCAAAGACATAAAATGTCACACAATTTGCATATATAAACTAATGGTGTGTGTTCATTGGTAAAATGCGCATTGTTGCTACTCAGTTATTAAGACAACACCCAAAAAAAGCATTGCAATTGCTTTGAAAAACATACACTGTTGAGCGCGATTGATAAGAAGGAGTGATTCTTATGAAGCACGTGGGCTTGTGGCGCAATGGATAACGCGTCTGACTACGGATCAGAAGATTCCAGGTTCGAATCCTGGCAAGCTCGTAATATTTTGCTGTAAATTCTATCATAACTAGCATATTTTCATTTATACTCAAGGATGGCTTTGTTCAACATTCACAATGGTTCAAATGGTACAGCACTGCATCTCTGTATCAGTCCCTATGGATATTTGTGGATCACAATAGATGCGGTAAGGATCCTGAATTTCTTGCATTGTTGGGTTGCAATTGAAGCAAAATTGATGCTCATGATAATAAACATGATTTAGAACAGATATATCACA
This sequence comes from Urechis unicinctus, assembly GCA_034190875.2. Classification (NCBI taxonomy): domain Eukaryota; kingdom Metazoa; phylum Annelida; class Polychaeta; order Xenopneusta; family Urechidae; genus Urechis; species Urechis unicinctus. The sequence continues at coordinate 43,876,457 of CM067357.1, forward strand.
ATGCCTACCCTCGACATGTCTTTGCTTATCAATGTATTAGCTAAACAAGTAACACCGAAATCTATCGAATCGATGCATTTTAATGCTTGCCCTCGACATGGCTTTGCTTATCAATGTTTCAGCAATACAAGTGGCGCAGAAATCTGTCGGATGTAATCATTCCATTACAAACGTCATTTGAATCTACAGCGCTTTTGAACCAGAATTGATGACGCTTTCAAAGATGCACTATCATATTTTGCTCAGATTGATCATTAGCAGTGTTTTAAAAGAATAAAAAAACCCGATCAATTAGCCCTTAACAATAATAGAGACTTGATAAATAGTTAATTGGGAATACCTACTACACTAATTACCTTAGAGACTCATTAAATTGCAAATGTCTATAGATATGATTCGGCATTGAGACAACCAGCGAAAATATTTTGACAAAATCACTTTCATGGTTGATTTGAAGCATGATATGAAGAGTAGGATGAAAGTAAAACAGCAAAGACATAAAATGTCACACAATTTGCATATATAAACTAATGGTGTGTGTTCATTGGTAAAATGCGCATTGTTGCTACTCAGTTATTCAGACAACACCCAAAAAAAAGCATTGCAATTGCTTTGAAACATACACTGTTGAGCGCGATTGATAAGAAGGAGTGATTCTTATGAAGCACGTGGGCTTGTGGCGCAATGGATAACGCGTCTGACTACGGATCAGAAGATTCCAGGTTCGAATCCTGGCAAGCTCGTAATATTTTGCTGTAAATTCTATCATAACTAGCATATTTTCATTTATACTCAAGGATGGCTTTGTTCAACATTCACAATGGTTCAAATGGTACAGCACTGCATCTCTTGTATCAGTCCCTATGGATATTTGTGGATCACAATAGATGCGGTAAGGATCCTGAATTTCTTGCATTGTTGGGTTGCAATTGAAGCAAAATTGATGCTCATGATAATAAACATGATTTAGAACAGATATATCACAATGCCTACCCTCGACATGTCTTTGCTTATCAATGTATTAGCTAAACAAGTAACACCGAAATCTATCGAATCGATGCATTTTAATGCTTGCCCTCGACATGGCTTTGCTTATCAATGTTTC
>CM067357.1:43877661-44007661 GCA_034190875.2 Urechis unicinctus
TCCTACTCTTCATATCATGCTTCAAATCAACCATGAAAGTGATTTTGTCAAAATATTTTCGCTGGTTGTCTCAATGCCGAATCATATCTATGGACATTTGCAATTTAATGAGTCTCTAAGGTAATTAGTGTAGTAGGTATTCCCATTAACTATTTATTAAGTCTCTATTATTGTTAAGGGCTAATTGATCGGTTTTTTTATATCCTTTTAAAACACTGCTAATGATCAATCTGAGCAAAATATGATAGTGCATCTTTGAAAGCGTCATCAATTCTGGTTCAAAAGCGCTGTAGATTCAAATGACGTTTGTAATGGAATGATTAAATCCGACAGATTTCTGCGCCACTTGTATTGCTGAAACATTGATAAGCAAAGCCATGTCGAGGGCAAGCATTAAAATGCATCGATTCGATAGATTTCGGTGTTACTTGTTTAGCTAATACATTGATAAGCAAAGACATGTCGAGGGTAGGCATTGTGATATATCTGTTCTAAATCATGTTTATTATCATGAGCATCAATTTTGCTTCAATTGCAACCCAACAATGCAAGAAATTCAGGATCCTTACCGCATCTATTGTGATCCACAAATATCCATAGGGACTGATACAAGAGATGCAGTGCTGTACTATTTGAACCATTGTGAATGTTGAACAAAGCCATCCTTGAGTATAAATGAAAATATGCTAGTTATGATAGAATTTACAGCAAAATATTACGAGCTTGCCAGGATTCGAACCTGGAATCTTCTGATCCGTAGTCAGACGCGTTATCCATTGCGCCACAAGCCCACGTGCTTCATAAGAATCACTCCTTCTTATCAATCGCGCTCAACAGTGTATGTTTCAAAGCAATTGGAATGCTTTTTTTTTTGGGTGTTGTCTGAATAACTGAGTAGCAACAATGCGCATTTTACCAATGAACACACACCATTAGTTTATATATGCAAATTGTGTGTGACATTTTATGTCTTTGCTGTTTTACTTTCATCCTACTCTTCATATCATGCTTCAAATCAACCATGAAAGTGATTTTGTCAAAATATTTTCGCTGGTTGTCTCAATGCCGAATCATATCTATGGACATTTGCAATTTAATGAGTCTCTAAGGTAATTAGTGTAGTAGGTATTCCCAATTAACTATTTATTAAGTCTCTATTATTGTTAAGGGCTAATTGATCGGTTTTTTTATATCCTTTTAAAACACTGCTAATGATCAATCTGAGCAAAATATGATAGTGCATCTTTGAAAGCGTCATCAATTCTGGTTCAAAAGCGCTGTAGATTCAAATGACGTTTGTAATGGAATGATTAAATCCGACAGATTTCTGCGCCACTTGTATTGCTGAAACATTGATAAGCAAAGCCATGTCGAGGGCAAGCATTAAAATGCATCGATTCGATAGATTTCGGTGTTACTTGTTTAGCTAATACATTGATAAGCAAAGACATGTCGAGGGTAGGCATTGTGATATATCTGTTCTAAATCATGTTTATTATCATGAGCATCAATTTTGCTTCAATTGCAACCCAACAATGCAAGAAATTCAGGATCCTTACCGCATCTATTGTGATCCACAAATATCCATAGGGACTGATACAAGAGATGCAGTGCTGTACTATTTGAACCATTGTGAATGTTGAACAAAGCCATCCTTGAGTATAAATGAAAATATGCTAGTTATGATAGAATTTACAGCAAAATATTACGAGCTTGCCAGGATTCGAACCTGGAATCTTCTGATCCGTAGTCAGACGCGTTATCCATTGCGCCACAAGCCCACGTGCTTCATAAGAATCACTCCTTCTTATCAATCGCGCTCAACAGTGTATGTTTCAAAGCAATTGGAATGCCTTTTTTGGGTGTTGTCTGAATAACTGAGTAGCAACAATGCGCATTTTACCAATGAACACACACCATTAGTTTATATATGCAAATTGTGTGACATTTTATGTCTTTGCTGTTTACTTTCATCCTACTCTTCATATCATGCTTCAAATCAACCATGAAAGTGATTTTGTCAAAATATTTTCGCTGGTTGTCTCAATGCCGAATCATATCTATGGACATTTGCAATTTAATGAGTCTCTAAGGTAATTAGTGTAGTAGGTATTCCCAATTAACTATTTATCAAGTCTCTATTATTGTTAAGGGCTAATTGATCGTGTTTTTTTATATCCTTTTAAAACACTGCTAATGATCAATCTGAGCAAAATATGATAGTGCATCTTTGAAAGCGTCATCAATTCTGGTTCAAAAGCGCTGTAGATTCAAATGACGTTTGTAATGGAATGATTAAATCCGACAGATTTCTGCGCCACTTGTATTGCTGAAACATTGATAAGCAAAGCCATGTCGAGGGCAAGCATTAAAATGCATCGATTCGATAGATTTCGGTGTTACTTGTTTAGCTAATACATTGATAAGCAAAGACATGTCGAGGGTAGGCATTGTGATATATCTGTTCTAAATCATGTTTATTATTATCATGAGCATCAATTTTGCTTCAATTGCAACCCAACAATGCAAGAAATTCAGGATCCTTACCGCATCTATTGTGATCCACAAATATCCATAGGGACTGATACAAGAGATGCAGTGCTGTACTATTTGAACCATTGTGAATGTTGAACAAAGCCATCCTTGAGTATAAATGAAAATATGCTAGTTATGATAGAATTTACAGCAAAATATTACGAGCTTGCCAGGATTCGAACCTGGAATCTTCTGATCCGTAGTCAGACGCGTTATCCATTGCGCCACAAGCCCACGTGCTTCATAAGAATCACTCCTTCTTATCAATCGCGCTCAACAGTGTATGTTTCAAAGCAATTGGAATGCCTTTTTTGGGTGTTGTCTGAAATAACTGAGTAGCAACAATGCGCATTTTACCAATGAACACACACCATTAGTTTATATATGCAAATTGTGTGACATTTTATGTCTTTGCTGTTTTACTTTCATCCTACTCTTCATATCATGCTTCAAATCAACCATGAAAGTGATTTTGTCAAAATATTTTCGCTGGTTGTCTCAATGCCGAATCATATCTATGGACATTTGCAATTTAATGAGTCTCTAAGGTAATTAGTGTAGTAGGTATTCCCAATTAACTATTTATTAAGTCTCTATTATTGTTAAGGGCTAATTGATCGTTTTTTTATATCCTTTTAAAACACTGCTAATGATCAATCTGAGCAAAATATGATAGTGCATCTTTGAAAGCGTCATCAATTCTGGTTCAAAAGCGCTGTAGATTCAAATGACGTTTGTAATGGAATGATTAAATCCGACAGATTTCTGCGCCACTTGTATTGCTGAAACATTGATAAGCAAAGCCATGTCGAGGGCAAGCATTAAAATGCATCGATTCGATAGATTTTTCGGTGTTACTTGTTTAGCTAATACATTGATAAGCAAAGACATGTCGAGGGTAGGCATTGTGATATATCTGTTCTAAATCATGTTTATTATCATGAGCATCAATTTTGCTTCAATTGCAACCCAACAATGCAAGAAATTCAGGATCCTTACCGCATCTATTGTGATCCACAAATATCCATAGGGACTGATACAAGAGATGCAGTGCTGTACTATTTGAACCATTGTGAATGTTGAACAAAGCCATCCTTGAGTATAAATGAAAATATGCTAGTTATGATAGAATTTACAGCAAAATATTACGAGCTTGCCAGGATTCGAACCTGGAATCTTCTGATCCGTAGTCAGACGCGTTATCCATTGCGCCACAAGCCCACGTGCTTCATAAGAATCACTCCTTCTTATCAATCGCGCGCTCAACAGTGTATGTTTCAAAGCAATTGGAATGCCTTTTTTGGGTGTTGTCTGAATAACTGAGTAGCAACAATGCGCATTTTACCAATGAACACACACCATTAGTTTATATATGCAAATTGTGTGACATTTTATGTCTTTGCTGTTTTACTTTCATCCTACTCTTCATATCATGCTTCAAATCAACCATGAAAGTGATTTTGTCAAAATATTTTTTTCGCTGGTTGTCTCAATGCCGAATCATATCTATGGACATTTGCAATTTAATGAGTATCTAAGGTAATTAGTGTAGTAGGTATTCCCAATTAACTATTTATTAAGTCTCTATTATTGTTAAGGGCTAATTGATCGGTTTTTTTTATATCCTTTTAAAACACTGCTAATGATCAATCTGAGCAAAATATGATAGTGCATCTTTGAAAGCGTCATCAATTCTGGTTCAAAAGCGCTGTAGATTCAAATGACGTTTGTAATGGAATGATTAAATCCGACAGATTTCTGCGCCACTTGTATTGCTGAAACATTGATAAGCAAAGCCATGTCGAGGGCAAGCATTAAAATGCATCGATTCGATAGATTTCGGTGTTACTTGTTTAGCTAATACATTGATAAGCAAAGACATGTCGAGGGTAGGCATTGTGATATATCTGTTCTAAATCATGTTTATTATCATGAGCATCAATTTTTGCTTCAATTGCAACCCAACAATGCAAGAAATTCAGGATCCTTACCGCATCTATTGTGATCCACAAATATCCATAGGGACTGATACAAGAGATGCAGTGCTGTACTATTTGAACCATTGTGAATGTTGAACAAAGCCATCCTTGAGTATAAATGAAAATATGCTAGTTATGATAGAATTTACAGCAAAATATTACGAGCTTGCCAGGATTCGAACCTGGAATCTTCTGATCCGTAGTCAGACGCGTTATCCATTGCGCCACAAGCCCACGTGCTTCATAAGAATCACTCCTTCTTATCAATCGCGCTCAACAGTGTATGTTTCAAAGCAATTGGAATGCCTTTTTTGGGTGTTGTCTGAATAACTGAGTAGCAACAATGCGCATTTTACCAATGAACACACACCATTAGTTTATATATGCAAATTGTGTGACATTTTATGTCTTTGCTGTTTTACTTTCATCCTACTCTTCATATCATGCTTCAAATCAACCATAAAAGTGATTTTGTCAAAATATTTTCGCTGGTTGTCTCAATGCCGAATCATATCTATGGACATTTGCAATTAAATGTTTCCTAAGGTAATTAGTGTAGTAGGTATTCCCAATTAACTATTTATTAAGTCTCTATTATTGTTAAGGGCTAATTGATCGGTTTTTTTATATCCTTTTAAAACACTGCTAATGATCAATCTGAGCAAAATATGATAGTGCATCTTTGAAAGCGTCATCAATTCTGGTTCAAAAGCGCTGTAGATTCAAATGACGTTTGTAATGGAATGATTAAATCCGACAGATTTCTGCGCCACTTGTATTGCTGAAACATTGATAAGCAAAGCCATGTCGAGGGCAAGCATTAAAATGCATCGATTCGATAGATTTCGGTGTTACTTGTTTAGCTAATACATTGATAAGCAAAGACATGTCGAGGGTAGGCATTGTGATATATCTGTTCTAAATCATGTTTATTATCATGAGCATCAATTTTGCTTCAATTGCAACCCAACAATGCAAGAAATTCAGGATCCTTACCGCATCTATTGTGATCCACAAATATCCATAGGGACTGATACAAGAGATGCAGTGCTGTACTATTTGAACCATTGTGAATGTTGAACAAAGCCATCCTTGAGTATAAATGAAAATATGCTAGTTATGATAGAATTTACAGCAAAATATTACGAGCTTGCCAGGATTCGAACCTGGAATCTTCTGATCCGTAGTCAGACGCGTTATCCATTGCGCCACAAGCCCACGTGCTTCATAAGAATCACTCCTTCTTATCAATCGCGCTCAACAGTGTATGTTTCAAAGCAATTGGAATGCCTTTTTTGGGTGTTGTCTGAATAACGGAGTAGCAACAATGCGCATTTTACCAATGAACACACACCATTAGTTTATATATGCAAATTGTGTGACATTTTATGTCTTTGCTGTTTTACTTTCATCCTACTCTTCATATCATGCTTCAAATCAACCATGAAAGTGATTTTGTCAAAATATTTTCGCTGGTTGTCTCAATGCCGAATCATATCTATGGACATTTGCAATTTAAATGAGTCTCTAAGGTAATTAGTGTAGTAGGTATTCCCAATTAACTATTTATTAAGTCTCTATTATTGTTAAGGGCTAATTGATCGGTTTTTTTTTATATCCTTTTTAAAACACTGCTAATGATCAATCTGAGCAAAATATGATAGTGCATCTTTGAAAGCGTCATCAATTCTGGTTCAAAAGCGCTGTAGATTCAAATGACGTTTGTAATGGAATGATTAAATCCGACAGACAGATTTCTGCGCCACTTGTATTGCTGAAACATTGATAAGCAAAGCCATGTCGAGGGCAAGCATTAAAATGCATCGATTCGATAGATTTCGGTGTTACTTGTTTAGCTAATACATTGATAAGCAAAGACATGTCGAGGGTAGGCATTGTGATATATCTGTTCTAAATCATGTTTATTATCATGAGCATCAATTTTGCTTCAATTGCAACCCAACAATGCAAGAAATTCAGGATCCTTACCGCATCTATTGTGATCCACAAATATCCATAGGGACTGATACAAGAGATGCAGTGCTGTACTATTTGAACCCATGTGAATGTTGTGAATGTTGAACAAAGCCATCCTTGAGTATAAATGAAAATATGCTAGTTATGATAGAATTTACAGCAAAATATTACGAGCTTGCCAGGATTCGAACCTGGAATCTTCTGATCCGTAGTCAGACGCGTTATCCATTGCGCCACAAGCCCACGTGCTTCATAAGAATCACTCCTTCTTATCAATCGCGCTCAACAGTGTATGTTTCAAAGCAATTGGAATGCCTTTTTTGGGTGTTGTCTGAATAACTGAGTAGCAACAATGCGCATTTTACCAATGAACACACACCATTAGTTTATATATGCAAATTGTGTGACATTTTATGTCTTTGCTGTTTTACTTTCATCCTACTCTTCATATCATGCTTCAAATCAACCATAAAAGTGATTTTGTCAAAATATTTTCGCTGGTTGTCTCAATGCCGAATCATATCTATGGACATTTGCAATTAAATGTTTCCTAAGGTAATTAGTGTAGTAGGTATTCCCAATTAACTATTTATTAAGTCTCTATTATTGTTAAGGGCTAATTGATCGGTTTTTTTTATATCCTTTTAAAACACTGCTAATGATCAATCTGAGCAAAATATGATAGTGCATCTTTGAAAGCGTCATCAATTCTGGTTCAAAAGCGCTGTAGATTCAAATGACGTTTGTAATGGAATGATTAAATCCGACAGATTTCTGCGCCACTTGTATTGCTGAAACATTGATAAGCAAAGCCATGTCGAGGGCAAGCATTAAAATGCATCGATTCGATAGATTTCGGTGTTACTTGTTTAGCTAATACATTGATAAGCAAAGACATGTCGAGGGTAGGCATTGTGATATATCTGTTCTAAATCATGTTTATTATCATGAGCATCAATTTTGCTTCAATTGCAACCCAACAATGCAAGAAATTCAGGATCCTTACCGCATCTATTGTGATCCACAAATATCCATAGGGACTGATACAAGAGATGCAGTGCTGTACTATTTGAACCATTGTGAATGTTGAACAAAGCCATCCTTGAGTATAAATGAAAATATGCTAGTTATGATAGAATTTACAGCAAAATATTACGAGCTTGCCAGGATTCGAACCTGGAATCTTCTGATCCGTAGTCAGACGCGTTATCCATTGCGCCACAAGCCCACGTGCTTCATAAGAATCACTCCTTCTTATCAATCGCGCTCAACAGTGTATGTTTCAAAGCAATTGGAATGCTTTTTTTTGGGTGTTGTCTGAATAACTGAGTAGCAACAATGCGCATTTTACCAATGAACACACACCATTAGTTTATATATGCAAATTGTGTGACATTTTATGTCTTTGCTGTTTTTACTTTCATCCTACTCTTCATATCATGCTTCAAATCAACCATGAAAGTGATTTTGTCAAAATATTTTCGCTGGTTGTCTCAATGCCGAATCATATCTATGGACATTTGCAATTTAATGAGTCTCTAAGGTAATTAGTGTAGTAGGTATTCCCAATTAACTATTTATTAAGTCTCTATTATTGTTAAGGGCTAATTGATCGGTTTTTTTATATCCTTTTAAAACACTGCTAATGATCAATCTGAGCAAAATATGATAGTGCATCTTTGAAAGCGTCATCAATTCTGGTTCAAAAGCGCTGTAGATTCAAATGACGTTTGTAATGGAATGATTAAATCCGACAGATTTCTGCGCCACTTGTATTGCTGAAACATTGATAAGCAAAGCCATGTCGAGGGCAAGCATTAAAATGCATCGATTCGATAGATTTCGGTGTTACTTGTTTAGCTAATACATTGATAAGCAAAGACATGTCGAGGGTAGGCATTGTGATATATCTGTTCTAAATCATGTTTATTATCATGAGCATCAATTTTGCTTCAATTGCAACCCAACAATGCAAGAAATTCAGGATCCTTACCGCATCTATTGTGATCCACAAATATCCATAGGGACTGATACAAGAGATGCAGTGCTGTACTATTTGAACCATTGTGAATGTTGAACAAAGCCATCCTTGAGTATAAATGAAAATATGCTAGTTATGATAGAATTTACAGCAAAATATTACGAGCTTGCCAGGATTCGAACCTGGAATCTTCTGATCCGTAGTCAGACGCGTTATCCATTGCGCCACAAGCCCACGTGCTTCATAAGAATCACTCCTTCTTATCAATCGCGCTCAACAGTGTATGTTTCAAAGCAATTGGAATGCCTTTTTTTTTTTGGGTGTTGTCTGAATAACTGAGTAGCAACAATGCGCATTTTACCAAACACACACCATTAGTTTATATATGCAAATTGTGTGACATTTTATGTCTTTACAGACATGTCAGTTCAATTTCAGGTTGTATACACCTGTCAAATGGCAAGTATAGACATGTGACTACAATATATACATGTAACAGACATGTCAGTTTAATTTCAGGTTGTATACACCTGTCAAATGACAAGTATAGACATATCACTTCAATATATACATGTAACAGACATGTCACTCCAATATATACATGTAACATACATGTAACATACATGTCAGTTCAATTTCAGGTTGTATACACCTGTCAAATGACAAGTATAGACATGTGACTCCAATATATACATGTAACAGACATGTGAATGCAATATATACATGTAACAGACATGACAGTTCAATTTCAGGTTGTATACACCTGTCAAATGACAAGTATTGACGTATCACTTCAATATATACATGTAACAGACATGTCACTCTAATATATTCATGTTAAAGACAAGTCACTCCAATATATACAAGCAACAGACATGTCACTCTAATATATTCATGTTAAAGACATATCACTCCAATATATACAACTTAAAAGACATTTCCAATATGTACAGATCAAGTCAGATCAATTTAAGTTTCTCACTTCTTCCTCACAGAATTCCTCCATTCTTCCAAAGTCCCACTATCAGGATCGAATGGACAAAACCATTTACCTCTCATCTGGGTGTGTCCATTGTCCTTCCTCTTTCTGTTCCTCTTCACTGGAGGTTGCTCCCTTTCAGCCCTTTCAAGATCCTCCTGCGCTGCCTTGTCCCTGTACCACTTGGTTGTCTTTGGAAGGGATCGCTCCTTGGGAAAATCAGGTGCAGGGGGCAACGACTCTAGGTCTTGAGGAGGCTGGGGTGGGGTGTGGTAGTTACTGCACCTGTGGCTGTCCTCCGATGCCTTAGCTTTGCCTCCCCTACGACCTTGTGATGGCGGGAAGGAGGGAGAGCTGGCTTTTGCATGGCTGGAGGAAGCACTACACAGGCTGTTGGGCGAGGTGAGGGGAGGTCAACACCCAGCAGAAGCTGAGCTGTATTCTCCCTTCGCTCCTTGTTGTTGTACCTGAGAATAGTGCACACTAGTTAACACTAAACAACTGAGAATGCACGCTAGTGTTTACACAGCACTGATGGTTATGGTACAAGTTTCAGAATACACACTTACCACTGGGTCAAGGTCAGCACACTGATAAGTGGCAGGACCAAATTGGTACGCTGGTGTATGACTGCGTTGTTGGTGAGAGCACGGCTGATGGCTTGGTACTGTTTCACAACAAGATGCCAGGCTATCATCGCTACTTTCTTCTTGGGATTTTTGAGGAGGGCACACAACTTGGTGCAGAGTGCCTCAGATATGCGTGTGCAGCTGGGCCACTGTGCAGGTATGCCAGATCCAAGAAAGCTTCTGCAACACATGAAGGCACCCAAGGTATAAATGTTAAATTATAATCAGCATATACCACATTAGTTAAGTCCTATCAACTCAAATATCATATTATCATAAGCATCCATTCCTCAATAAAGCACATTCTAGTCAGAAGGGCAGCCAAGTAGTAAAATTACCAGCTATTTGAACATACTGTCACTATCATGAGCATGAGTGGGAAAAATGTTATTGTAACACCTAAATGGTAGACCAAATCAAGTCGGTCATTCAATAAGAACATATAGCGAGTAATCTTTGGTGGTGAAAGGCCATGCAGTCAAGTTATGTCATGAGAATTTACCTGGCCGTGCTCTCAACAACAGGGGCAACACCAATCTTTTTCTTGCTGGCCTTGAAGCGCCCCGACAGTTGCCGCTCATCATGTCGAGCCTGATAGACCACTCTCTGTTTATCATACTGGTCCAGCTCATTGTAACGTATGACCAATGCCATAACCTGTTCATTAGTGAGTGACAGCTCGGTGCATGACAGCAGAAGGTCGGTCAACTGGCCAACCTTGTCCCATCCCGGAATGCCTCTCTGATCCACTGAGACCTGACAACAATACTTTATGATAAGTTACATAGGAATGATCAGTAACCAGTGCAATTTAAACAGCAGGTCTTACTAACAATAAACATCATGTATGATCCCAAGAAGCCAACCTGAGGGTCCTCATGAACTGGCGAGGAGGCCAGAGAAGCATCTGGAGGGAGGCTGGCGGTAACACTGGAGCTCTGGCGAGAAGTCTGCGATAGATATCATAAAAATTTATTAGATTCACCATATATTCAAAACTGCATATTTCCACTGAAGTCACCGCGGAGAGAATTGAGCACCTACACTAGGGTCTTGAGGGTGGGGTGAAAGCAGCTGGGGCTCGACCTGACGGGAGCCACTGGCAGCTGGGCGGGCACTCGATGGAATCGGATCCAGATCCTCAACGGAGGAGAGAGTCAAGTCCACAGGTTGAATGTCCGTTTCCTCCTGGTCCTCATCTACCACTAGGTCCTCATCAGCGTTCAACTCTTCCTGAAACTGCTTGGTAATGCCAGCCAAGTCACCCACAGCAGTTTGGTTCATCAAGTACCCAATCCCAATGAGTTCACTTAAAACACAATACATGACATCAATTAAGTATGCTTATCATAGACAAAATTCTTCTTTGATCCAGTGCTGGTCAAAATCCAACTACCAAAAGTATTTATGCTATACCTGTGTACTTGGCGGGAGGCTGGAATTCAGCAACCTGTGGATGCCCAAGAACAGACTGATTCAGTCTGTTTAACGACCATTGCAGGGATACGTCGTACGACTGGAATGCCGAGACAGACTGTGGGTGCAGAGCTTCCCTGGCCCTGTTAGCATTCCACCTTGTCATTCCTTCCAGTAGGTACAATTGCATGTGTACGCCACTTGCTCGGGTGCCTGTGTTACACAGTCATGGTTTATCAGTACGGTGCAATGTCAGAAAGGTATTCACTAACTGACACTGAATGAAGTCCAAGAAAGTGATACGGACCTGGTACAAACCTGCTCTGATGGAGATGGAAGGACTACAAAGAGACCGAGCCTCGTGCACACCTGCATGTGACACGTGTGTGCCCTGCCTTTTTCAGACTTCCCGTCACTATGTACAGCTGGACATGTGGGGGATCCTGGATGCACGGCAATTGTTTCTTAGCTGTTTCCCAGATCCTCTGCATCCGATCTGGGTCAATCAGACGAACACAACATGCATCATTAAGCTCCCACATGCTATCAAGGAAGACTGAATGAGCCCCTTCCATCCGGTCCACACCACGTGTCTGCCGACGACAGTGCAGCGCCATCTCCCTCTTGGTGATCGACCTGTCAACTTCTGGAGGGGTGGGATGAAGGATTCCTGCCAACACTAGCTCTGAGCGTTTGGCAGCATGCAAATTGGCAAGATCCTCCTCCGACCTTTTGAAGAGACAGGCCGACAGTCTAGAAAGAAATGGCCCATACAATGGATGGTTGTCGGTGGTGGTGCCTGAGGAGAAACGCCTCGTTGCCCAAGAAGCAGTGCCCTCGACTGATCCAGCCAACTTCTTGGCAATCTATAGACACCACAAAAAGAGGTTGGTTTAAATTAATGTAATTGTAACCCAGTGAATATACAAACACATAAGATTGCATGGTATATTCAGTAAGCATGAGTATCCCCATTGACACAGAATGTGCTTTACTGGTTGCAAACTTTGCCTTCATTTTGCCATAAATGTAATGACCTTCTTAGTGGAGTCCATTTTGAGGATTCGCCCATACACAGAGGTAATCTGTGCCTTCACTAATTCTAGGCGACCAAGACAATCATTCGAGTAACACGCCACCAACCACCGTGCTCCAAACATGGGACGGAAGGTGGGAGGTGGCGAGTACACAACAGGTGCACCAAAGAACCTGTCGATGCCCTGCTCTGCCCGCAACTTGTGTTGCTGGCAGTCGCTCAGGTAATGCACACAGCTTTGGCCAAACAGGTTGAGTGGAATGACATCATTTATACAATTTGATACTCCATCATCACTTATGTATCAGAACGAAATACAATTGATATTATTGGATGGCAAAACATGTCTGTGTTAGGAAAGCATATCCAACATGAAGAGCACTGACTTCATGAGAAATAACATAGGTATTATGAGATTTAATTTCATAACATGAGAAGCAGATCAACTTTTGTGGGATAAAGTGCAGAGCCAACACTCATAGCACTGGATGCTGGCGGAGGGGTGCGTGTGGTGGTTGCCAGGACCGATTCCTGCGGCTGAGGTAGCGACAGCTACTCCGGGCCTCTGTAAAGCACAGCACGAGCGAGGTGGCGACGAAGACATAGACACAGTGGTGGTAACTTGGATATCTCCAATGACACAGTTACCGTTACTAGCAATTGACATATGTCACACTCACATCACTGGAGGCTGGCGGAGGGGTGCGGGTGGTGGTTGCCAGGACCGATTCCTGTGCCAGAGGTAGCGACAGCTACTCGGGGCCTCTGTAAGGCACAGCGCCAGGTGGCGACGAAGACATAGACACAGTGGTGGTAACTTGGATATCTCCACTTGGTCTTATCTTAGGAAGGGGGCCTTACATCCGAACCAGCCAAAGCATCAGCCAAACCTGGGCCTTCGATACATTCCACCCGCCTACGTGGATAACGCGAAGGCCCCATACCAGTGGCAGGCGGAGGGTTACTAAGTGGGGAACCTGGAAGATTGAAAATCTCCCCCCTACCCAACAACTGACCCAGGATGGATACAGGTTCGGAATCTGAGCATTCCCCTGTATGTTCCAGCTCCATTGAAGACTTTGAAGCCTCTGCTCTAGTGCCACCCATAGCAGGGGGTGACCATTTTTCAGAGGCTCCAAACATGGGCCCTAAGCCTGGCCCTGCTGAGTTAGGGTGGCTGCGGCCCATGCCCCTCCCTGAACTAGCTACAGGCCGCCCTGAGAACGCCTGCAAAGTCGGCTCAGGGTCGCTGGCGCCCTCGTTAACCGAAACTTGCGGCAAGGACGGGTCCAGAACGAGCCTGTAGTCCTTGCTTGGTCCGGCTGGCAACAGAGCTTGGACGCGCCGCCTGATAGGCAGGCCGATAGGGAATCCACTCCCGGCCCTAGAGCTGCAGGGTCAGCGCTGTCTTAGCTGCCAACCGCAACCACTGCTGGTCTTTTCTCGCTTTCGCTATAGTCACCTGGTGGATAAATGTTTCAACCCGCTGTACCCCCGTTGTTCTTGGGAACATCATCAATTGCTCCACCAAGGACTTAGCAGGTATAAGACCCTGCTTCATTGCCCTGGCCACAATACCACTCTCATTACGAGTTGCCATCCGGAAATCAGAGTAACAGTTGGTGTACAGTGCCCACATTCAACTCCACCGGTCCCACAACGAACCCGGCCATAGCCATGTCTCTACCAGCAGTCAGAAGCCTGACATCCCTGACCTTCCGCGTCTGTGGGCTTAGCTGGCGGAAAACACGGCCATCGGTCACCGTGCTACTGGCCAATTCTGTCACCGGTCCCTCGACCCGTTGTGCATCAAGAGGTCCACTGTAGCGGTCAAATGGTCTCGATTGTGGTGACCAAATGGATTGAGGAGCCGAGTTACCTACACCGGCAGTGCTGACATTCTAGGTAGGTACTCGAGGTTGCATTGGTGCATCGGCAGCAGTACACAGGTTGCCATGAACCCCTATCCTAGGCCCCTTACCCGCCAGAACCTTACCCCAGGCTCTACCTCTAACAACACCGCAACAACCCCTACAGCCCCACAAACCACACAGACCGGAGGCAATAATGTTGAGGGGATCGATGACCTGCCCCTTGGCCCGACCCCTTGGCGTTTCCCGCCTTGGTCCCCTGAGGATTTCTGGGACTCCCTTCCCGGGCCATTGGGCATTCCCTTTTAAAGTGCCCCTGTTTCCCACAACGAAAACAGGGCCCAACATCCCTTTTGGGTGATTTTTAGTGGGAGGGACCTAAATAACCTTGGGTGCCCCTGGGTCTTTCAACTTTTGCATGGCCCTAGTCAGGGTCAGAACCCCGCGCTGTAATTGGTTCATCATGCGCGTGAGGTTCTGTACTTCGCTGGATTAGCTAGGGTCAGTGACCGCTGAAACCCTACGGGGTACCCCTTCTACTTCCCTTCCCCGCCTCCGGGACTGTTTACCGAAGCATGCCTGGTACTGTTATTGGTAATCCTTTACCAGGACTATTGCTTCGCGGAGGGTTTGAGGGTGCCACAAGAGAGTGTGGTGCGCCACATCTCGGTCCTGCAACCCCTGGCAGAACCGAGACACCGTCTGCCACACCCTGTAATTGTCGGGCAGGCCAGACAATGCCTCGAGTGACAGACCACTAACTCTGTCACTCCACTCCATCAGGTCCTCCCCTGGTGACCTGTGTGGCCTGGTTGAACTTGGCCTGGGCGACCTCGTAGAGGTCCCCAGACCCAACGCGGTGTACCAGTTCCTCCATCACGACACCAAAGGGAAGACCCAAATCATCATCAATGATTGCGGAGTGGATAGCTGCCGCCTTCCCCACCATAGCCCAGCATAGGCATTCGCTTTTCTGATCCTCAGATCAGCCACGAGTGAATGCATATCGCTCGAATCGCTGCCGGAAAATCTTCCACCCCCGGACCCCGTCAAAAGAAAGGCCCCTAGGCAGGGCCTTGGCGGGTCCCATCCCCTGCTGTCATAGGGACTTCCATCGGTCAGCTATAGGAGCGGCGCCGTATGTAGGGTAAGGGCAACTATTCAAAGTGGCCCGAGGCGTTCCCCGCAACCCGAGGCTGCCCATACCCACCAGGCGCCAGGAAGCACGACCCAGGATGCTCAGTATAACGGAGATCCGGGTTACCTCGCGCACTCGCGACAAATGGTACTGACGGAGGTGTGAGAGGCAACCGTCTCCTTGGGGACCGTATAGTCCCCATGGAACAGGCATCCCAAGGACGGTTCCCGCGAACCGCCTGAAGCACCGAGTGCTTGAATCCCTCCGCCAAAGCTCTTATCCCACGCCTTGCTGTTTTGCGGTGGCTCGCTTTGTGGATCGCTACGTCCCTCGCCGCCTAGCGCGGGGTTTGGCGCAAAATCAAGTGTGTGACAGACGAGTGAGTAGTTCATCCATATATACACACAATGGAACTAGAGACAGCACTGTGCCCCGCTCCACGCCGTTCGTACAGCTAAAACTTTGCGAAATTTCATTATCCTATTGCACGCGCAGTCGCTGCTGCGTATGCATGTTTAACATCATCATAGCTGTTGTAGAACACATGCCTCGCCTGCGTAACAGCATAAACAGTTTAATATAATCAACGAGATCAAAAGCCTAAGTGGCATCTTATTACATTACATAGCATGGAGAGCCATGACCAACATGAATTGCTTCTTTGAGGATATATGTACATTGCGCCGTCGAATGAGATGGTTGGAATCCGAATTGCAAGTTATGAGATTCAATAAACATATTGTCGAGTAATTTACCTACTATGCTATTGATGGCTAGGGATCGGTTATTTCCACTGACATTTATCGATTTCTTTAAGTAATGTCTTTAAGGATACCAACACAAGGGCTCACATTTACCATCCATAAACGTGACCATAATATCGATCTTTCTTTAGCTAGAGCGACGAGTTCGCCCCAACCCACTCATTTCTTTCGGCCACCCTTTGCCAAAGAGCCGTGGATTTCAGTTTGTCCGCATGCATTGATAATTTCATTGTAGTATTTGTCAATCATATCTTTATGCGTTTTACAGCCAGATATGGTACATGTCGCAACAGATGTTGGTCGTTTGACATTTGACAAAACGCCGCTCAAGTATCTTTTATAATTGCTGATGCCGTTTTCATCGGCATTAGACTACTTAATCTTACTGGATATGCTACGTTTCGGTTTATGTGTCTTTGAAACATTGACATTCAAACCGAGAAAAACAGGGCTGTAGTCAGATAAGTTATTCCCCACCATAAGAACATGTATACCTTGAGACTGACGACAACATATTTACGAAATTATCCAAAACTGATCTTGTATTAGACATGTCGCTCGCATAGGAGAAATCAATGACACATGACCCAATCGATTCGCAAGGTCTCAAACCTTGCTGCTCTGGAATACATTAATTTGAAATTGTATTTCGTGAGCTATTGTGTCTAAAATCAGTGTTAAAGTCACCCCTAGAACCATGCAATCTACATCATCGTTGATGATATAATGGACATCATTAAGAATTCCATTATAGATCTTGTTAAATGGAGTTGTAGATGACGAATCGCAGGACATGTGCAAATTTACAACTAAAATTGAAGCAGTTCGATCGTCACAATTTAAAGTAACCACACAAGCAATGCACCTGACACTATTATATTGCACAAGACATATGGTCTCCCATAATCTGAGATGAATCCATACCTGACAGCTAAACCACAATTATACAGTCTAATTTAGTTTCCAGTACATCAAATTCGTTTTCATAAAACCAGTGCTCTTGTAGATGCAGAACATCACATTCATTCATTTATTTCTGAATACACACAATCGTATCATCCCTATGGCCTTTACTATTATATGTGCAAAACGTTAAGTTGTAACACAGTAATAAATATTAAAAAACAAGTAGCGCATTACAGTAAAACAGTGACAAATACATACCAATTACTTTCCTGTTTGCGATAGAATCTTCTTATACATATGCCAACCGGCCAAAAACAATCATTCAAAAGATTGTCGATATGTGAGTTTTATTTCCACGCGGAAACTGTCAAATTTGGCAGCGTCATGTGACAGCTTCTCTACCTTTCGACATTCCTCTTGCATGTACCGTAATAGCTCGTCTGTAGTGGTATTTTCACAGACTCTGTTGATTAACAAGTCTCTGCTGGGTTTTGGTGCTCCATAGACGACTCTATATACTCTCCATATACTCTGGGGGCTGACCATCGCGTCGTCGAGTATCTTAAACCTGCCTCCTATGTCCTTGACTCGTTCACAAATGCTTATGGCGCACGTTTTTGCAGGGGTGGCCTTGCAGATCAATTCCAAAAATGGGACATTTTCTCAGCAGCTTCAAGCTTTTGAAGTACTGTCAATATATCATCAAGTATGGCATCAACTTTTGACCTCACTGCGGAGTTACGACATCGAACAAACGACGCAAGAATATCCTTGTCACCTACTTTCCAAGGAACTTCTTTAGCCTTTTGCAGCTCTTCAAGAGAGTAACAACCTCTGCGCCCGCTACGAATCAAATCGTGAGCTGACGAGTCTCGACTGAAGGCGACATAAACGAGCTCAGGGTTTAGTGTCACGTTGTCCACTGACACGATCTGCTCACTCGCAATTGCGGTTAGAGTCTTTAACTGGTCATCAAACCCACTTCAAAAGATATTTTCCTGGAGAACAAACTTATTTGTCACCTTTTTATGAGTTACTGTACGATTGATCTATTTAAAGACCTATCCACTGATATTAGAAAAAAGGCTAAATCACAAGCAATATCCAACAATCACGAGCAGTTTTTCAGACGATTCGCGGCCATGTCCAGTTAAAGGCGACCAAGGACGACATAACTGTTTACAGAATGCAATCGGACAAGTTGTTGAATAAGATTGATTTGCCTACTGGTGCGATGTCTTGTAAGATTTTTTTATTATATAATTTTGTATCACAACCAAGTTAACTTTAATGCTGCATAGACAGATTCACTCCGTCATCAATAACTGAACACAATATGTGGCAATTGTGTCACTTTATGCGCTTGTTTCACGCAAATCTGATGATGTCAAATATATTGATGAATAAAACGATATTTTGCGAGAAATAGCATATATATGCATTACAGTAGGTATCAATAATATTATGATAGATAGTGACATGAATAATGATTTTTCGCAGTCATAGTCCTTGCATACCGAAGAGTTGAAGGAGTTCATTCGCTATGAGCTACTTGAAAACTGTCAGAAATATGAACAAGAGTGTATTGATTTCACTTTTGAGAGTAAAATAAATGGTCATAGATCAAAACGTGATATTTTTTTGTGAGTAACAATTTAGTTGATTTAATCGAGGTATACAGTGTCTTGAATAAAGGAGATAATTTATCAGAACATCTCCCTGTAACTTTAGGTCTCAATCTGAGAGATGTAAGTTTATCTTACCGACATTTGTAATTTGTTTGTCGACAAGACAGCGGTGCTTGACAATTCAGTTTCATATAACGCAGGTTGAATGGAACATTTGAAAGTCGAAAGTGCTCAGTCTCAATTCCAATTTTAAAAAGAACATTCGACAACCCAATGAACATTTGTTGTGAATTAAATAGTACAATATTATCTTAACGGTGGTGGGTGTGTTCACGTTTTGCTGTTTGATGCCAGTAAAGCTTTCGACAGAGTTTGTCAAACTGTTTCAGGTGTTGAGATGTAAAGGAGTGTGTCCACTTGTGGCCAGAATTTTTGTATATATATATTTGCAGCAGACAATTAGAGTGAAATGGAATGATAACACGAGTAATTTTGACACTGTTTCTATTGGTGTGAAGCAGCAAGGTGTTATTTCGCCAATAATGTTTGTAAATTATATTGATGAACTGTTCCTATGAATTCGTATAGCTGGTGAGGTGTGTTACATCGGTAATACATTTTGTGGTGCAATAGAAATGCAGATGATGTTACTTTTTTAGCTCTCTCTGGATTGTCTTTTTAAGATCTTAATTGCAGAATGTCTGGAATTTGCCTAAGAATATAGCTTATCATTCAACATAGACAAGAGAAAATATTATGTATTCGGGAGTAAAATTAATTGTACAATTTCAAATCATAAACTTAAACATTTTCCAAAAGATGTTCATCTTAGAAGCATGATAGGAATCGGGATAGATAAGGAAAGAATAAAGGTAGCTGTGGCAGACTTCTACCGACATTTTAATTTGTTTGTAGGCAAGTTCTATTATGCATTGGTATCTGTAAACCTTAAATTGTTTAAATCGCATTGCATGTCAGTCTATGGAAGTCAGTTATGCGACTTTCGTTGTCTTACGGGTCTTAACTCAAGAACCTACCATCATTTGTTGCACTACATTTGTGATGATGTTTCAGTGAGACACAACTGCGTGGAAGGTTTATTAAATGTTTTCACACTGCTATTAGTTCTACAAATATGTACTTCAACTTATGCACCACACTTGCGCTTTATGGTAGTCGGTCAAATGCATACAATAATATTGCAAACATATGTGCTAAGTATGATATGAAGAAGTCTCATATTGAGCATAACCAATCAGGTATAATGATGAACATGGCTTTAACAATAGATTGACACATTTGCATAATATCTTTGAACAATATTTATGCCGATGCAATTTGGTATTGGCATACATCACCAAGGTACATCCCATCCATGAAATAAACTGCATATAAAGTATATGTTATGCTGATTCATATGAGTAGGATGCACCTTTGCAGTGGCGTAATGCGTAGATGGCATTAAAGTTGGGTCAAATTGATTGTTTATGTCAAGAGAAAAAACCATTCACCCCCTATCCTGCTTGAACCTGTATTATCCCATCCATTACTATCTTATTCTGAAGTTTAACCAATTGTAATAATTGACTAAACAAACCACACTCTAGGAATGTTATCTATTCATTTTAATTCCACGAAGTTAAAACTGACACCATATATCACGGCCACCGACATTAGACTGCTAAAATATGATCTTAGGGGTTCTCTTGGTCAATTAACGAACACAATGGTTAACACTACATCTAGTTTTTCTTTTGTTGCAATCCACGAGTCGGGCACTCTCTCAAGGTTCAAAAGCAGTTTACATTAGTTTAACCTCCATCAGGCATCGCGTACGCAAATATCGTGCCATCATCAAGAATCTCAAGCGGACTCTTAACCAGTAAACAAGCACCTCATTGAACATCACATTCGTTTGTTTATGGATTGAGTGAAATCCCCGCCTTCTACATGTCAAGTAGTTGAAACGCGATTGAGCATGCAGTGACACACACACCTTTTTTATATAGGGCTCTTCGGTCAATCTTCTTTTATTTCATCGAGCCTATTCCTGCAGGCTTTTGGGTAATAAGGCACCAATGATTAATCAACATGGAATATTACCGTAGTCGATGCATCCGAACACATAATTAAATTCTACCTAATATATACTTATTCCATGTAAGCCAAAATTAAGCTTTCAAGAAATGGAGGTTCACGGATATGTTGAAATGTGACAATGGGCTAGACAGAAACTGGTTGTGATGAGCAAAGAGAGTTGCATGCCTTTCGTGACGTCCTGGTAATAACCAATGAAGGATCCACAACGCAGGTGTCCTACGGCGTTTGATACCCCTAAGAACAAGTTGGAGGAAATGGCATTTCGGGCGGTCACGCAAAATTCTTCAAGATTGGTGTGCCTATTTACAAGTTTATCAAGCTACCAGATTGGTATCGTAAGGCAAGCACGAGTTCGATATCGCTGATTGCTGTGAAGACCAATTGGATTTGACTTTCTGTCTTATATGTGGGTCCATTGCGCGATTGAAATGTTCGAAAAAATCTGTCATCGTGTAGATAACATATATCAGTGCCCCGCGATTTTATGAGCACGGCGTATTAATCTCTTTATTCCGTCACGTAACATGCTTATTATACGCTGAGAATATCGTAAAAATGCATACATAGATATAACGCGTAGTAAATCTCGTTATCTAATTGTTATAACAGTATAATGCAACTAGATAATATTACAAACTTCTTATCGCTTCAACATTTTTAAAGACGTAAATGCATAGGATAACCCAAATCGTCAATCGTTTGTGTGTATTGACCGCATTCAACTATTCTTCAAAGAGGATAAATACAGATGAATACATTAATCGCTCGAGACGCTCTTATGCCATTTGTCTTTTGATACATTAAACAATGCTTAACAATAACTTGGAAAAGAGTACGGCATTCGCAAGTTTTGTACAGTGGTTTTGACAATTGGTTATGAACAAACTCACAATCTTTGTAATTGCCAACACTGATAAACAAATTGACGTCACAGAAATGGGCACTGGTAAATCGTATGCAGTTGACTTGAAAGTTTACGTACTGCTTAGATATCCCTTGAAACAACACGATTGCTTCAAGGAGCACGTCTTTTCTGCACATCAACCAAAGCCATTGAGGCACATTTCTGAATGATAATGTGCAACTCAGTGAGCCCTGTTCACACCTGACGCACGTATACGCTACTAGCATGGCTTTATGTGAGCCGAGGGTGTTAGATCAACGTAACGAATGCCATACGTCAGCGGAATTATATGCTTACAAAAATGAATTATAACAAGCCAATACTGACAATAATGTCCATTGAAGTTGCTAAGGAAATGTAAGCTCGAATAACTTCAATGTTGATTCACGACAAATATACATGTGTTTATAAATAAATATTTCATGGTAATGGCAATAATAATGGATTTACGTTATTTTTACTTGCCATACGCTCGAACCAATGGATAGGATGAATCCCCTTTATGAGATGGGTTAACCTTCCAACTTGATCACAACTACATCCTGTTCGTGCAAAGACCACACAGCTATCCCATACGGTATATACATACACACACACACACACGCACACACACGCACACACACACACACACACACACACACACACACACACACACACACACACACACACACACACACACACACACACACACACACACACACACACACACACACACACACACACAATAATTCCACAAGCATTGTGCTAGTCTTTGTTATTGATCATTTGTATCGGGTATTGGAAATGACATGTGGTCCTATATATCGCAACTTATCGCCCCTGTATATCCAAAACAATTACGTTTAATTTTGATGTTTTTGATTGCAGGGGGCTGCTGCAGTATTCTTCCAGAATATTCTCAAATGATGATACTGTTGATCCTCAAATCTGCAGACGTCACTAGCTTCTCCTCCCCACAGGGCGTCCTTATATAAACACTCAATCCAACGAACATGCAAGTATCAACAATTATTGCAACCTGAACATTCAAGATTATTTAAATATCGACACACATAACGTAATTTTTTTTAGCAATAACTGCCGAATTTTTTTGCGCAAGGGTTTTTCTTTATAATCTGTTGTATCGACCCTCTCTGTTAACCAAAACTTATATCTGGTAAAATAAAGGATGAAAATAGAAAACGACACTCGTCGTATGTTGTGATTACGGACAATCACCCCGCGACACATATATCTTAAATTCGATACCAATATCGATGAATAATTTTTCGTAACGTCGAATCTCTCTAAACACCTGCTATGTGTGCTTAACGTTGTAGATATCTGTGCGTGATGGTGTGTGCTCTAGAGTAATGAGAAAGCCCCAGCAGATGATGCTGCACTTCTCTCCATTAAATCGTAAATTTTCAATTGGAAAGTTCACACCGCTAAACCTACAATTGGGTTTCCATAATTGCCCTATAGCACAAACACGCTCCATACATTATCATACCACGGCAGGCCATTCGCGCAATTTCCCTGTGTGATGTAGAGTTTAAATCGCATAATTATGAGCCTTAATCGCACTTAGCTTGTTCAAATACGTCGCTGGCTAGCTTCAGGAACTTTTCGAGGACAGTGGCGGGCAATTTAACCCATACCTCATATCAGCCAATTGATTGCCAAAGCAGAATAAACGATTATGTAAATGTGTAATTAAATTTTATCATCCATCGCAATTACAAGTCATATTATAAGTCGTGTCATGCATTCCTTTTGCTAGTTAGCAGGTACGTTTCATGACGTCTTTTCAGCATATAAATACGAGCGTACAACGTTATAAGTCCTTTCTGCAGTCATCTAAATGTAACTGTACATGCTCCACCAATTGCTAAATGAAAGCATCGCAATTAAATCAATAGTTTACTCAAATGTGAGTGATAGCGGGGATAATGTATTAAGTAAGGTAAGTCAGGTTAGTATGTGGTGTCTTTCGCGTATTTGGCTACGTATTACACTGTGGCGTATTAAACCTTAGCATCGGAAGGTATTTGCAAAATATATCACGTCACAAATTCACCCTAAGGCAGTCATTAAGAGGGACTATTGTAAAAAAAACGTATTGACACTGGTTCGTGCATGGAAGGTAGGGGGTTTTTGTGGTCAACGTCGCATTAATTTGCCCATATGGGCTCGAATATCTGAAACTGTCGGTGGCGCACATGATGTTATCAAATGATGTTTCGCCTTATAACAAGCTTATCAGCATTACTTTTCACGGTTTATTTACCCCGCTAACAGACATCAACCTGGACATGTTGACAAGAAGATTATTTTCTCGACATTTTGCTAGCTTAGATTGACGTGAATTGCTTTGGAATAATGCGTCTCATCGCATAGACAAATTTCCAGTTTTGCTGCATGCGACATTCACAATTTCCATTATATGATGGACTAAGGATCAGGATTGATTCGTTTCGGCTTCACTCTTGTATTGTCGATCGCTAACGCGCTCAGTGGTTTATTTATTGCGATAAGCTATTAGCAAGACGTTTTAGGGAGCTAGTGGCAAGTTTAAATTCTCGACAACAAAATTGTATTGGTTGTTTATTGATTTTCGTTGACTCCAACGGATGTCTAACCTTCTTCATTATCCGACAAATGCATCCACTCAATATGTCAAATATGTACAAATGTGATAATAATCAACATATATTCTATCATTGCTTGATGAAAAAAATTCTCTTGGATATGCACACCTTTTTCAATTTATGTTCCGTCTGGTTCGTGCTTGGGAGTTGAAACAGTGAAATATTATTTTACGCACCGAATAAAGTGCTCGTTACAGGGAATTAAGTCGGTGTTAGATGTAATTAGCTGTTTTGATCGAACTGCTAATATGGAAATGTTGAAATGGAATGTCAGCTTGCAGTTATAAATATGACCTGCACTGATCCAACTGTGTTGACCTAGGGAACTGGATGCCACTCAAGACTGTTCATTTTGAAAGGGTAGAGGATCCGTCCAATGTAATCATAGACAATGTAGAATACAAATAAGCAGGGATCAGTTCATTTGCCCTTCAAAAGCAGTAATTAAGTTATATTTGCCAATAAGATTTAAAAAGCAGCATTGGCTGTCACGACGACATGATCATGTACAAGACGCTATGACAAATGATCAGATCCACTTTTACAAAATGTGTTGATTTGCAACCACGGTAAAGGAGGGTGCACCAGCAAGTTGGTCCTAGCTCTTTTCCTTATCCCCCGAGCAACGCAGTTACACATGCCCTGTTGCTGAGTGTCATGTGCAAGAAACCATCCCTTCCTTTATTCAATATCATACACACAGATAAGTGTGTGAATGTTTGTTGCCCTAAGCCCAATCAGTTGGAGTCGAGCAAAAGGGGTTAGATGTACTTAATAGCATCTGACGCATCATTGATTGCGATTTATCTTGACTCAATTGCACCAAGCTATTTAAGAGTGCTTCTGTGCGTTTTGCATATCGTGCACAAAGCTATATACGTTTGGCAGTTACTAAATTATCATCGATGCAATACATTATCTCTAGAATACCAGCGTATGTAGCAGTTATAGAATATGTGTTTAATTTATTAAATGTGGGAATAACAGTTGCTATTTTGCAGGCAGCAGTATCTGACATGACCAATGAACAGTTTTTTTTGGCCAGTTTCGTATTGTTATGGAACGGAAATATTCCACTCTTGCCTATCCAAGAAAATAACTACTAAGTTAACACTGATTAACGTGAAGCTGAAAGTTATCAGTTATGGTTGAAGAGCAAAATGCAGATGTGCAAAAATAAGGTAAGAGCATTGTGAGGTTGATTGTATAGTTACACTTATAATTGAACAATCCACAGCTAGCAGACTCATGACTAGTCCATTGCTTGGATAACGCGAAAGACATTATATACGAAGAGGAACTTCTGCTACTTCTTGCATCGCTTTTCGAATAGCTATGTTCAACGTGATTCGTCACTTTTCATTTGTCATATGCATCATAGTAAGCGCCAACATTGCGGACTTTTCGTATTACTCTGCTAAATAAAACTCAGACCCATGTACCCCGAGTATTTTGACAATATCAGAACTAAGACAAGAAAACAATTTTGTGATCAATATAGTTGATTTGAGCTTATGTTAAGAGGAGACTTTGTTATTCAAAATTTTGCAAACGTATATATACCACTGTCAGCGAGAGATCAGAGAGATTGCATCATCGATCATTGTTGACAGCTTTCTCGTTTACAGTACATCAAGACGTCTATATCTACCCACGGTCTACAATTGTCTATAATTGGCCCATCATATATTGTATCAAAAAGCCTGATGACATTATGAATGGCGAGTAAGACAGCTAAAAAACTGCATCGTATATAAACTTTTAACACAATCATTGCATTTTTGAGCCTTCTGTTTGCGCATGCTTTCCACGGTATATAAATTGGTATTTAGCAATTATATACTTAGCGTGGCACTAACACATACATTACGCGATACGGCCTGTAATTCTGTGTAATGTTACTTTATGCTGTTTTCGACTTCGCTCACAATTATTTTTCAAGCGTCGCATTGCATTAAATTGGCCTTGACCCTGCATTCAGGTTATCGTGAACCCATCCGTCATGTTACGTGATCAGCACACGGCACACATCACTTATGACCTGCTGACAACTTATTAGTATATTGGTATCCCATCTTTTACGCACTTCGTTTCTGTGCATCAACACATACAATTCTCACCCACAACGCATCGTTACAATCCGTATTTTCTTTTACATCCGGACATGGACACGCTGCACTGACTTAAGCATTGTTAAGCATTAGCCTTTGTTTCAGAATGGCAGATCCCATTACATTGTGGAAAGCATTCAATCAAATTCAAACTGCATGCACATAAATGCTCCATATTAACAGCTTTACAACATAGTGTTTCTTTCTAAAGTCAATTCTCGTGGACATCCAAAAGATATTGCCGAAGGTCGCCAACTAAATCGGCGCTGCGTTTGCTTCGATGGAAAGCTGTTACTTCAATATCTGGACACTTTGTCAACCATAAGGCACTAAATGCAATTCACTGCAATCTGTTACAATCCAAGACACATTAGCATGTTAATAATGACTTATTATAATTATTGCAAGGGTTTAAACAATGGGGGAATAATTAGTCCCTAGTAAACTGCTCTAAACAAGACAAACCTTATTCGTGATCTAGATTAATTAATGTCAAAAACAAGCAATCAACCAAAACCAAAGTTCTAATGTTACCAAAGCAAGAAACGAATTTGGCAATTTGTTGGCGATTTTGTTCGTCGTCTTAACGGAACATTAGCAGGTTGTGAAGTTGGATTTGTGCATAACTACATACCTATATAGTGGGGCGGTGATATATGCTGGATTCTAGTGAATAGTGTTGGCAATGAATACAGTGGCAATAGCATTTTGAATCAATATTCTGCAGATAAAACACACATAATGACGTGGAGTCTATACCAGACCCAAGAGGCTGTCGCTATCTTAGTTTCAGTATCTATCGCATAGCAGTACATCAATCAATATTGCCAACGCTTAAACATTTAAATACATTCAACTAGGACTATACTAGTCCGGTTACATCACGATTGCCGCTTCTATCAGGGTCTTCTTTCTGCAAAGTAGCGACCATGCTAAAGTTTATAGGCACACATGTTATGTCAATACTACGGTCAGCTTTAGTATTGACTCCTTGTATTAATTATCAGTCTGTGACACAACATACTGATGTACCTCATGTTTGAGGCTTTTTTACGGAGCTCGATCTCATTCCCGTTGATTTATGATATATAATGATCCAAAACTATTTGGATGACGTAACAAAAACTATGGCCAATTTTGGAAGTAGTTGTGGTTGCAATAACAGCTTGAACCCTTGCCTGGTTAACGCGTAATGGTGTAAGCACTTTTATGCTATGTAGACGGTCCATATTTAAAGAGGGACTCTAAAATATGCCTTAATAAGCGAGCAATGGATTACTACGAGCATCTCTAACGTGAAGCCACCAACTAAGATCGAACAACTGACAAAGCAGTCTAAATAGTAGTAACGAAAACAACATGAAACTAAATACTAAGCTTTCTGATTTACTATGAAAATTTATGTTCCGTATAACAAAAGCATTCAAGGCAGAAAATATCTATTACAAATACGATGGCTAGCTTTTGTGAGCAACAACGAAAGGCTTAGCACAATGCGTAATTTGTTTGTAGTAAATCATGTCGACGCTAGGTGTCATTTTTGGCTTGTTACTATATTCGAAATTGTTATGCAAGCACCCCTGTTTGAGAATAGCACAATCAATTACTACCAACCGATAACAAGTAGACCGCCCGTCAATTATCATTCAATGGGGCTTAAGCAGATGTTTTTCACGTTGAGCATATAGTTTTGAACTAGTAGATTTATGCAAGCAAATATCTGTTCCACGTACAATACTCACAGGGAAAATACTGCGTTTATCATGGCCTGCAACCATACGCTTTCCGTAATTTAAACACTGTTACCTGCAGACACGCACTGTGAGCAGCGTATCAACTTAATTACAGAATTACATACACAATTCACGGTGTATTAATATGCTGACTGACATTAAGTAAGCGATACTGGCAGCTGACTGAATGCCTCCTGGTGCGAATTATAATTGACGCGTTGTGTACTTCGAATTAACCGTAGCGATCATTTCTTTATTGGCATGGACAAGACTTCCATTCTCCCTCAAGTTTATTTCCAAATGTATTCCAAACAAATATCACTAATTAAAATCCGCGGGAGACAGATGTTCCCCATAAGCAACCTTGCAAAGATCTGCTTTCTTAGAATATAGTTCTTGTACAATACATCATACTACTTGAATGACATATCAAGGTTTGTCTAGGCTATACTTTCTCGCTCGCTAATGTAGACCAATTGGTCGCATTTTCACTAAATATTCCATCCTAGGGACCTTGATAAGGCTGTAGAAAGATTATGTAAAATTTGATAAGGGAGTGGCCGACTATATCAGCGTTGTTCAAGCATATTTAGAAAGTATGTTTTCCAAACAAAATGCCAGGCCTGTCATCGGTTTTAGAATTATCACAATTCTGTCATGAATGCTCGCCTTGTATTAAGCTGAGGGACATGCAATAAAAATGTCAAATGTACCTGGTAGTATTAAATTAAATATCTGTCATACATGAAGTTAAAGACAAACAAATACGCAACGAAGTTATATAAGGATATTCATGACGATTAGGCGACTGATTTTGCTCTTGCGATCACCCACGCACTCTGCGATCGTTCGTTCGCTCTTCATACGATTTTCCCGCGATTCCAATATTTTTCGGTCGCAGCTGGATTGTAACCTGTCGTGACTGGGTTTTCACAGTCGATCACATACAGTTCTTAAAGACATCTTTTCGATGTCATGAAAGCATGTCCTCAATTTTCAGAGATATGACGTCATTTCAGGTAATAATATTTGATGCAAGCATAGGTTAATACAGATGCACGTGTTTACCTGACACACGCAATATGCAGTCGAGTAAACTTTGTTTATGGCGTACTCAAACAAATGCCTTCATTTGTTAATGCAAGTTACTCTCAATCATTGTATAGGTAACCATGTAGTGTTTAGCCACCTATCAAGTGGATCACGAGGCGAATGTGCCAATGTGTTTGTCGAGTGCTTTGCTATTTAGCAGGTTTCAAATCAGATCGTTAGAACAATATAGGCCTTATTTGTAAACATGACGCATTACATAGAGTATTACTGCGGCTTACCCCATATTTGAGAACAACCAAGCAAGAAGATTTCCACAGGAAGTGAATTTAGATATAGTAGTCAATGTTACTAAAGGTGATAACTGCTGCTTCCGAGGCTCTAAAAATGTTGGTTTTTTATAATCTATCAAACGCATATTCAAATTATTATATCCCTCAAATGGGTCTACAAGTGCCTTTCAATAAATCCTATTGTCGACGAATTGTAATTCGGTGCACATTGTAAACTGTCTTTGCAATGAAAAAGAAGCTCGGATTAATGGCAATGTGATGATGTCTCAGCTGACAAAACCGACTTGATAGGTGAGTCCAGGGTTTAGAAAAAGAAGAAGAAGAAGAAGAAGAAGAAAAGAAGAAGAAGAAGAAGAAGAAGAAGAAGAAGAAGAAGAAGAAGAAGAAGAAGAAGAAGAAGAAGAAGATGAAGATGAAGAAGAAAAAGAAGAATTTATTCTTTACCTCAGCATGAATAATGACACCTCACCTTACTTTGTAAAAAGGAACTGACCAAATACAGATGTTTGACTCTCACGTCAAAGTAAATGTGAAAAAAAGCTAGTGCAATTTTTCTTAAAGGCATCGATTGTGCATAGCGGTTTATGCAAACATTGAAGTATGTCATACCTTTCATATATATATATAAGTTCATATATATATACATATTTTTATATATGCTTGCGTGTGCATATATATATATATGTATTCATATGCATATTTATGTATATATATATAAATGCATGCATATTTTAATATACATACACACATATATGCATACACATACATATATATATATATATTATATATATATATATATAAATATATATGTATATATATGTATATATATATATTTATATATATATATATATATATATATATATATATATATATATATATATATATATATATATATATATATATATATATATATATATATATATATATATATATATGTATATACATGTGTGTGTGTGTGTGTGTGTATATAACTATTTTGTTATGTGTGAGTACTGGTGCTGACAAGTACCGTTAGCATCTTAAATATGAATTCCCAATGGTTGGCAATAGTCTCAGAATATATGCAAAAATAAATTTGTCCAATTGCGCTACAATAAGTGAATAATAACAAGAGCAACATTTTTGCATGACACTCAGCGAACGTTAAATGGACCATTAACAGTGCAAACTACAAGCACGATGTCGCAATTCATTAGCTGTAGATTAAGTTAGACATCTTCTTTTCAGACGTAATTATTGGAGATTGTAAGAAAGAAATCCATCATTGCTTACATTGGTTACCGATAATGTGTCTACACTATCCTAATCACTATGTTATATAGACTTTGCTTAAGGTGTCATGTGTATACTTCCACATTTTGGAAAAAGCTATCGCAGTCAAAGAGGATGGCAGCGTCGCTGGTGTTTCGAATGAACCATTCTAAGTTGCATTTCATCACATATGAGGGTCGGTGCAAATGTTGAACGTATACTAACGACTAATGATTGAGGCTTAAAGAAAGAGGAAACAACATGGAAAGACACAGGATTATTGGCACGAACAGCATCAAGGTACGAATTGTCCTTTTTAGTCCAGCCATGGCCTTTATTCATCTACAATTGATATATGCGACATGCTGTGATCGCATTGTGTTATGTGCATTAACCACCCTAACCTCACCACCCCACCTTCTATCACCCACGAACGCGAAGAGTTTATTTATTCTGAACAGAAAACGCATGTCAATTTAACATTGATGGTAATGCTTATTTCAGAGCCAGCAGAATTAATGTGAAATATGTCACTCAAAGCTAAATCATAGCTATTTCTCTAACTAAACCAACTGACACTAAGCAATATCTTGACAACAAAGCCATCCTGTTTACCAGCAGTTTGAGCTGTATTGTTTTCTCGTGTTGCTGGTTACCTAAAAGAATTTATTACTTATTCTGTGCTATCTTGTTGTCCTAAAACGCGATATTGTGTCGTGTTTAATGTAACAAGCTCCTCTCTCAAATGATTTTGATCACTGGTTAACATGTATAACGCTGATGCACAATTCGTAGGGAAGTGCATTAAAAGTCCGCATTGTCAGATGGGCTAATAAACAGCAACCATACCAATAAGCAGGAGCGTGGAGTCATCCATCATGTGTGAGCTATTTCAAATTGGATCTACAAGCAATTCATGAGTAGCTGTGTTGTTGTAATACCGCCATTATATTGGTTTTCACCAGCCAAAGCTGCAGTACAGTTTCAAATTTAGAGCCTTTCAACACTGATCGATGGTTGTAATATTTGCCGATGGCACCAACAACGGCGTAGTTGAAAGCGACTCTCGCTTGAAGTAAGGGTGGAGTGGGGTGGGAGAAAGCAAGAGACGAGTAATAGTCATCTCAAAAGAATATTGGTTTACATAAATCACGTGATGCGGGAACACAGCATTGTGTAAAATACATATACCATATATATATAGAGATAGAGATAGAGATAGAGATAGAGATATATATAGATATAGATATATATATAGAGATATATATAGAGAGAGAGAGAGAGAGAGAGAGATTTATATATAGAGAGATATATATATAGGAGATAGAGGAGATATATATAGACATATATATAGACATACATAGAGAGGGGTATATATATATATATATATATATATATATAGAGATATATATATATATATAGAGATATATATATATATAGATATCTCTCTATCTATATATATATATATATCTATATATCTATCTCTATATATATATATATATATATCTCTATCTATATATATATATATATATATATATATATATATATATATATCTATATATATATATATATATGTAAACGTAAAAATCAACCTTCTTGTGTTTTAGATACAGAACCGCATGCCGAAGACAGTTACGTCCAGATAAGAAACATTTCAAGTTTTGTTTACTCCATGCATGATATCAGCCCCGTGTAGTAACTAAGAGCAAATATAGTAATTAAATCCGCTGGTTCCCGTGGCGTAGTGGTAAACTGCGTCGCCTTTCAACCCACATGTTATCGGTTTGATGCCAAGAGGTGAAAGCCTGGCTGGCACTCCGTGACTCGACTGATCATGTTAAATGGGGGTCGCACCTGCAAAAGGGGATGCGCCCGGCCCGGTAGCTCAGTATTACCGTGCTGGACCTTCGCATCACAATAATCCTCATCCATCACCGTCGCGATATCACCTCGTTGTTGAAAGTGGCCCTGCACCCTAATATAACCACTACAATTAGTAATTAAATAAATATAATTGTTTGTTGTTGTTGTGTATCAGCAACTGAACCTCCTGTAGAAGAGAGTGCTAGCCAGTGACTCAATGTCAGATGCGGATATTTCAGAGAAATACAGGAGAAATACTGCGGTGGAAGTTACGCTTCTGTATGAGCTATGAATCATGACTAATATGACCCTAAATACAGAATGACATGGTTCATACAAGTCATCTCAGCCTTATGTATAGGCATATTGCTGAGTACCATTCACAATTATTTTGTAGCCTGTACATAATCTTAAAAGCAGAGTAAATCATGATATAAATGATATATGCTCTTGCATACCATTAAAAGTGAATAAGAAGCAAATTGACAAACTTAACATTGCCTTAGCGTAATATAAAGAAGTTGCAAAATATTATTTAATCATAATTGTCACAGAACAAATTTAGAAATACCAGAACTGCCACTTCATGCTACATGGTAATTATCATCCTTGATCAGAGTACCATTGATCCAGTGCTTGTTAAAACACGACAGGTCGACAGTTCATAAACTTATGAGTAGTAACTCTTATTCTGATACCTGTTATTCAATTATTTTACCAGATGTGTGTACCATTAGTGAACAGTCATAGTGTTCTACAACCGATTACGTATTAATATATCTGGTCACTATTGTACCAGAAAGTCTTTGATAAGAAGCAGACTATTTTCCAAATATCTGATGTGTCAGCAGTTAATAGATGATTTGGAATGTCATCAAACACTGCATAGGATATTATTGTTTCAGATGACATGTACTACTTTGCTTAGCATGTGTACAAATTGATTGTTTCAAGAAAGAATCATTCATTCTCACTGAAGAATAGGCCAATTTCTATATAATAATCAGACCAATAATGAAAAAGCAGCGGAAATGTCAAACAGATGTATGAAGATTGCTTAATTACCCTTGACACCATTCTCTAACAAATGTGCTATAGATACATCTCCTAACAATGATTTAAAGCAAATGTGCGCAGGTGAATTGACTGCAGAAAAGAACAGAAAGAGAGAGAGAGAGAGCGCGCGCGAGAGAGAGAGAGAGAGAGAGAGAGAGAGAGAGAGAGAGAGAGAAAATTTGAGAGAGAGAGATTGAGAAAGAGAGAGAGAGAGAGGGAGAGAGCCCAACCTAACCAAATGCTAACAATTGCTTTGTTAGGTCAACGTTTATTAGAATCATTGCTAACTAATCTAACGTGATACGTTTTAACAAAGCAAAATAGTTTTATGGAAATAAAACCTATTTGGTATTAAAGTAAACAACGGAATGGTCCTTTATAAAAACCTAGTGCACTTTATATTTTGATGTATATTGTGAAAACAATATGAGACAACAATGTTGCATCATGTTTTTGTGCCATTATCAAATGGCGCCAGGACATTTGGATATACAATTCTAAATTCTTCACAATTTACATACCTACTAGATAACCGCAAAATTGGATAGAGCACCATGACAACTAATATTATGCACACACATGCTTGACCTTGCGTTCATTGTTATAGAAAAAGATGCTGAATGCTCCATAAAACTTCACTGGATTCAGCAAGTATGCTGTCTCTCAGATGGGTCCTCCCTGCCAATGCGCGCGTTGAATTACTTGGTCATCCAACATGCGGCATGATGGCGTGGTGTGTGTGTTATTGGCTTCAGCAGTATATAGAGGAGAGACCGTATAGATATATATATATATATATATATATATATATATATATATATATATATATATATATATATATATATATATATATATATATATATATATATATATATATATATATATATATATATATATATATATATATATATATATATATATATATATATATATATATATATATATATATATATATATACTCGATGAAACACATATCGTGTTATAAAACATAATGGTGAGGTTAATGTGTTTGCACAAGAGCAACAATGTCCGTTTTACTGAGTAATTGCGCGTTATGTACATTTCTTCTACCGTGACTACACTGTTGCCATATTACTGACCATTTATCTTAATTGCAAAGCACTGATCACATTCGTGAACATATTCAACTGTATACAAATAGTACTAATGCTAATAATTATGCAGCAACAATGGTATGGGATTTAGGCTTAAGCTACGAAAGGTGGTTTATTTTATGAGCCGAACTCAAAAGCTAACTAAATATAAGGATGTATATGACGATCCAAGTTGTTGCCTAACGCTCTAGAAACTCGCTCCAGTTCGTGAAAACAAACAGCTACTATAGTCTGTTAATGAGCAGTATAAATACACCGCACGGGATTCCAACCCATTGTGCCACATTTATCCACATATTATTAGGTTGAACCACCTGCGATGTATCGTGAGTTGCAAGTTAACCGGTCCGATGGGACGGGTTGATGCAAAAATACATTGCAGCTTCGAAACAGATTGGAAATAGTTTTGCCATAAAGAATCGCCTGATTGGTTTTTAATGCAATCTGACCTTGGATTAGCCGCGCCAATTACAGAGGTTGCAATAAACCCAACTAATTGGTGTTAGAAAAGCTAATACGATTGCAAAGAGCAATATTTGCATAACAACGTACCCATTTGTCTTTCGTAAGATTCTTATTAGTGTCTACTGCATGCAACATTGGCTAGTGTAATACGAGCAGGATTGTCACAGTGAAGACGGGTGCATAAATAAATGCAGACTGAAAGCAATGACCACGCTACGACAAGAGCCTCTTTCACCTTGCGAGGACCGCAACTTGTAAAAGCAAAATAGGCTGCTCCATTTCACTACCCTTAGCTTACCACTTGCTCATCCTCGATCCGTTCCATTCCACAGGTTCATTTTCAGCTTCGTTTGTTAAGTACATAAGTCTTATTTGTTACGAACAGTGTCCGATCACACTTTTGATTCTAAATTTGTCAAACGTCACTAGCTTCTTTCCCCCACAATAGTAGCGTCCCTATAAATAATCCAATGACCATTCGAGAATCATTTATAATTGTCGAAACCACAACATTGAAGATTTAACTACTTCTCAACACAAATAACGTAACGTTACAATACAAATGCCACCAAATTACATTTGATCCAACAGGCAATGACGACACGCTGTTGTGAAAAATGCACACCAGCTAGTGCTGCTTTTCGCATTCGCATCTTTGCGATACGCTTCAAAATGTATTCGTACTTATTATTGCAATATATATATATATATATATATATATATATATATATATATATATATAGATATAGATATATATATATATATATATATATATATACATATAGAGGTATATATATATACATATATATGTATATATATATATATATATGTGCATATATATAAACATATATAGAGATATATATTTATATATTTTTAAATATATAAATATATAGATATACAGATATAGAGATATATAGATATAGATATATATATATATATGTATATATATATATATATATATATATATATATGTCTATATATATATATATATATATATATATATATATATATATATATATATATATATATATATATATATATATATATATATATATATATATATATAAACATCTCAATGTGTTATTTTTTATATATATTCCTATCTGATAGATTGGACCCTTCTTCATTAGTACACGACTCCTTCATGTGAACTGTATATATGCAGTTCTCTATTGATATCAGATGCCTATCATGGTTTAACTAAAACTCAGTCTTTTTTGTTTAGCCGTTCAAAGTTTCAATTGCTGTATATAGAGGTAAAACTGAGAGTAAATGAAAGTAGCATTGTTTTGGTCATATCCCTTCTCAACTCAAATGGCAACGAAATAAACGTGGATCAATTAGTCGTGTGAGAATAAGCGAGGGTTGCGACGGTAGTTCATTAGATATCGTGATTATAATAGCTGATTACAGATTTTAAACGTTATACTAATTGTGGTCTGGTTAGAAATCATGTGATCATGAGATTGAAGGTGAGATATCGACATATGCACCTGAACATCAAAGTATGATTTGGAAGCGGGAGCTTCATTTGAAAACTCCTATTGTGCTTTATTTACAGCGACGGAATCGCGACAGATTGCTTGCAAAATGCACACATATTTTGTCCCATTAAGAATCATGGAATAGCATCCCAAAATATATTGCGCTGCTTATTATATAATTATGAGGTGCATGTTTAAACCTTTTACAATCTAAGAGAGCACAGTAATCATATTTCGGCTTAGTATTGGATGCTACTGTTATATAAGCGGAGCAGATGTGACTTTATGGAAGCATTTCGTTAAGAATGGAATGAAGAGTATTGCAAATATACCAAATAGACAAACATTCTACACGCCTTACTTTTGCTACTTGAACATGTAATGCACGTATGTAATAAACAAACCACAACGCAATATTGACGAAGAACTGGTTAGAGCCGAACTGAAATTTTCAGTACCCATAGCATACGAGATGCCAAACATAAATTATTGGTGGATGCGTCCACGAGCTGGAACCTTCATTGCCGCATTTCTGAAACTTGAATCACTTTTTGTGTTATTCTAACCCTCATATTAATGTTTTGTGAAGACTTGGACGACGCTTCATGGTGGCACAAATTTTGCATCTCGAATGTTCTGCACGAATGATATATTAAATTATTAGCCGACTAATAGATACGCATCAGCCAAATTATTATGTATTATTTTTATAATGCAACGTAGTGTCCAAACACTAGACACCAGTAATGCAAAACAATACAAAATTGCTTGTATGGAACATCTATTTTTTACAGTTGTTTACTATTGCATGATTTTGGCAACACAACTTATAACACCAGAAACAAGATTTGCCAAGAACAGACAGTGATTGATGTGTCGGAATCTACACGTATGGAATGGTTTATAGTCTTTATACCCCAAGGAAGAGTGCGAACGACTGGAGCCCGCGTATTGTAAAGTTCGGGCCGGCTGCGTATTGTAAAGTTTCATCTTTTAAACATTTCAAAGGATGCTTGGTGGGCGCTTTTTCTTTGAAATATTAACAGACCAAGAGCCTGACAGAGGTCATCATGACCGAAAACATTCCCAAGTATCCGGATATCGGATGTCTTACTTTACCCCCTGTAGACGAAGACACCAAACAAAAGTGGTTAAATGGATCCTGGCCATCATGTCTTCAGTTCTCATTTCCAACACGGTCAGTATTTTTCTTAGTTTTAAAACTTTAATAAGTTGTATTAAATTGTGTGCTTAGTACAATAACTCACAGGTATATTTTAAAAGTGGATTTGTCCTGTCTTTATATAGAGTTTTCTTGCATACCAGATGGGGATATATGCAGTTTTTACCAGTACTGGAAAATTTCATCTCCCCCCTCCCCATGTAAGACGACTTGCGTGAATTACTTGTGACGTAGCGTTGTAAATGTTACGTCGCTTTCCCAAACACAGCATCTGAATTACTCTTGTTTTTATATCAAAATGCATCATTTCGATAAGTTTCTATTTAATTATCTATTCTAAAGTGCAAGACAGTATGCAAGAAAAAGATACTTGGATTAGATGGAAATATCCGTCACTTCAGGTAACTGTTTCGTAGGAACTCGGCAGAACTTCGTTCCCTCAAAATCAGTTACCCTCAGTGACGGATGTTTCCATCTGAACCGCGTGCTCATGTAAGAAACTATTATGTAAATCAGTTAAGATAGATTTACCATGTAAACCAGTTATTTTTTTGTAATTCTACATTTGTTTTCAAATGGGCGTGTTCAAATTATTCCATTAATAACATATGATACGCAACTGTTCTGAGTCAATAGTGTAGGGGATCAGTGCTCGCCTTCAACCCGGGCATAATGGGTTCGATTCCCCGTCCGACTGATTTTGTTTAATTTTTTGTGTTATAACAATTTTAATTTTGAATACCATTATTTATTATTGTAGTTTTCTTTTCCACTGCATTTGGAGCAAGTAGTAAGCTGCGAAAACTCAGCGGAAAATGGTTAATGGAAACACCATGGTTGAGTTACTCCATGACAAAGGATGCAGTCTTTTGTGTGAACTGCTATTTGTTCGGAGGCATAGACGGAGGAGAGAAAACCTTTACAGCCGGCACATGGGATTGGAAGAATATTTTCATGCTAATAAAACATTATGCAGTTGAAAAATCCCATCTTGATGCGTCTGTTCGTGCCGAATGCTGTATAAATATCTTGGTCGGAAACTGTGAATCGATCAACAAAACCGTATCAACCAGTGCGAAAGAATCGGTAAACAAAAATCGATATATATTGTCCTAAATTATTGAAGTAATTGTGCGTTGTGCAAAGCAGAATATACCATTACGTGGACACGTCGAAAATAACAGCAATTTCAGGGCTATACTGAGGACCCTCGCGCAAAATGACAAAATCCTAGCAAATTATCTAGACAACGCACATTATAACAGTAAATGCACTTCACAAGAAATCCAAAATGAATTCATTGGCATTTGCGCAAGTCAGGTGAAGAAACAACTTTTGGAAGACTCTCGGTCGTGCCCCTAGTACGCCTTCATGGTTGATGAAGCAACAGAAAAATCGCCAAAGAACAACTATCTTTTTGTGTGCGTTTCGTCGATGGGAGTTGCGTAGTCCGAGAAGAATTTCTTGGATTCATCGAGTGTGAACCGATCAAGGGAGTCGCATCCTGAGTAATGAAGATCGGTACGGTGCGCAACACTTATTGCCTTCCAAACTGGCTGACCTGCGAGATAATATGCTGCCGACAATATATGCTGCATTTGCCCCCGACCTTCCTCAAACATACGAGACATTCAAGTCGGAAATTGCTAGATGGAGAAATAGATGGAGTATGACAGACATTAAGGCTTCAAGACTCCAAGATACCCTTCAGCAGAAGTGCAAGAACTTGTATCCTTTCATTTGTACCATGATCGGGATCCTTTCGACCATGTCACCAGCGATAATGGTTTGCAGGCAGCGAACGATATTTTGCAATCTGAAATATAATGTGAAAGTAAGATGTTTGCTTGCAGCCTCTGATCAGTTTAGTTATATGAGTACCTCTGCCAAACTAAACTACAAAAACATTGACTGATATTTGTCGAGCGACATGCTTTCCAAATTTTTTTCATTGAAATATGTGTGTATTTCTGTAAGCAGATAAGTAAGCATATCTTTATCAAGTACAATAATCATAAAAGCATGATCTTCCTTGGAATAATGCAAATAGAACAGCGTTAAATGCGCGGTCAATGTAGCTCAATGCATCGTATAATATTGTCTCTAACGGAACTTGACAACTCTATTCATGTTTATATTCTTGCATGATACAACATGCATAATTCGCATATAAGCGCAAGTAGACCGTTAGGTCTGACAATGACTATTCTGACAATAGTTCTGGTAACGGATGAAGCATGTCGGCGTTACCCGTTAAATAGACGTTCAATAGACACTCTCTACTTCCGGCCAATACGCAGGCAACTCTGCACAAAGGGAGCCTAAGAACAGCTCACAGCCTCTGACAATCTTTGGTCAGCTGTTTGTGGAATGAGGGAGTCCAGCACCTCGTACCACAAGGAATCATACGTCAGCTGCCAACGGCAGCCTAAGCTGTAGAAATGTGCAACTTGTGACCACTTAAACCTGTCCATGCGTCTATGTGTTATGTTCAAACTTCGCCAGTTGAGTTTTCAGTACAAAAGGAACCGCAAATAGATTTCATTCGGGGACGTAGTCAACGATAATATCCGTTTACTACATTTAACGCATATTTAATATTCATGAATGCGAACATATGAAAATGTAAATATATATTTATATATGTACATATGTATTTTTATATGTAATGTATATGTATATACATATTTTGATGTATCAATATATATATATACAAATATGTAAATATATATATATATATGTATTCATTTATAAGCATGTATATATATATGCGTATATATGCATATATATATATACATGCATAAATATTTATAAAGATATATTTATATATATATATATAAATGTTTATATATATTTGTATATATACATATTTATATATATATGTGTAAGAATATATATATATATATATATATATATATATATATATATATATATATATATATATATATATATATATATATATATATATATATATATATATATATATATATATATATATATAATTAAACAAAATTACTAAAGTTATCTAGAAATAAGAAATCGGACTACAACGGCAGAGGATAAACACTTGGATAGGCAACACCAGTTTCACATAATCCAGCATTAATAACGCGTTATTAACATGCTATTCAATC
Organism: Urechis unicinctus; assembly: GCA_034190875.2. Taxonomy (NCBI): domain Eukaryota; kingdom Metazoa; phylum Annelida; class Polychaeta; order Xenopneusta; family Urechidae; genus Urechis; species Urechis unicinctus. Next base: position 43,918,873 of record CM067357.1, read on the forward strand.
GTCATCAACCGGTGATGACTTAGTGACATGAAACTTACGGGCTGTATGTTGGCTCTCGTACGGGCCAAAACCGTGCGGGTCCGTTCAAGCCTGCACAGTGTGTCGTGCAAACCCGCACGGGATCCGTATTATTTTGCGACTATTTTTGGCTCCATAGAGCCCGTGGCTAAGGCTGAACATGCGCAACTTTCAGGCACGGGCTTCGTATGGGTAAAACCTGTAGAAACCTCGTAGACAGTCATGCTTGTAAATTCCGCAGGTCGTTGGGATCCCCGTGACCCCTTACGGGCTCACAAGGGGCCTATATGCTACATTAAACAAAACCAGAAGCCCCGTACGGGCCACGAATGTGAACCGTAAGGGACCAGCAAGAAGCCGCTAGAGTGCGCGTTATTGTTATTTCGACCCAGTTGCCAAATCCCTTTAAAAGAGCCCGTAGAACGCCCTTAAACCACCGGTAAAGCATGTGACCACTTCGGTGTATGTGGGGAATGGAAACGCAGTGCATAGTTGCCCCTTTTGATCTAATCATTGCCAATATAAGTATGCACTTATTGTTGGCGTTACTTTAATGTTCGGTAATAACGCAAAGGATTACCCTTATGGCAGAGTGTCTGGACAATAAGGGTTCGCCAGAGTCTATAGTTGCGACAATGAATGAAGACAACCGAGTTCTTAGACCCAAATTACTTCATTATTTGAATAAACAACTATGTAATGTGATGTTGTATTGAGCCATCCCTTTGTCTAGGCTTCTCTTATGATGTAGATTAATATCCTAATCTAGCGCTATCATGGTTTATTGCATACTAATGAGCCAGGGTGTCAGCCGTTACCTTATAACACAGGTAATTAGGCTACTTTTCTGTATCGTTAAGTCTTGGTTATATTACAAAAGTATGACACATTGGAACCAGGAAAGAAGACTAGGAGATTGCAAAGTTCACAACGGAGGATTCATCAATCATTTTTCTCCGGTCTATATCTAAGTAACTGTTTGTCAAGAAGGTCTATTAAGTGGTTCACGTTATGTTGTCTCGTGCGTCTGAATCCTGACTGCGTCAGTGTGTGTGACGAGCTTGTCCATTATTAACATTTGTGTTGATTGCTTTTACACTCTTCCTGTAATTATCTATCAAACAAAATTGTTTGTTTGGCAGGTTGTCAATTCACACACCATTGGCAATAAGTCAGACCAAAGATGATTTTATTGGTAAAGTCTACTAACAATGACAGCCAATGGGACGTGTGTGCTAACAGGTCTATAAAGTAGGATTACATCAAAAATGTACCATTAAGAGCTAGTGGATACGCCTTTTGCGTCTGCAATATGATCAAGTGCTTGGCAAAGGTTTAAAAAAATACATATTTACGGCAATTGTGAACTGGAAACACCAATCGGTCATGCGTACACAATGGCGCATGCCTCACAACACTAGGCGCGGTAGTCTGTTCACATGCCATCCATTACGGTATGAATCAACAGCGCCCAATTCAACCAGGTGATTTATTACCTATAAACGACTTGTATAGCCATTTCACATACCCACCATCAATATATCTAGGACAAAGGGTGTTTTATCTCCATATTGCAAAGGCTTTCGCCACTATATTATACCTGCTAGTATTAATTAAATCTGACACTAGCCTAGTAATATGATGGTACAAAATCACCTTATTGATGGTTCAGATATAGTATGTACTGCGCAGGTGAAATCGAACATGTCAGAGGTGTTTGATTTGGTCAAATAAGCAGGCATTATTTATATCTTATAAAAAATATTTTTATGGCATTAGAGATATGATTAAACCATGGCACCAGAGTATACAATCAAATATGGATCCCTCCTATCAGCGACATTTATCTTGTGATTGCTGTTTTAAATCATCGTCACACATTGCAATACAAATTCGTTCAAGTGAAACACATTCGGAGGACTGATGTAGTATTAGTTAACCATAGAGGTGATAAATGTGATCAAATGCCGTTGAAATATCAATTAAATGCAGATTGAAAATAAGCATATCCATTTCACTACTGCTTCAATTATTATTGTGCTAAGCCTGGCATCATTGACCTGTCACTCCGCACGAGGTGTGACTAGACATCCTAACTACTCACCAAATGGCATTTAAACGTAGCGTGACTGTTTTATATATTTCCATGGCCTGGGCACGCAGTACGTCATATGCTGGTGCCGTGCACCAGACCTCTGAACGCAACGTTGTATTAAATTTACCATCGTGGAATTCAAAGAAAATTGTAATTTGATATAACCCCATATGTGAAAAGCGATGTTTGGAGATTTCCACAAGATTTGCAGACTAAACTACTATAATGACGTTCAGTTAAGATGTCAATTACAGGGGCAAAACGCGAACAATCGGTTTAGAGAGCCTTTTGCAACTAATTTAACTTTTGTTTAGATCAACTATGTGTCCAGTGCTTGCTATAAAACAGACAGCGTTTAACTGAATATTGATCTGTGTGGTCACGGTACTAGTAATTCAGTGTGTACACATAGCACGAATTATTTAAGACGCAATGTGGGCCCCATTTCTGGTCGCGTTTTGTGCAGACTCACGGCCTGTGATGCTGAAGCTGCAGATTAGCTGTGCTACACGTTTATCGATATTAGTAGAAGCAGTAGGATACAATCACATTCTTGCATGTAACTGTTTAAATAACCTGCATGATATAATGACCCATAGATATTGATATTTTACGAATGTTAAAATGTTTCATTGATCTATTCTATTGCACATCTCATAATATCAATAAGAACCTTCGGTCGAAGCTGCTTGCGATACAACCTTACGGCGAGACGAGCGCGCATTGGGGTAATGAGCCTATTCTACCTGTATAACTCACATGATTAGAACCTTGCGAATCCCTGACCTGACGTCTTGGTTTTCATCGCTGATTATAGCATGATGTGGATAGTCAAATTATGATTTCAACTTTAAACATCTTGTTACAGTGGATACTGATTGTTAATACTGACTATGATGTTGGTTAGGGTGATGATAATGATTATTTGAACTACAACAGATTATATGCGACCTGCCTGATGCTTCATCTTTGTCAAGCCAGGATCGTAGTTTATTACAATCGAATACCAGTTCACATGGAGTGCGCACACCCAAAACCAGTAAAGAAGGTCGTGGTTATCGAACAGTGTATCTGTTTTTTGGCAGCTCTCTGTTTCAACCGATAACCAAATATTCAACACAATTGTAAATCATTCAGAACACAATAATAATTGCATGCAAATCATTTCTTATGCATCATGGCCTATTTTGTTATAGCTGCAGAGTGCATAAAATTAACCATTCTAATTGTTTGGAAATGTGTTGTAAGAATATGTTGATTAAATAAACATATCCACTAAATGCTTGAATGTTGCTACATAATGTTTTTAAACCTGTACTGATCATTTGAGTAACGTAAACCTGTACTTGCCGGATAATTTGAGTTATCTTACGTCCGGCATAATAGACTATAATATGGCTGCTGTGAGATGTCACCGACAACAATTTACCTGTTCTCACTAGATTATATGTGAGAGGCTACTTATTGATCATGTAACTGATTGGATAGCAACAGTTTTGACAAATGCATATATGTATGATAGGCGTTTTTATTGATTGATTTGGTAAGGAAGATGTCAATTGTGAGCCGGACACTAGTTGCAAATAGTACTTACAAAACCTAAACTAGCTGTCTAATGAGTTATACAAACACAAATGTTAATGTGCTGCTTTATTAGATTGGCAGTGCAGACAAACGTTCACATATATTGACATGACCTAAAACATACATAATATTCAATTTTAGAATATTCGAAGAGATTTAAATTTATTGTAATATACCAAGACGTCTGTGAAAAGTTATTTGCTGTAGAGCGATGCATATATCTAGTGTAGTGCACGTATCAGGGTGTACAGCAGGTAAAGCTTTTTTTTCAAAAAGTATTAATTGGAACACACTGGCTGCTTTCGCTCGCATGCGCGACCAGTAAATCGTAAGACTTGTATATGACATATTGTTTTTTAACATGCAAATATAAACATGACGGATCAACAGAATATTTTGACTGCTTCTCTTTCAACAAAGATGTTATTAGCATGCACTAATTCGAAGTATTCAAAATTGTGCATAATGTGCATAAATGTCCAAAATGCGTGGATCAACTGCCTGTGATAGATAAATATCCATATTGATTATGTAGAGGTGCCTCGCTTCTCTTTCAACAGTGTCCATTTAATGGTTGCGTGAATACAAGTTATATAAGAATGTCAGGTTAACAGCACACTCTGATTGCCCTCATTTCCGTGCGTATTAGACCACGGAATGCTTCGCAAATATCGATAATCAGCGTTCTAAGATGCAACTACGATCGTCGTAGCAAAAACCTCTAATGTACACCAATCCTGGCAATGGGGTCGGGATACCTTTAATGACAGGTCAAGTTAACGAGCGGGATTCATCGATCATCAGTTAATAGCATTCAATTAATTAGACGACGTTATGGTCCCTGGATTTAATTAACCGGCCAAGCAGTTTTTTAAGAGCCACTATTACAGACTCTACTATGAATAAAAAGGGCACATCATCTTTGGTATATGATTGCATCTGCCAATCAAATAAATTGCCATTGATTTGCCGGCCAACGTCGCAATATCAGTCGGTAATGATGTAGCGCGTTTTCTTTTATATGATCGGCAATGATTTATTAGGACGCAAATCATTATTTCCTAAATTCAACTTACCGATATTGTGCCTGAAGACTTGCTTGTGTTTTGTGGCTCTACCTAATCAATAACAGCTACTCCTTTCAAGAGAGTCGTCTTATGGCTATTGAAAACACGTTAGACACACAAAATATTGATATGCTAACACATAATGATTTACATCAACAAATTTTTGTTTTCCATAAAGCTAGAACTTGACACGAAATTTATATTAGATACTGTTGCTGCTCAATGTGGCAAACGATGTTTTTTGGGAATTCAAGAGAGTTGCAATTTAATTCATTAAAAGGCCTAGTTTTCCCATAATAACTACACAGTCAATGAATTAACTGAAAAAAAAATATTCACCACCATTTAATATTTTAACCTCTGCGGTTGGTGCTACCTGAGGGAGTAGACTATACAGTAACATTTTGCTTATATGTATTTGTATCAGTCAGCTGTGCGGAAATCTATGTGCTGATAATTGTGGGGGTTATTTTCGAGGGCTGACGCGCTTGGTCCTATGACCTGTCTGATAAGCAAATAATTACAACCTCAGCGTCTGCTTAATGTAAAAATAATGATCATCGTAAGATCAAACATTGGTATTTGGTTAAGGGACGTATTCCAAAAACCGATTTTGTGATGTTTTTAAAGCCTATTGAATTGTTTCCGTTTGTTATGGTTAATTTGCGAAATGTCTTACCAAAATTTTGAAAAACGAAATATCATCATTCGCTACAATTATAGGTAAACTAAAGGATAAGAAATTGCCGCATTAAGGTGACCGAGCAAACATAGCTTAACAGATGTTCGTAGCATTTTTTTTCGAAGTACAAATACTGATAATATGTAGTCGGAATGAACCAACGACAATTTGGAATAAGATGCCCATTTAGATAATCCGTAATTAGATGTCCCGCGTAAAGCAATGTTACATTGGTACTTTCTGGGAGTCAAAAAGCACATAAGGCCAACGCTCTGTATATGGTCCATTAAGCTAGCATATTTGTCGCTACACATCAATACTCGAGGTGCATTATAACAATTGAACACACTAACTGATGCGGGGACCCATTTTTCCATTAGGCATAGCATTCGTTATTGCGGTGGAAGCAGGTCCCACCTCGCTATGTGCAGCCGTTTGCTTAACCGCCAAATTGCAATGCAAAATGAGTGAATGCGATAGATATAAAATAATTTAGCATGCATGTCAGCGAGTGTGAGTAGAAAATATCATTGGCCACTGGACTGGACTTGTTTTAAATGATTTCATGTGGATATGTTATTTATAACATGCACGTCATTTCTATGTTCCAGTAAGTCGTTAGTTATATTCGTATGCAGTCTAAGTATTGCGCCTTAACGGATCAAAATGTGGCACGTCAAAAACAAATTCTTCTCATTGCTAGCTAAGCTATTTGGCAGAGCCGACTACCTCCGTCTATTTCGGCATTTACGGCGCGATAATATGGGGTTGGTTGAACGTGCTGTGTGAATAGCAATATTACTTTTTGTATTTTTGATGGATTTTAAAAGCTAATTGCGTTGAACTAACAAGTTATTTGCGGATATACTTCGCGTCGAACAACAAGTTGATATCACAAACGTGATGGGGGTGCATTGCTGGACGTGTTGACAGGATAAATGGCATATCAAATTTCGTTCATTGGTCACGTATATTAAATCCTCAGTCTGGCAAATTAGATTAACGGTTCGACCATCGAAGTACAACGTACGTGTTGTTGGACTACGATACGGCCGGACACAATTGCTTCTCAAAGGCAATAGGCGATACTAAAAAGGCTGTTAAACATCTGAGCTTTATTTTGATTTCTGCGTATATGTTTGACAATTATTGTTATGTTCAATGAGCACTCTCTCAACCTGATACAATCCATCGAGCATGTTCATCCGGAACGTAAATAAATGTGATTACTACCAGCTGAGTAAGGCAAATGGAATGAAGCACTCCAAAAACGCGTCGAGCTGGACAGCTATTCGCCTTCCACAGTAGTGATAGGTCAGAGCCCTCCACACTGCTGCTTTCAAATAATGTTTTGCTAGATCGTCTAATAATATTTCCGAAGGATTTAACTTGCATGCACACACATGCATACACTCAAAATCATGACCATTAACAGGTTAGTAATCACACTGTTTTCCGCTGTACAGCGTTTAGCGCATGAACGAGTAAACGGCGTGAGTAATCATACAGGGTCGTCTTGTTGGCTGTATTTGAGCATGTGTGCATTGCTGTTATCAACATATATATATATTTCACTGATGATTTCATTAGCACCGGCAAAATTATTTGTTTCACATTCAGTTAAAAATGGCATTACAGTCCACAAACGCGATGTGTTGACAAGCAAACTCATCAACCGTATTTGATTATTTATTGCTATTAAGAATTAGGCAAAACAAGAAAATGCAACAAACTTGCTTTAACAATAGTGTTATCGAATCTATCAAGATATTAGCAGCATCATGATACTTCAACACGCCGTGGACGGTTCGAATTGACTGCCCACTAATGTAGTTATTGTAAGGCAACCAATCCACACTCCCAAGCTGATTTTAAGAGGTGATTTCACCGTTTACCATTTGCTGAAGCGCAGCCAAGGCAGTTTTACATACCCAATATCAAATTGTATCAGTTCGATGTCGAATGTGATTCTGATAGGACAAAGCTTTAACAAGATGTTGATTTGCGGTTGTCGATATTGAAGCTCAAAATTAATTTGAACAAGATAGCAGAATTTTATTAGTTGTTAACTGACACTCTTTTCCCAAAGAAATATCACTGCTCGAAAGTCAAACTTATTTAACTTGCTGCAGCACTCAATTGCCTTTCTTGTGAAATATGAATCACAAGAGAGATCTAAATGTTAATCTTTTATATTTTTGTTGAGAGTGCTAGAGGGTAAGATATGATGAGAAATCATCATTACCAAGATGTGACATTACATGGTTCATACAATACCTCTTAACAGCTCAACAAGAGAGAGCTGGTTCGTTTATGAAGACTTTTGACTGCCCGTTTAACGATAACGACAAAAGAACTGCGCTTGGAACGTTGCATACAGCGTAGTCCACATATATTTAGAAAGAGGTGTTCATAGTTTCCAAGGAAAGGCTACAGTAAATACCTGATTTGACATTGCACACGTCACTATTCAAGAATCATATCAGAAGTAGCAATAAATTATCGTATGAGTCTGCTATAATACACTTACTTAGATTAGTACATTTAACATGCACATTTGGTTATGCGGGAACATGCATTACACACGGCTGCGCTCGCATTAGCATTTGCTTGAGTTTTGCACGACCATCATGCATAAGAAGCAATCGCATCATTTGCAACAGCTCAGGGTTTTTTTCAAAGCAAACCTAATTCATTCACACTAGTGTACTAGCATGATGGTGATAACCCTTTCATCTCACCCCTGGAAATGCCCTTAAGTCCTGATGTCAATTTCTTGCTTAAACTGACAAATAACTGTGAGGTGAACGGGCTAATGTTCTATTAAGACCAGAACAAGCACAAGCTATGAGTACCGCTATCATTCCGTGATGTGCATCCAATATTATGCAGGTCTCATGTGAATAATGTCCCTTTTATATCAAACGCAAGCTGATAATAACCAAACAATCAGTGTTACAGACAACTTTATTATGACGCTGGTTGTTTCTGATTTTAACTCAGTGGATACAATCAACTTTACAAAAGATATCTGATAAAATTTCGTCAAACAAGAAGGTAGACATTGCTGCCAATAAAAAGAGCTGATGAAATTGCAGTCATGTTACCATTCATACCCGAAACGATCCGCCTTTGCGTGACATAGTTTCCTTTCCACACCCTAACGAGACAGCTACCTTAGGCTACTAGCAAACTATATGAGCTAGTTCGGCATTCTAACATACTTCTACTTCTACTTCCACCGCGTTACTGGCCAAATTCAACTGGTTGATCATTATTGCCAGAAGGTACGCATAAAGATTACAAAGAAATAAAGTGAGAATATATATAGTGAGGGTTAAGAATAAAAAGAGTACTAAGGAGCTAGGGAAAGTATGTGGCTAGTTGATCCTTGAAGGATTCAACTGTGCCTACTGATGCGATGTCTGGTGGGAGGCTGGTTCTTGGGAAGAAGGAATGCTGGTGGTAAGTAGTATTGTAGCGTTGGTACTGGAAGGATTGGGCTGCTGTATGACGTGATTGACGAAGTTGAGGTGTAAGGCGGTCTGTTTTGTTAATAGCAACTAAGTCGTTGGTGATCTTATAGAGGAGCGTCATGCGTGCCATCTTTCTCCTGTCCTGGAGTGTAGTCCATTGCAGTTCCTGGAGCATCTCGGTAACACTTGATTTGCTGCGATAATTGTTTTTTACCAATCTGGCACCGCGACGTTGAACCATTTCCAGTCTATCGATGTCTGACTTTTCATAGGGGTCCCATACAGAAGCGACATACTCGACAGTGGGCCGTACAGGTGATTGGTAGGCAAATATCTTTGGCTGATGTTGAGGCGACGTTTATGTTGCGACGTACAATGTTCAAGCTACGGCTTGCTTTATTACTTGTGTTTTTGATATGTTCCCCCCAGTCTAGATGCTTGTTGATAGTTATTCCCAGGTATTTTGTTGAGTTTGCATGCTGAACAGATTTGTTGTGTAGTCTATAGTCATAGTTGATGGTAGATTTCTTACGGGAGATGGAGATTACCTGGCATTTATCTGGGTGGAAGGCCATTTTCCACTTGTTTTTCCACTGTGCGTGTTTGTCGAGGTCATGTTGGAGCTTAGCACAGTCAGTTTTGCTGGCAATGGCAAGGTAGGCTATTGTATCGTCAGCAAACAGGCGAACTGTGGCATCAATACCGCATGGGATGTCATTGATATAGTACAGGTACAAGCTAGGTCCTAGTACTGAGCCTTAGGGGACACCCGATTGTACCTTGACAGTGTCTGAGGTCTCCCCTTCAAGAATTACTCCTTGAGTTCTTCGGCTTAAGAATGGCTGTATCCACCGGTTGGTGCGTCCTTTGATGCCGTATCGGCCAAGCTTCTTGATGAGGAGACTGTGTGAGACCTTGTCGAACGCATTAGAGAAGTCCATCACAAGGACGTCTGTCTGCTTTCCCTTCTCCAGGTTTGAACTGATGTCATCTGTGAATTCGATAAGCTGCGACTCACATGATCTGCCTTTGCGGAAGCCATGTTGTAGAGGGTACAGGATGTTGCTGTTTTCCCCATGCTGCATAATGTGGCTAGTGATGATATGTTCAATAATTTTACAGCATATGCATGTGAGTGAGATAGTAGACGGTAGTTTTCTGGGTATACTTTCTTCCTTTTTTTGTAGATAGGTGAAACGTTTGCTGTCCGCCAATTATCAGGAATAGTGCTGGTATTGAGTGAATAGTTGTAGATGATGGTAAGGATGGGAGCAATATGTGATGACAGTTCCTTCAGTACCCGTGGATGGATGGAGTCTGGACCTGGTGCTTTGTGAGGGTTAAGTGAGTTTAGAAGTTTCTCAATGCCAGGGGTGGTGATGATGATATCTAGTGCTGCTGGGTACTCATTGTCTGACATGTAGTCTCCATCTTTGAATTCACTGGTTGTACATGAAATGTTCTCAGTGAATACAGATTGGAATTGTTTGTTAAGGATGTTAGCTTTATCTTTTGGATCAGTAAGGAGGTTGCCTTGCTTACGCTGTCCAGTGATGTAGAAGAGTCTTTTATCTTATGCTTGATGAAGGTCCAGAATCGTTTGGAGATGCTCTTGTTGTTTGCTGTATCAGTGCCCTGTGATGTGATCATGTTGTCAATGTATGACCAGTAAGCATGACGGAGTTTCTTCTGCAGGTGTTGCTTGGTTGACTTGAATTGCTTGATGTGAGCTGGGTCGTTGGACTTCTTTATTCTTCTGTAGAAGCGATCCCGCTTTTTGATCAGTTGCTTAATGTCTGGTGATATCCAAGGAGCTGAATCTGTATGTTTGGCAGTTTTGTGTGGTATGTTGGAGTCACTGCTGGTTTTCAGATCAGACTTGAATGTTGTCCAAAGAACTTCAATATCCTCACCTTTTTCAGCTTGTTTGGCAACTTGTTGGAGTGTTTGGTTCAGATCATTCCTCATACTGTCCAAATGTGCATTTTTGTAGAGTGCAATGCGGCGTAGTGTCTGTTTGGGTGGTACTGATCGTGTGTCGAACTCCATCAGTACTGCGTCGTGGTCCGAGAAACCTGGAATTACGTTGGTTCTAAGAATTTGCTTGGTACGTTGGTAAGGAGGAGATCAAGGATGTTGTTGTTTCGTGTGGGCTCTTCAACGTTAGACCGTTGTTATCGAGACATTCCAAGAATTTGTAATGGAGACGCGAGTGTACAGTGTTGGGCCGAAGTGTTCTTGATTTCCAGTCCAAACCTGGTAGATAAAATTCTCCACCAACTAGTAAAGTTGAGTCGTTGGTAGACGAGGCTCTATTGATAGATTCTTCGAAGGCTGTGGTCATCACTGGTCTTTGGGTTATAAAAGGGTTATAAAAGGAGCTTACGAGAAGGGTCTTGGATCCGACCAGGTAGATTTTTGCCCAAATGATTTCACAGTCAGTATCAAGTTAAGGAATTTCAGAACTGAGTAACGTATCTCTGATGGCTAGTAGAACACCGCCGCCTGTACTGTTCGTTCTATCCTTACGCCAGAGTTTATAGTTTGAAGGAAAGATTTGCCTGTCGGTAATGGACTGGTCCAGCCAAGTCTCGGTAGCCATGATGATGTCAGGCTTGGTGCAATCGATGATGTTTTCGATTCTGTCTTGCTTTTTCTTAATAGACTGGCAATTGAGATTCAGTATTCGAAGTGGATTGGCATGAAATGCCCGCTTCTTTACTGGTTGTACTTTACGTTCAGGTGTTGAAGAGTGTAGTGGCCGGATGTGGCGACTATCGTCAGGACTTGGTAGGCTAGCGCTGCTGATAGACAGAATACTGTGTGGATTGTTTGTAGAGATAGAATGGAGGTCGAAACATACGGTACTGAAGTTGGGTTGTTGCATATAATGCAATCCCACCTTACGGCGCTGTCATCATTCAGTATGCTGTATGTTCCAGTGTGGACCTCTTGGCAACCTATGTGGTACCACTGGTCGCATGTGTCACAAACTACCGCGCGATGGTCACAGGTCCCGCATGGATAGACAGTGTAGTTGTTGTGAGTTGGACCTGGGTTGAGCTCAACATCGTTAGAGTAAGCTAGAAGTAACAAAGACATGTAGATAAGAAGGCCCCTTGGCTTAATATACTTATCAGCTGGTAGTTTACATATTGAGAGTAAAAAGTTTATGAAATGACAACTTTTCACATCAGCATGGCTGCATACTAGTACTGGAGTATGAACTGATACCCTGTGGTCCTTTGGTAGGATGTGCTATACCAGAAAAAACATCATAAGGAGATGTAGAAGGAGAGTCATTGTTGGAATCTTCAAGTAGAGTATTGTTTACAACATTTACATGGAGGCCGTCCATATTGGAAAGACCAGGATGTAGAACCGGGAGTCAGATCGTCGATACGAAAAATACGTAGGAATTCACCAGGACAGGGATTTACTAGTTGTTTCTACCCTCAAAATGTGGATGTGATGTTCTAATATCAATGTAGTTAGCTTCCAGCATCGGAGAAGAGGAAATAAGAGAAAAAGAATTAAAAACACGGTCCGGAAGAAAAAGACATGTGCACTTTAGCGCATGCGCACAACCCTAATCCATATGCATGTATTGTTAAGTATTTTCATAGCACATTAGCGTGTACAAAACTTGGGACAGTATCAATAAAAAATCGTAAGCCCGCAAACTCAGAGCTTTAGTTGGCAAGCTCAAAATTAAAAGTGGCGTTCCAGCGGTAATATTTCCAGTTAAATACCTTCACAGATTTGAATAAGAAGATGTATTTACTTAAGATGAACCAAAACGTAATCAGCCGTTTGTTATTTATGACACACCAATTTTTATCAGGATATTAAAATTATTTACGCGCCAAGATAAAGGTGTGGCCATGGGGGACACCAGTCTCCAATAATTGTAATAAAAGAACCAGTCCATGAACGTCACCGTCAGCCATCTACGACCATACAATAATTCTAGTCTATGCATGTATTAAACCTACATTTAGTGATTAGCTGACTTTATCGAAGCTGTAGAAGCTAGCCAGATATGAAGATAATCATGCTAAATAGTTTGAGAAGTCGGTAGTCTGTTAATCACTCAAATAAGATTACCAGCTTGCAAAAATGAGCTATCGTTCTGACAGGCCTGTCTGACCTTGCAACACTCCAAGCATTTTCATTAAAAAAAACACTTGCTTGCTCGATTTTGTCTAATGCAGACATGCATATATTGTATATAGGATACATATAAATGCTTCGTATAATCTGCCGTTTGTCAGCTCGTTTAACGACATTTAAATAAAGCCAGCAATGGCATTTCAATTGGAGTTCTGAGTGAGTTGTATCAGTAAGAGGGAGGGAGACTTGGTGTCAAATGAACATAAAAGATCGAACGATCGTTGCATTGTTGAAACTGCTGTGATATATCGCAATGCAGATAATCATACCCTTGTACAGCAGATTGAAACACAACACTCTATGCCAAATTGAATAGAGATTATAGATGGAGCGGTGTTACAATAATGACGAGGGAATAAAATGCATGTATCGTTTATCCTTTACGATCACACAAGAAACGATTACAATGCGAAATGTGGCAGATACGCTTGTCAAACTGTGCGTTTATGCAGCGATCTGTGCTCGACGAAACCATGCAAATATCAAGGTTGTTGAGCTTTTATATTCATTTTTCCCGGTGGCAGAGTTGGCTCGTAAGGCAAATTAGGTATATAATTTTAAAAAATTAGTTTTTATCACTACAGACACAACACAAATAGTCCATGCCTTCACATCTGTCGAATTTTGTCTGTTGGATGGTGTATTATATTTACCCAGTGGGCACAACACGTGGAATCCACGTGGAAATCATGTGTATTTTTGAGAAAACTGGTGGATCCACGAACCTTTCACGTGATATCCCCCTGGATTCAACGAGTAATAATCACGTGGAATAGATGTGTCAAAAACTCGTGGAGTCTCCTGGAATAATGAGTCGAAATTCAGGTGAGATACTCTCCAGGCGTAGGCGAGGCTCGAACCCCTGACCTGCTGGTTCGTTGTGGAGACCCGGCCGGGGGATGAGAGCGCATTAATAAGCCTCATCGAGTTCTTGAGAAACCAATTTATTTTGCATAATTATGATCAATATCGAAAAATACACGGTACACGGTATAAATTATTATTATTGAAGACGAGATTTTATGCGTCATACTGAACTAGAAAGATTTGATTTAGAGCAGTAAAGCAAATGCGAAACTAATTTGTTCGTGACACTCGATTGGCGCAATTTGCTGCAATTGTGGAAAGTTGAGAATTCATTTGCTATATTTTTGTATAAGTTTACAAGTGAGTCGTATTTAAATATTATTCTTTTAATGAAAATAAGTTTACTCAAGTGGCTGTGCAAAAACTGATTGCCGTATATAATTTGTTCATAGTTTATAATTTTATGCTCATTGGTGCTTGAATCCTCTGTTATCGCTCTCAACAAAGTGCCAGCCGTTGCAGCGGAATGGCTTTAGGCACGCCTCGTGCGTATTGGGAGGCTTGCTCCTTATTACACCACAACCATCTTATACACACGCCATCGTCCATCTGTCCTTCCATCTCACATTCATCGTTTATCTCTCAGTCCATCTCACAGTCATCGTTCAACTGTCAATTCATTTCACACAGTCGTCATCGCTCATCTGTCACTCAGTCCCACAGTCATGGCCCCTCTGTCACTCATTCATGCATTCGTCGGTTGAGCAATGATGGTTTTCCTTTAACGTAAGTGCACTTTTGTGAATATTTTACTCTTTAAATATTTACTTTATTTTAATGCTGCTATTGAGAAAGGAATTATTTACAAGTTTGTATTCAGCAGCATAGTTATTGAACACTGCATAATTTGTGTGTGCACAGGTTTCCAGAAGCGCTGCCTACATCTCCTAAAATCAGGGATATACTGAACAGGCAGGAGAGGAGAGAGCTGGTCGATAGTGGCAAACAGCTTCCTGAAGCTGCGCAGATGAACAGCACTGAGGAACTTCAACATTTCAATGAGCAGTTGATAGACAACCAGAGAAAAAATTAGTGGGTATGCAAAATTGCAGTTTTGTTAAGGAATAGTGGGTGTCAGATCTAATAAACAGCAATGAAATATTTTCCACAAAAATGCCTCCATATTATCATATACTGCATTGTCTGGAATGACTGTTACACCCAATTCAACTAACACCCAATTCAACTGCTTTTGAATTATTCCTTGTGGTTTTGTGGTCATTTACTTTGCTATTACTGGTTGATTCTGACTTGTTTATTTTTGCATGAATAATCATATATATATATGCAAAAGAATACTCTGAACCAACAATTTAAATTAGCCAGTTAATTCAAACACATTGGGTAAATGTCACATTTTTGTGTCAGTTTCAGAAGTGTATGAAAATTGGTGGTAGCAGTATCCGGGATATGGTGAACAATTTGACAAGCACGTGAGATTCTCTCTCACTCTGTAGATGTATATGATGTGTACATAAATGATCCAAACAACTTTCACATATGCATTTTGTCCACATTGGCAATGTTTAGGACATTTTCTTGCACCAATTGTATTCATTCAGACAAATTGCTTGCATATTTATCACTTATTCCTTTCAGTGCAAGCTTAATATGAAAGGGTCAAGAGGTGACAAAGCCAGCTTTAAGAAAATGACACTATGCAAACTAATTGTTGGTAGGTTCACCGTTGGCTAATTACTTGGAAGTCCATGATATTATTTGGACTTAATGATACACAATAAGGAATGAAAGTCAGTTGTACGATGTATGAAATTAGATAGCTTAAATTGTCCTCTTTGTACTGTGCAGATAGTGTAGTGAAGAGTCTTGGTTTCATCGAGGCTGCTGTTAATGTCTTACTAGCCAACCGACTAAGGAATTCACCCAAGAGAAAAAGTTTAAATATTGCCTATTGGTAATTGTTCTTGATATACTCACACATTTAGATTTGTAATAGATTTGACTAGATCATTTACTAGGTCACTGACATGCAAAATTCAAATTTGTGTTGTCATCTAATTTTGAAGATGATTTTGTGACATTTTGACACTAGTACAACTGAGATGTCATAACTGGTTGCCGAGATATTACCGATCGAACTCGAAGACTCTCCTGTATGACGTCATCGAACTCATTCACTCACTTTCGTTTAGTGGTTTACTGATAAAAGCCATTTACCCAGACGAAGTTGACTGCTTTATATCAATTAGGTGACGTCACACAGAAAAATTTGCGAGTTTGATCATACTAGTGTCACTTAAAGGTCAACTTCAACGATTTTCATCATTTCTTTATTTTGTGTTTCAAAATGAAGATTAATAACTCATTAACCAACGGGTACTCATAATTCATTGCACCGCTATGCATAACTACTAAAAATCCACCGATAAGGTTCCACTCGGAAGAAAATACGAAGCCATCTTCTCGATGCCATTTTGCCTCAGTTGGCCGCTAGGGGCAGGTTGCGTGACGTCATTCCTGCTGCGAGGCCTCAGAAAGAATTTGACAGCGATCGAGCGAGCGAAGCGAAAAGCGATTGTTTGGATTTTAGTATTACACTGTTTTTAAATGAAGCCATGTCGTCTTCTGATGAAAATTACGAGGCCCCATAGCATAAAATTGGGGCAAATTATGTCCATGACTATTTATTTGAGACAATACGGACGGGAGTTGAAAAATCCAAGTCACACTTCGAAATGACACCGGGAGCTCTAACTCGCTTCGGATGAAGAATCCACAAAAGATTTCGACGAATGGTGAGTTTAAGAATACCCTTCCCCAGCTTTATTGAACTACGTTAACTGGTAAAAAATAATCGTTAGTATCAATTACCCAATAGATTTACACATTCTGTAAGTTGAGGATGGTATGTTGACAGATGTAACTATTACAACAGATAGAACTTGGCTAGTGAATGTAGCTTTGCCATTGTACCCTCAGCACATTAAACATTTTTGACAGATGATTACATGCAGTATATAAAGTATTTTCCTGTTTATATTCAGTCAGCACTGCATCCCAATGGACGAAGCCAGAGTGTGCATCAGAGGTTTGGAGAGAGTGATGGCTATAACAGAGGAATGGACATGCATCACCAAGCAGCCAAGATTCCTGGCAAACTGCCTGAATAAAATGTGCTGGAAGCTTCCAAATTTGAATCTATTCAAATGGATGGACCTGTTGGAGATGAGGTCTCTACAATGAGTAAGTTAGCCATTATTGCTACCAAAAAGGACGGTTTGAGGTTGAACAATCATATTTATTACTAAGGGAACATCAATCCCGCTGTGTAAAACATTCAGTGTTCATATTGATAAACTACAATATATTTCACATAGCCAAGAATAAATAAAACCATTAACATGAAATCCAGAGGCAGAGCTTACAATTACAAAGTGAGGGAATGGTTGACAAATGACAATTGTTTTTTTAACTATGCAACTTATTTCAAAACCATAGACAACTTATTGACATATTGCTTCTGATAATTCAGGTATCTAGCCTACCGCCAGTTTACATTATGGATATGGCACAGACTGGGCAAAAGAAACAGAAAAGTGCTGGCAGGAGTGGAAGATTACTTGGTCAGGTTAAATCTACACCTGTGAGCACCTACGAGAAGATCCTTTGCAGGTTTCTCGTACTGGGAGGCAATAGGAGGTGGAAGATTCCTTTCCTCTGCAAGGACATCAGCAAGTCTGTAGCTTGGGTATTTTTGCCTGAGATCAAGCACCTCAGCAATGAACTGATGTACATAGTCTGAAGGAAATCAATGATATTCATATTTTATGATAGTCATAAAACAAGTTAGTTATAAAATATGCCCATTTGAATAGGGTTACAATGTTTGTGCATATGAAACTTATTTAGGTTCCGGTAATAAATGTCAAAATAACATGTGTTTCATTTTAGATTAATGCACCTACACACCAAAAGTAATTGGTACTTTGACCGGCTTGACAACTGGGTCTCCCTGTCTGGCTTTGGGATAAGACACTCTCCATTGTGACTGACCTCCTTCAGTGATGGCTTGAGCTCTGTTCGAGTTTTCATTGAAGTGAATTACTGCTAGGAGCAATCTGGATATATATAGCAGGTTGATAACATATTGCTAAGTAAGAATTGAAACTTGAGCACATAATTATACAAAGAACATTACAGCTGCCAGTACACAAATGTGCTAAACTTCCATACAACAAATATACACAACCGAATTTCAAACTTATTTCATTGGTATTACCTGGCCTCCATGGTGGCATAGGGATAGTGGACACTCTTTGGTGCGAAGAATGTGACCACTTTGTGATACGATTCTAGGCTTGATGATGTCTGCTCTGATGGGGAAAGCCTGCCAATGTCATTTAGGAGATGCTTGCTGGAGACTATCAACTCCAACTCTTTGTGTGGCTTTGATCCTATTTATGGTTAACACATATATCAATACAGATTACATTTCTTTGGTAAAGTAGTACCACAAGGACATGGATTTTACCTTTATGACTCATTTAATTACACTACAACTGAAGTAAATATTTCTATGTAAACTTATATGATTAAAAACTAACACTGACCCTTCAGTATCCACTTCCTGTCCTCTAGTAGTGCATGCTCACATTCCGGGTACAGATCCCCATGCCCCACGTGCTCATTGACGACATGCCTAGTGACAGAGAGCCACTTGGCTCTGACCAGACCTGCATCTCCATCGCTTGAGGCAGCACACCAGTAAACATGATTGGAAATGCTTCTGGCCCACTCACCCAGGATGTTGCAGTCTTTTCTTTTCCCTTTGGCCAGTATTTTCTTCTTGATCCCTTCATTTAAAAAATAAGTGTGTGTTTGTCTTTAATGCTATCATATAAATTTGGTATGCCAACATGTTAAATATTCTTTAAAATGTTACACAGAGTGTTTTGAGTCGGCTTAAGTCACACAAAGAAACTAACCTTTGGCAACATGCCACACATCAAACCAGTGTTGGACTGTAGGTTGCTCTTCCCTTATGTACTACTTTTTTCACCCCCAAATGTCTGTCAGTAGTGATGGATTCAACGGTCAATCCATTCTCAGACAGGGATTTCATACCAAGCTTCAGACCAGCTAACTCCATAGCATTAGAAATTTTTAACTTGGTTACTCTGAAAGAAATTAACAGGCAATTGATGGTACAATAGACATTAAAGAATCATATACTGGTCATAAATTGTAAGTTTTATACCTGAACAAGTTGCATGTCTAGAACCTTTGAAGTCTTTAGGTCCATCAGGGTGTAACTGCCATACTTAGCAGTGTGGCCTGGAGAACAACATCTTGCATCCCCTCCTACAGAAGTGGTGTACCTTGGCGAGCAGTTGTCAGTGATGTCTTTTGGGTCCGCCAGAGTCGTCTTACAGCTGGAACAAGATAGCTTCTCTGAATGAGATAGAATGTTGACATAGATATGGTTGGGATATTAACATGCCTGAACATGTTCAGTGTTCTAACAGCACTACTGCCGCTAACAAAATTCCTGAAGCCATTAACAAATTCCCTGCAGGCATAGCTACTGTAAAAGGTTGGCTATCCCACATCTTACGGTGTCCATTCACGCAGATTTGTCAAAAACAAGCAAAACTCCCCCGTATCTGCTTGATGATGACTCTGCAGGGGCCCAAGCACAGGAAGCATGAGAGCAGCAGGGTTCTCAAGCAGCTCTCAAACACAATAAATTTTCTTTGATTCTGACTAGGGCCATCCTCCAGATCAACACCACTGTGAACAATGAGAATGAATTCACAATATAAGCATTCTGTGAGCTAAATTTTTTCTTCCATCAAATAAAACCCTGTGGTTACACTATAAACAAAAACAATATTTTCCTTACACTTCTTCAAACTCCATGTCATCATCAGTGTCCATCTCGGCATCATCACTGACATCAATGAAGTCATAGTCGGGGTCAGTTTCCATCTCATCATCGCTGTCCACTAGTTGAACAAATTCCTCCTGGGGCTCATATTGGGTGCCCCTGGTGACACTTTGGATCAGCAAATTGCACTGTGTCCCGATGCAGTGCTGAGATGGGCTAACTTGGGTACCTCTGGAATATTTCTTTATTCCAGGAAAGAAGGAACTCTGTGTCTGCAGGGACTTGTCAGCCATCTGTGGTATCAATACAATAAGTATGCTACAATTTCATTCATCATACCCTTACAGGATGTAAATGTTTACAAATTGACTCTGAAAAGACACATGGATACATTCAACAGAAGTTATCCCTGCCAATGCATTTCATCAAATATAATAATGCAGTTGCCTTGTGACACTCACGGAAACATTTGCCTGCACCCCAAATGACAAGTGAGAGCAAGCTTCATGTTCTGCAGACGGCAAGGCACTCGCCCCTGGTGTAGCACACAACGCGGATGCTGTCAGAAGCGAAGTTTCTTCGCCTAGGTCGGCAGTGCTTGGGTGTGAAACCTCAGTCTGTGGTTCACCACTGTCACTTGATTTATGTTTCTGCTCAGCTGCCAATACCATTTCATTTACTACCTGCATGACAAGAAACAGCTAGATTGATATACTGGCAACTTGGTGATAAATTCATTAACATCTAAATGAGTATACGTCAACATAGCAGGACTAGCCTAAAGGTTCAAGCCAACAGATCTCACCTGTTGTCGCTGCCTTTTCTCCGAGGCACTCCGTCGCTTACTTTGACTGTCATCAACTCCAACGTGGCTAAAGAGAGTTGGTATGGCCTCTTTTCGGAGCTTAGGTTTTTTACGAAATCCTAGACTTTTGAGCAGCTCTGGGTCAGTATCATAAGCACCATTCTCGAAATGATCAGAACACATAGAACCGTCGTGAGTGTAGGACTCCAGTGTTTACGTTTGACTTTCGACACCCATATGCGGCGCATTTTGCTGTCTTTTGGAAACAGAAAAAAACTCACGCCTGACTTCTCATTGTTCCGACAACCAAACGCACAACAATAAGGCATAATCCACAACAAGAAACACACCAGACCGTGAAGAAAGACGAGTAAGTCACACGCTGTCAACCAACCGTGAAGGCTGAAGATGGCGAGGAATATTCGCGAACAACCTGAATGACGTCACTGTCCGGAAATTCACGAATTTTACCGAGCGGTATCTTGTCAGATTCGACGTGGAAAATGTACATTTAAAAATCATTTTTCTAAAAGAAAAAAAGCGCGCAGTCACCTTATTTTGGTTACGATACCCTTTTAAAACATAGAACTTTTGAAAAATGGAATAAAAAAAATCTTTGTAGTTGACCTTTAACAATTATCGTCAAAATTAGATAACAAAAATTCGGTCGCGCATTTCAGTGGCCTTTTAAGTACATTTTATTATTTGCATTTATTAGGGTGAAAGTAAATCATGTCATATCTGTGTAGATCAATGATGCTCATGCATGTAGTGACTGGTTTAATGTGTTAATGAACAAACCTGCCTTTTTCCACTAATTCTTTGCCTTTGTATGTTGACATTTACTCGTAATGTTTAAAAAAGATGTTTAATATCGTTATTTGTGATCATGTAGCAGTCATAGTTGGATATTTCTGAGAACTAAATGTACTTGGTTCAATGATCTTGTCGAATCTATTAAAAAACAAAATGATTGTATTGTAGCATTACTTAGTTGACTAAAGAGAATACAGAAATTTTGTATCGCTGAATTTAGGTGGAAGGGCACACGTCTTTTCCACGTGTCTATATCCACGTGGTTTGAAATTGCCTTTCACGCGAACTTTCTACGTGTGCTACACCAGTTTTTCCACGTATTTTGCACGTGGATTCCACGTGTTGTGCCCACTGGGTATTTATGTCAACAAATGTTGAGAGCCGGTGCCAACGCTTTAAAACAGTACTGATATATGTAACAAAATAACCACCGTAACTATGACGAAAACACAATTGCTCATGATTTAATCCACCTCAGGGTAAACTTTCGCATGAAACAGGTATTATCATTGAATGATCATTCAGGTCATTAGACTAAGCATACTATTACTAAAAAATCACATCCACTCGAATTACTTCCTTAATTTTTGCAAAGCCGAAATGGCAGATCTACAATATATGTATTGTTAATGAACCTGTGATTATACATGTTTTCATAATGAAGCTTGCCATACAGTTTTCGGCTGAGATTTCATGAAAATCTTGAATCCCTCCAAGTTCTATGCAAATATAAGGTTTTACTTTAAGCATTGTTTTTTACAACAGTCCTAGATGGTGGAAATCAATAGAAATCATTCGGAAGTAGAACCAAAACAATAGTTTTACAGATAAACACTTCAAGCCACAAACGACAGCGCTCGTAACAACATACTTGCCCATAGAATGCTTAGCGCGCTAGGAACAACAGACAAAGTGCAACGTATACGAGAAAAGTTTACAAATTGCCTTGTAATTACATTTTGTTATATCATGCCCTAGAATTGACTGGCCATTAAAATAGCAACATGGTCTAGTATGTGGATCAAGTTATCAGCGATTAGAAGAACCATATGTAAGAATGCGATCGATAAGAAGATATTAGGTCAAGGTCAGATTAAGAATAATCGGGAAGGCATATATAATTGCACTTTTATATAATAGCTTTACAAAAATGTAATATGATATCTTATTTTCATAATTTCCATAATTCACCACTCGTTATGTATTCTTTGACATAATCGACCACTTTTAACTCATCTCGACAATTTTAACTCATTTCGACACTAAAAGTGAAGCTACTCTATATTGCACTTTGCTGCATCCATATTACTTATTATTACCTAATAATATTTTTACTCGTGTAAGTGTTGGTGTGAAACATAATTTGGTACTGTCTATGCTATGTTGATTCAAAAACTGTTTAATTATTGAATTTAATTAGAATCACACAACATTCATGAACAATATGATGGGTCGCATTTAAGCTGTAGCCTTGTATTACATGTTCCAACTACTAAGCATTGCTCTGACAAACTGGTCGAACAATTAAAATGGTTTTCCAAAGCTCATGGGGAATGATAGACCAATGATCGCTCGCCGTATACAATTGATCGCGTGTCGTGACACTCAAACATCTCGCATACTATAGGCATTGTTGTTTAGCTCCATTTAACCAATATATTCATAGCCTGAAAACGAACGTTTGGAGTTTATGTGCCGATAAACCATATTGTTTTCAGAGGAACAATGACACTGACCAGATGTCTGTTGAAAACATCATTGTCGCATAGAAGTGACTGTAGAATAAATTAACCTCATGTTTTGTAATACTTATCAATTAAGTTTATTTCCAGCACATAAGTTCAATATTGGTCCGATGTATATGGTTATTTATATGAAAGCCAAACGGCCCCTCCGCAGTGTATGTCATAATCAGACAGGTTTACGAAATTCGACAAGCCAACCAAAGTATTCTGTGTTATACACATTGCGTTTTTATGCCTTGACGATATTGTCAGAACAAGTCCTTCACAGTGTAGGTGATCAAACTAAATTAATGTTTTAGTCAATATTTTCCGTTATGCCATAGACTATTTTTGCCTGAACAAATTGGTTGATTGATTATTTTTTTCAAATCTACCTCATGTAGTCTTTTACTATTTAGAGATAGCCGGGGTGGTTGGAATACTCACCTGACAGTGTGTATTAGTTGTGAATTGACTATTAGTATGTTTATGTATATTTGTTGTCGGGTGACAAATAAATTCTTCTTTTCTTCCTCTTAATTCTAGAACAATGATTCCATTTGTCATTGGATAAGCACGACTAACGACTTAGTAAGATCACGGGGCTATGAGCGCGCACTTCTGCCAAAATGATATATTGTGCATATTTTTTTGGAACTTATATAAGCTATTCATAGTACAATAATTTTTCTTTCTAGCTAGCGCATGTGCACATGGGTGCAAGTTAATATACATTATTGATCTGATGACGATATAGGGGACCGCAATACATACTTTTTTTCGAATTATAAAGTACTATCCAAACTGTGAACTTATGGACGCAATCCCTTGTTGCAAGCTCCGCTTAAGAGCACTCCATTTATAGACGCAATATGTGCATATCGATGATTTGTGCGAGAATTCGGCCCAGCTGTACCCATTGTGTTCACGCAAAAGTGGAGAATAGATAGTCGGTAACAGAACCCAATGCAGTAGCTGTGCGATCTCATAACTGTGTAAAACTCTCAGACTACTTGAATAATTGCAGCAATTTTTTTCGTTATTATGTTTTGGTGGTTCAATCACTTGTGAACACCTTTAACCGTGTTGGATCAACGTATCAGGTACAGTTATACTAATTCTAAGGTTTGCCTGTTCAGCCTATTTATGTAGCAGCCCATGTGTTAACAATATTTTATCTGACTAGGCGACGCGAATCGTTCGGATGACATTGTTATCGTATACCATGCTGATTAAGAGAGTAATCATCATTGACGTTTAATAACAGGAAAATGTAGTTCAACTAGGCCGACAGACTAGAAAGTCTTCTTGGTATTTGCCCTCAAAACAAACTCGGAGGTTATTGAGGGTAAATGGAAAGAAAACAAATCAGCGCGCACGTACTTCTCTGGCGTAAATATGTTGATGTTCTGCAGCTACGAGGCATACGTCTGAGCTATGGGGTTGATTATCCATATATTTGTTGCAGTACGAAAAGGTATTGCATGGTAACCAGTATTTGGCAATAAATCACAGAGAGAGGTTAACACGGGACAACCGTACACATATAGGTAATGCAATGCACCAATAGGATGCTGAAGCTTACAGACAGTAAATGCAAGGCTTTGATAACATGAAAAGGAAGAGCAGCGTTTCGAGCGAGGTCAATAACAATTAACGTGAGCATGGCAATTCCACGCGTTGCTGATTATATAGTAATATTTGTCAGCAATGTCTAAATCAGGGGTCATTTTAAAAACCATAACTGAAAATAGCAGGCTGCAATATGATTGTGTACTCATGAACATAAGAGCATGCGATTGTGACGTCACAGGTATACATGTGACGCACAATATTTAGCTTACTTTTTGCCGAATAAATTTAGGCTCTGTTTCAGGGCAGTCTTGTCTTGCTGATGTCATAACATCGAGCCACAAGATGGATGAGGCGTTTATGAATGCAATGATGCAGCGTTGCAGTAACTGAATAGGTCCGGTGGAGAGGATCAGCACGTGGGTCGATAGCAGCTGCTCAATCAACTGGCCAGACATAATATTTAGCTAACGACTCATTCACCAAACTGGCACCTCACTCACATCGCTAGCTGCGGTGAGTAAACATTACGTATTTTGAGTCAGACGAATGTATTAACGGTACGCAGGTCAATTAACGGGCATGTGGGTCTTGTAATCTACATGGGATTTAGCATTTCCTCTATTGTTCTGCATCATGGTGGGAAACAAAGATCGTTGCACTATAGTCCACACGGGATTCGTTAATTCGTCAAATTACACCGTACGCCCAGCACACTTTCAACTCAATACATCTTTCCTGCATTCATTGTTTTATCATTGAGGGTTATGTTACAAAGCAAGACGGAATGGGCTATTGAGTTGTTTGAGCTCCTAGTTAGCACTTCATGAAAGATGCCGAGAGCTATGTTACCTTCAATAATGGAAACATGTTGATTCCTTACGCATATATAGGTATGTGCAGAGAACAAAACAGTGACATCATTTCAAAATGATGACGTTTCTATCCGGGCTAGAGGCTTGAATATAACGCAAAAAACCCTAACCAACAAATATATTTTGTATATGTTAGTGAGATAGCTCAAAACAATTTGGTGTGTTGGTAGTCGGTAGAAATGAGTCGGTCTGGTTTTGAACCTTGCGTATTAATGCCGCCATATATCCAGGCATCACAGGCATGCAGCAAGCTTCCGTTCAACATTTGTTATATTTCATGATAGGTTTTGCAAACTATCCTCAGCAGACATAGAGCCAGTCTTAATTTAAGTGATGATCATATATGCACATGTATATCAAAGATTTGGAATCCAGAACAAAAACGATATAAGATATTGCTTTTTGTTATAACTAATAAACATCAATAATATGCTTATTATTATTGCTCTACCAGACCCAACTTATATATTGTTGTTATGCAGTAATGCAGAATGAACGCGGTGATGCTTATCAATCTTGAGAGGGGTTCTCTACAAGGTATAAACAGCACGACGAATGAATCATTTGATCCAGTATTTGCTTCTTCCATATGATGTAGCTGTGCTTACCATTCTGTGGTGCCTTTTACGTGAAGGCAGCATTAATGCTTTGTATTTCGGGTGCAAATATATTGCCTTACGTGTAAGTGGCTCTTGCTATATGGCCAATACGTTTTTATTCACAATTGCTTTTAGACCAATAACAGAGCCCTCCATAACAGTGACGTCAACCAGAAACACATCACGCCACGTTCGGCCAATTATAAAAATCTACAATCTACGGGTGCTTGTCTTGAAGCAATTTCATCTTAATCTTGTCGAAAACCACAATGCTCTGATAGGAACAGCTCATGCGTACTCGTTTATGTGCTTTGGTAAATGCTATGGTAGGCGAAGCTGACAACAACAGTGTTTCTGTAAATCTTCAATGTGCATGGTTAGATAGGAGTTGGAACGGGAGGCGAGTGCTTCGTTACGCGCGGGATATTTTCAATGTTCTTGAAACCGATATTGTGTGTTTGCCAGTACTTATTAGCCAGGGTTTAATCGAGACATTTAAAAACATGTATCAAGTTGCATTATCAAGTTATACGATAACTGCCTTCAACGGCTGGGTGTTGAGGTCAAAATAACGTCATCAGCCATTTACATTTCCCTGTTTCTATCCTGTTAAATGAGTTTAGCATCTGCTCTTGAGAAAAGCTATTACATTGCATAAATAGCGTCCTTCGCGCAATTCAAAGAAAGCAAAAACCATCCAGAATCCGCACTTAAATGATTTTTGTCAGTCCCGAACCACGATTAATATGTAGCCCGACTTGAGCAACTCTTTGTACGTGATAGGGCTGGCCGTTGTTTGCGTATAGACGTACATAAATGTAATGACTGGGTTAATACATTGTAGTCAAATTAGCTTCAAGTCATATTCCGGCGATCGAAAGCATCATATATAAACATATGATATATACAGCAATAAGTATAATAAACCATTCAGTGCTATCACGATCTCAAATGTTGAATTTTAAAACATCTCTGGGCAGATTCATCTAAGTCGAATATAATATTACTTTGTAGCACAGATACACATTGTTGCATAAGGCTAGAAAAGATACAAGGCGCAGTTACTAAGAAAGTAAGTACTCTATTTATAAATATGACGTATGAATCTTCAACTAAGCAACACTTGAGCAACGGTAGTTAAATGATGTTACCTATTGTTTCCGGTATAATTACAACCATTATCTAATGTAACCAAACAAGTGCTGCGCTTTACGTTCCTCAAATGCATGCCTCTCAAAACAATTTATCCAGTCTGCCATATTGTGGTATTTTCAAGCGTAAACTTGTCATAGTTCACCGGCTATGCATATAATATATTTAAAATTCCGACACTTTGGCCTCCTGGTATGATTTATGAAGCATATAAGGTGTACAATAAATAATTTAGTCGGAATGTCCGACAATTAAGCACACGCCTCAATTCTAATATATATATATATATATATATATATATATATATATATATATATATATATATATAATATATATATATAGATATATATATATATATATATATATATATATATATATATATATAGATATATATATATATATATATATATATATATATATATATATATATATATATATATATATATATATATATATATATTATATATATATATATGTATCTATTATATATATATATATATATATATATTATATATATATCATATATATATAATATATATATATATATATATATATGTATATGTTTATGAGCACCATGTATATTGTACAACTTTTTAATTGATAAATATCATGCATCACAGACGCCTGATGACTAGTTGTTTGCAGGATTTATGCTCAAATTCGATAGGAAGGTATTTACCACTAGTTAAATATAATCACTTGCAGTTGTTTGCAGGAATTGAACGATAAATGATTTAGTAGCCTTCGCCCGTTCATTTTGTAAATAGAGGACACCAACGTTTAACATGCTGTGCTGGGGCTTATTGGGCTGCAATTATCAGACAAAAACATGGCTTTAAAGGAGACAAAGACCTACGAAAATTAAACTTTGATGTGGTTAAGGTACCTACGATGGTGTAGTCAGTCGGACCCCTACAGTTAAGGTAGTAAATAATACTGCGTTAAAAACACATGACAGAGTAGTTTTTATTTGAAGGAATATATCTGGCAATCATCAAATGAAGCTTATTCGGATCTGTGTCTATTATCGTCATTTATGACTGTGCCATTACTTTAACCAGCCTGCATCACTGCCGTACGAAATATCACCGACTGTGAAGAAGCTACGTATTATCTCCCCTAAAAGAGTTGAGGTGATAGCAATAATATCATCAACGCCTAGAGGTATTATTTCATTTGCGTAACCATGTATCGAATATATGTCAAATAAATAACACAACACTGTCAAATAATAGCGACTCAATACAGTTGCAATCTATGAATGATATCTGAATTCGTTCAACGTGTTTTTGTTCTCCTCTGTGTGTACCTTAAATTCTTTTCCAATAAGTATTTTTTTAAGGGACATGGACATAAAAATATTGCATAAAGAATATTGCATTCGTCGAATATATTTATAAATATCAGCTATTTTTACAATAGTAATACCTAATACCGTTTGTAAAAATAGCTGATACACTGCCAAGTCCCATGAATCAATAACAAGTTTTACTGGCATCATAAGCATCAACCTTATTTTTACCAAAGACAATCTCGTCGATAACGCATTCGTAGGTTTTATGGATAGATGGGTGGCTGTATCATAGGGTCTTCTATTGCACATTTTAGAACTACATGTATGCAGAACAGGCATCGACAATTAATAAATGCACCGTAGCTGAGATATGTTTTTAATAAATACTTTAATCAATCGTCCGTTGATCAACTGAAGCGCCTCAGTCTGGGATGATGTTACTAGCCTCCTATCTGCAACGGAATGTCGACTGTCACACAGGCTGTCGAAACAAAATCGCCCTGGTGCCTATATACGATGCGGGGTGATTAACCCAGCTGACATCAGCATAGTCCTTTTGCGCATAATCAGGATTATGCCGTGATTGTCTTGACAAGCGGATTATATAGCTTATTCTTGGTGCAGATGAGATGGCTGCTTCAGGTGATCTTATTTTAGTCTAAGTAATGCTATAGATATAAAGCATATCCAGAGTGGGAATACAATCCGCAAGTAACATGTCATATCAGAGCCTGCACAGACATAACGATCAGTGTCTACAGACAAATAAGACAGAAACTTTGTATTTTATGGAGGCTGGAACACCATAGATGGCGTCAACATCATATTTGGCCGGTTTTGACAAATTTGCATGAACATTCTCATATGCCTCGATCAGTTTATCATTAGAACTATCAATAATCACTTTAATATTACCCGACGAATAGTTATTGCCGCTAGAGAGAATTGACAAAGCACATTAGTATCAAGTCAATTTGGTTCATAAGCTGATAATGCTACTTCATCTTCGAGTAGGATGCGGTGTTGCAATTGACCTATTTATCAAAAATAATATCGTGGGTATACCAAGTAAATCTAGATATATTTGGTGGATACATTCGCACGAGCTACGTCGCTTATTTGCGCGCCACGTAAATCAATGTAGAATAGCATGGTATTGTTCATAGTGCTAACATTACAAGTATATAGTACTATTAATTGTATGGAATTAACTGCATTTTGTAAACAAACTGATGCCTTACTGATTCATTACAGTACGAGTTCAGTTATTTCAGCATTGACGTGGGTGCTAGTAAAGAAAGAAACACACAAACAACGGCCTCCTTTAGCCGTCATCTAGTTAACTTGATTACGTGTAATTGGCTATAAGGGCGATCACCAGAATACGTGCTTGGAAAAACGCCGACAGTCATGGGAGTTAACCTAAGGGTAAAACTGCCATCTGTCAACGTTTGATGTCATAACATACCAACCTGTAAAATGTTGCGTGCACCACGAATGGCTTTCGGTCTAATTCAGATAAATGACGAAAATCACGAGGTGCTGCTACGTAATCTTGCAAAAGTTTCCCTCCACGATTGTGTACGGAATGACCGGCTAATAAATTTGCATTTGACAAGCCACGTACTTAAGAATTTTCCTCAACTAAAATCTGTGTCTCTTTTTATATTGGATGTATGTATAAACGTGCACTACGTTTGGATTCAATATGGCCTTTTACGATTCTAGCCTTTGCCTAAAGTCCATGAATGGGTTGATTTAGTGTAGTAATCATCATAACTAGAGCCATTGCATGGTAGCCAGACCAGCTCATAGTTTGTTAACCAACCCATTGTCGCAATAATCACATAAACTTTGCTCGCCGATTTGGTTCACTTTCGCAAATGTATTTGCGTTTCTATGTACGTGCAGAAAAGACTGGATGTCGATTAGTGTGCTGGTAACAGCAACAGGTTAGTTGTACCGATTTTAGCACCATAACATTGCAGAAGCTAGTCAGTTATCTTCTTCAAAGAAAACCAAAAATGTAATAGCCTGTAATATGAAGACGCCGATCGGTCTGACATGCTCATTAGCTGCATCAATTATCCATAACCAGCACCGCCGATCGCTAGCGCCAACACAAACCTTTACTGCTCATCAATTGTTCAATTATGACAATTATTATTAGTCCATTACTTGGTGAAACATCTGATCCGGTCAGTGTTGTTTTCAGTTCGACTAGCATAGGCTTCTTGACAAATCTGTTATGCGAGAGTATTGATCTAACGCTAGATTAACTTTCAAAGAACCATTGATAAAGCAAAGTGCAACAACACTATATGGCCTATGGCTAGACCAGGGTAATACTATCCAAAAATGCATATATTTTCTTCTCTGTGATGATCTTTTTTGAAGAGATATTCAGTGGTTAAGCTAATGTTTGCTTAAATGTACAAATCGCCACCATGCCATGCTATATAGTTGTTGACCGGAAGTGTGTTGTACGTAGCTCACTAGTCCGATGACTGCTGGTCGTATTCGCTGCAAAATATGTTGTTTGAGTCTAATCCTAGTCAGTTATCATATTTAAAGCAAAACCAAAAATGTAATAGCCTGTAACAAGACGACGCCGATTTGTCTGGCCAAGAGCCAAAGTGCATTGGTTATCCCTGAGTGGTTTTACCCAGCATCGCCAATCGTAAGCGCCAACCCAAACCTTTAATCCTAATTAATTATTATCGGTCAATTACTAGGTGATACATCTGATCCGGTTAGTATCGTTTTCAATTCGATTATCATAGGCTACTTGACAAATCTGTTGTCATGAAAGAGTATTGATCTAGCGCTAGATTAACTTTCAAAGAACCATTGCTAAAGCAAAGTGCGACAACACTATATGGCCTATGGTTAGATCAGAGCAATGCTATCCAGGAAAAGGCATATATCATCTCCTTGATGATGATCTTTTGTGAAGAGATATTCAGGGATTAAGCTAGTGTTTGCTTAAATGTACACATTGCCACCACTACACGATATATAAGTCGTTGACCAGAAGTGTGCTGCACATGGTCAAATAGTCTGATGACTGCTGGTCGTATTCGCTGCAACATATGTTGTTTCATTCTAATCTTATAACTGTACTGTAGGAATTGAAAGGATATTTGACTCATATGTGTTTAACAGGTAACCTACACAGAAAGCAGAATGTAAGAGCATGCTGACCACTGTTAATTCACCTTCACTGTGGAAATAGTGATATTTCCTATCATCTAAGCTCCAGCAGCTGCCAAAATGGAGCTGATATCTGATGGTTGTAACACAACATGTGTTTTACCGCCATACATAATATATTTGATGTAGTTCTCTGGCAATTTGATGATATTACAAAACTATATTACACTCGTTATCATCTTCCTTTACTCATACACTGATAACATCATATGGCCCTGGTGGGTCACTTCCATAACATGGAATGTAGACGCTGAATCAAGGGCAGAATTCTAGCTAATGCTTTGCTCTCATGAAAATACAACTGTTATTTTTACTTTTAATCGTAATTTAATTGTGATGCTTTTGTGATGAATAAGTATTATTTCCATTATTTCATTTTATCATACAGTGCTTTCTATTTTGAAACCATTGTATGGGATTGTAATGCTAGTAGAAAAGGAGCAATTATCACGTGCTGATTGCGCGCATATGGTCGACGGGGAATTGCAAAGCTATTTAAGGCAATCCGTGTTCGTTTGCTCGCATGCTTATGCAAGCTGCTCTTGTAGTACCGAGCATCTGATCACATAAACCAGCACACAATGCATATAATCAAACCCAAAGTGCACCGCAAAATGCTTTGCAATGCGTGCAATATTTGTCATGGCCAATTGCTGTAGAATTGCGAGCAATGCCTCGATTATTTGTATCACTAATGTTTCTGACTGAAACCATTCTTGTATAACTGTGAACTTTTATTCAACACCTGCTGTCAATTATGAAACTTAAGTCTCTTTTTGTCTTATTGTATGATAAAATTAGCCATTATCTTATATATACAGTAACATGCATCAACAATCTAGAAAGGACCAGCAAAGACCAGCATTTAAGCACCCTCATATTAAATTCAGACACAAAATCTATGAAATGACAAGCACTCAAATGTGTCTCGTCCAACTGAGCGCATCGCAAATTTTTGATTCCCCACTAAATTGTTGACAAGCACGTGGCCATTACCTAAGTCTTTTTCCACGCTAATTCACCTTCACATTGATAACAACATAAACATTTGTCTGGGCTAACATAGATCCTTAACCTAGCAGCGCTTATGACAGGCCAATAACACTATTTCTAAGATAATGGTCAAGGATGTATCTTCACATCAAAAACCTTAAAAGAGATTTATGGATATAGCTATCCTAACTATTCGTCTTAACCAAGCTCTGAGTGCATAAGAATCTGTTGCTGGTCCGAGAATAGCTACATAAGCACAAGGCAATGTATGCATTAGCGTTTGATGCTAATAGAACGTAGACCGACAGTGCATCATTTATTTCGGGCAAATGCGCCAAAAGTCTATTACAGCAATTGGAGCAGTGCCAGCAGATTTATATGGGATAGTCTTATGATGAATGAAGGGGATTCGTTGGGAAGTGTTCTCCTGATGGTTCGGTATAAAATCTATTCAATGTTATGAATCTTGCCATTCAACGACTTTGACAGGATAAGGCATAGCGTATCGTACATTACCGCGTTTGCTTTTGAGATATAAACGCTTCCAGATATTAATGTCTGACAGTTTTCCTGCACCTATAGTTCAGTGTGCAGTAACTCGAGCCAACAAGCATCAATGTATGGTCACGCACAACACCGATGTTATTTGGCGCGATAAACCATAATTGACAAAATAACACGCTGCTTGTGCTCGAGTAATGTTTCAACATCTATTTGCAGATCAGTGTAGTAATTGTGTTGGACATGGGTGGTTCAAACGAGAAAAGGTTCAACGGTTCATTTCGCCTATATTCACTAAGTCTCTTTATGCTGCTATTACACTTGTCAAAACAAAGTATACTACTCTATGACTTAATTCTACCTTGTCAGACATTCGGAACCGTCTGATAAAAGGTGATTTTGCTTAGGACCATAGCGTGTTGTTTGATGCTGAAGCAGTTCCTTGCAGCATCAGCTCAGAATTACCGGTCTTGGAGTAGCCAAAAACTTGATAACCTCGAGAGATGTTACTGTCAAATGTCAGAACATATCCATATAAAGCTCTGGAACGGCCCTCTATAGCAGAATCAAGGGTGCCTTCAGGGCACCATTTTCATTATTGAAAACGTGTGTTTTTACTTGAAACTAACTAGCAAATGTGCATTGCTTTAGCGTTCAATACATAATCAATTATAATGACATCATCATATTAGTTGAAGCATAAACGGTGAAACTTTTACAGGTTGCCACAAGAGCAACTGACATTTACATCACTCGATCAGTGCATTTTCTTACCTAATAAATGTAGGTTGGTGGTAATCTTTTTAAGTTGCATCTGTATATTTCACTGTATATGACGGTGGATTTTTTCCTTGATGCAAAATCATTTTACCGAGCATAAGTAGCCTTGAGCTTTCACAAATGAAAGGGTCTCGGCTTCATACAGCTTTAATTCTTTACAGTCAGCAAGTGAGAGACGGTATGACCATCGTAAGTCTTTACGAGGTGGCTTCTTTATTCTACTGAGCGATTCGAGACCTACGTGTCATCAGGTTTCCACCGACGTACAACGTTCAGATAAATTACATTACAATCAAAGTCAACACTTGGTTGGGTCGTTCATGATTATAGCTTCTACAACCAGCTACGGATGATGGAGAAACTAGCATGATGATTATAGCTTGCAACGTTCACATTTGAAGGAGTATGCAGCAGGCTTGATAAATCGGATAAACCTTCAAGCGAAAATGATCGCGTGATAAACATATGATCCATCGGTCTTTTTCGCGACAAAATTAGTTACTTACCGAAACATTCATATATGACAAAGAATGTTAGGAATATATGCTCTCACGGTGATGCGTCTGAATCGTAATGGGGTTGTGGCATTGAAACAAGTTTGTCAATGTTAGAAATGGAATTGCACCGTAAACACTTTTGGTGTTGAATGATGAAGACAACTCCGAATGCACAGATTAGAATCACACGGCCTGCATTTTCGATGACACAATCGCCTCAGATCTACATTCTATAATTTTATGGAAGCAAAATATTTACTCTCATATTAAATACGATATTGAGTAGAGTTAGCTTGTGTAATATCATCCACTGCCCACCCGCGATCATCCAAAGTGCTGCGATATAATTTAACGCGTCTGTAGTAACTTGATAAACAACAGATATAAGTGTGGTGCAATTCTCTTTTGGTTTACGTTACGAAATCGTTATTAAGGAAGGTTTCTAGGTAACTCCGCTCAGTGTGGGGGTTTATAAAAAAGCAACAATGAAGCGCAGCAGTAAAATGAAGTTGGCTTTCTGCTATCTATTTTCACAAACGCATGCATCTTTCACTATGTTTGATGCAATACGAATAGCGCTCGGTTGCGGAACTCGGTTGTTTTCAATGTTATTGTTTGCAGGCTACAAATATTGCATGATCCCTTAAAAAGATTGATTAAACGATACTTGCCATAACAAAAGTTTGGCAAATAAAGTACTCATCCGATTGTATGTGCTTCATCAAACATCAAACATCAAGCATGTCTCGTAAAAAGTTTGTAAATCTGCAACACCACCTTATTGATACGATCTTCACCAGTACCTTGTTGAAGACGAAATACGTTCCTCATCAATAATTGAGCATGAATTGTTAATGTTCGCTCATTGCTTTCATCAAATCTTAATCAATAGTTTTTCGCTCAAACAATGTTTGGTATAGAGCTTAAAATAGTCACTTCCTTAAACTGCACCCTTTTCACCCTGTCATTGCAAACGTAGCATAATTTCGTCAGTTAATCAGCACGTTGTAAACTGAAACAAACTTACCCGATGTAAAAGGCATCAAAATGACAAACTATACTTATTGAATTGTGTGTGGTTATACTGCTGCATGGACGGCATTCAGGCTAACAACAAATACGGCATTGCTCTGAACAGGGCTTGCAACCGACGCAGTGCTGCAAACAGATACAGTAATTTACAGCGTTAAAACTGGCTCATCAGCACACATCCGCGGTGCACGGTATTGACAGGCTGAAAAGCCACTTCAAATATGCTGCTAACGCTGATTGACGTGTGATGTAATGTAGGCGTGATCATTACTATATCGTTATGGACAAACAAACTGTCAGCATTTCCGTGTATGATGCCAGAAATATCATTACAGAAGCGTTAACTAGAAAGGCAGGGGTAAAGATGTATTTTATAGCCATTTGAGTTGTTATTAGACAATAGTTATAATATGTGACTGATTTATCCGCGTGCTCGCTAATGTGGATGGATTATAAGCACATTAATTAAATATTTCATACTTGTGAGTATGACTAAGCAACATCAATACTAATTGTGCGTGACTGTTGGAGAGTATATAGATCAGGAATTATTAAAACACTGCAAAAGCAATTAGCCAGACCTGTCAACGATTTTATTGTTTTCGTCAGCAGGGGATTATTACTAATGCTCGTATTGAATCATACATGGATAGAGGCTACTGCGTCTTAAACAACAGCAATGGAACTTCCAAGTCACAGACTCACTGACAAGTCTTCGGGTGTCTATGAGTCAGGTTCATATAATATAATCAAAGGTGAGGTGGACAAGGTGACGCAGTGGAGATACTTCTGCATTGGCCATTGCTTTGGCAAGGCTCGGGCGACTATGCCTAAAATTTTGTAATCGGGCCGATCTTGGTTATAAGAACTGATGAAAAGAGATGATTGCACAACATTGTTATGACCCCTTTGCGCTTATTCCCTGTCGAGACTAGCACAGGTACAGAATTCAATTAAAGAACGGCTTTTTCATAACGCAAACACACGTTGATATGTTATAAAATCGATAATATGTTACGTCTAACACCGATAAATACCTACCGTCTATCTGACCAATTCGTAATGATTGGATTGATAAACGACTTCCACGAATGTGATATGTTTCGCTGCAAAATTGATAACTATTGAGCAATCAACATCTGAACCCATGCCGCCTTGCTAGTATATAATTATTGTGCATGGAATTGCAGATGAAGTTGCTCAGTGATGAATCAACAAAAACACACGTTTTTAGGCTCATATTGATAATTATCCCGAGTTGAACAAAGCTGTGTTGTGCAATTCATTCTGGCATAATTACCGACGCATCAAGTATGCAATTAGTTCTAATGTCATGTGTGTAATAGCCTACAAAAGTTCAGTTTAAATTGTACGACGTGGGATCCCACACCTTAAGGCCGTATTTGTTTGCTCATCGGTAGATTGGACGACTAGCGATGTGACATGTGTCGCACATAAAAAGGATCAGCGA
Source organism: Urechis unicinctus (assembly GCA_034190875.2). Classification (NCBI taxonomy): domain Eukaryota; kingdom Metazoa; phylum Annelida; class Polychaeta; order Xenopneusta; family Urechidae; genus Urechis; species Urechis unicinctus. The sequence continues at coordinate 43,956,007 of CM067357.1, forward strand.
GGTATCTTGAGAAGTATTTATCAGTTAAGCTTGTTCCAGGACGTCAGGTACCTTCTTTCAAGCACAGTTGCTCAATGATGATTTACGATTATTTATGTGAAAGCAAATCGGCATCTCAGTAGCCTAGGTTATAATCAGGAACCTTAACTAAGCTTCCATCGAAACATTATCCAAAGCATATTAATTGTATTCCAATTTATTTTGTTGTAAAATATTTGTCTATTATTTGTCAACGTTACTTTGACCGCTGTAAATGTAGGGCTTTAATTAACGATATGTTTGACTGATCAGCAATTGTAAAACGGTTTGTGAACTTAGGTTTCACGAGAGAGGATTCGCTTTCCCGCAGTGTTAGAAGATAATGAGAAGGCCAATTTCTCGCCTCACAGCGTGGCGTAAGCGAATCAAATATTGCCGAACATGCTACCACCCGAGTGTAAGATGCATAATTAACTAGATCTAAGTGCGTCATGAATAGGTAAATAACTAAATTAATAACATGGGTTAGTTGCATTACATGCTATCGCAGCTAAATTTAAGGTTCCGATTGAAAATCTACACAGTTTCCTGTTCACAACATTATCCAAGCATCTTCACAGCCTATACTCCACGTGCTGCCTTGGACATGATAAGAGTGTTGACCGATAATGATTTTCAAAAGCGGCTGATGATATGGCACAATAGGTCGATAGATACACTCCGTGGTGATATACTGAAGAATATATTTCACAGTAAAAATCAGAATCACTGCGTTATCATTTGCACATTAAAATATGAAATGCGTAATCATTAAAAACTCCGATGTAGATGTATATAATGCACTTTCTGTCGCGTTGTCTTGTGCCATTCATTGATGGTGGGGGCAGATCCTGTTGCACGAACACATATATTTGATGATAAATCAACGAGATAGTTATATGTGGGAGTATTTTATGAAATTAAAAAAGTAATGCAATGCATCAATTTTAGGCTGAAGCTTGCAGACCCTAGAATCAAGCTTTTACCAAATGAAGAAAGACTTTCGTAACGACTACCGATTCAAGACAAGAAACATTTTTGCGGTGCTCCACGTTGTTTTGATATTTTAGTAAACAGGGATTAACCTCTTACTATGTAAATTGTACCTCTGATTTCGGGAACTTAAAAATGTGATTATCTAATTGTTTACTGCATCATCGAGAGTGCGATATACATTTTATGGAACAGTTGGGGAGTCATAAGCCATTCGTCGCGCGTGTGTAATCAACATCATCAGAGGTGAACCATAAGATCCCCGACCATATGACGTGAAATATACATTGGGATACATAATGCTGATAAAAGTCTTTGTTGTCTGAAAGACATAAAAATAAGCCAGTTACACGTTAGTAATCAACCCCACCAGTATCGTCTGGAAGACGCAGAACAAAGTAAGTTACACGCCAGTAATCAACACCAGCAGGCGTGATGCGAATACATTCACTAAGTCTCAACCTACGATTCTGAATAATCAGATTGGTCTTTATGTACCAAGTTTATACAGGAAACATACCACTTGCAGTCTCTGGTATCATCAATCTTAAAGAATTAGCAGATGCCATTATATCTAGACAGACTTATTTTTTGGTTGTACCACTCTGTAAATCTCATATGCACAATAGTATGAGATATTAAATGGTCAAACTCTTGAACGACGTGTGTACCAAAATCAATCAATCTAAAATACATCCTGTTCATTTGCAGCTTTTAAATCAATTCTTAGGTCATAAATGATGAATAAGGACTGACTTTCTAATCATTTTGTATCCATCGATGATTGTATATGCACATAAATTGATTGTAAATATTACCAATAGTAAACAATATCACACTTTTCTTTTCTTGCATCACAAATTGAACATAGAAATGATAAAAGGATATATACATCAGAAGATGTCACATACAACAAAATAATTGTAATCTGTATGAATATACTGAAAGAAATGTCGACTTTCCAATAAGCTAATGTGAGTGGGGGGGGGGGGGGCTAACCCAGCTTGCCTCATTATAAACTTGGTAGGATTTTTCCATTGTTGCCTTTACCAACGAGTTGTATGGCTCATAAAGACAGTCATACGTTTTGGCTATCTGCAAAGATGTAATTGTTCTGTAAAATTACTCTTCTAACGATATTAATGTAAGATAAATCTAGGAGCAGATCGTAGTTTAAGGAACCGAATGCTACCGATTTAGCGCTACGCGGTCAACTAATGTTATATTCAATTCTTGTGCAACATCAATAACAAAGATTAACAATTCATTTCGGCACAGCTGGTGGAACTAAGCAAGCAACATTACACTTGAAGAACATCACATTTAGTGTCGCTAAAATAGGGGGGAGCACCGATTTACGCAGGAGGCAATGCAAGACCTTAAAGATTATGCTCAAATAAATAAGGTCCAATTATTCTATTGCATTCATAGAATTCATTGTTTGATGCAAATATCTGTCATTAAATTTTCCACAATTTATGATGCCTTGACAATCCTCCAAAGATTTCACGGCAGTCAGCTGACGTCTGTTGCAGAGGCTGTTCAACTTCCATTAATAATACCACTTATGACGGAACGATCGGTGCCTACATGAAAGTAGGACCAAAACGCACGAGGTTGTCGGAACAATAGATTGCATCAACGTCATAATAGACCTGTTATGACAAACCCGCGGTATAACAGCGGCAGCACCCATGTAGCAATAGCTATAGACGCAGCAAACGAGCAGCTACAGCTATAAACGCAGCGTCCATGTAGCAACAGCTATAGACGCGGCAAACGAGCAGCTACAGCTATAAAAGCAGCACCCATGTAGCAATAGCTATAGACGCAGCAAACGAGCAGCTACAGCTATAAACGCAGCACCCGAGTAGCAATAGCTTCAGACGTAGCAAACGAGCAGCTACCGCTATCGACGTAGCAACCAAGCATAAAAAGCATCCGCGGCGCATATGGCGCTCAATGAATTACATAGCTACTAGACCATGAGGATAATCCCATGCGTTATCGGCAGCGTTTGTTGCGGCAATTGGCACCAACGTTTAGTAGATATGTTCTTTTACAAGGAGTTTACCTTTCCTAGTAGTTGTGAAATGTAAATCTCGAATGAGATGTTTACACATGATATGAAACAGCGTAGGCTACTCATGATCCAACCTGCACGTAGCCATATCATTGTCGTTTGCGTTAATTATCGATATCTTTATGCGCTGTTAGCAGCTTCATCGCTGAATAATTGTTGATGATGTAAAATTGTATCATTAAACGATATCAGCATATATATCGATTTTGTCTGCAAGCGAATGATATATAACTCCCAGATCAAGAGGTTTACAAACGAATCACAACCATTAACACAAAGAAAGCTAGAGCAGCATTGCTTCTGCAAGCTGTTTATTATCAAGATGGCGCATCACTATGAGCCATTCGTATTTACAAAACGGCATAAGATTGAGCTTACTATTGCGTTAAAATAATGAGATAAGATAAGCGTGTAGTCTCGGATAGTTATCCAGCTCTTTGTCGCAATAATCACATTAACTTTGCTCGTATATTTTATTCACTTTCTCAGTTGTCTTTATATTTCTATGTGCGTTCTGCAAAGATTTCAAAATAACATTTATACCGCACCGGACGAAAGCTAGTGACATCAAGATCCTAGTTGAAGCATAGATAAAATGTCAGTTTGTACAAATGGATATGCCGGATATATATGTGCATTGATATACCAGCATGAGGGATAATTATCTTCAAGTTAGCTTCTGGTAACAGCATACGTTAAGTAAACACGGATTGCAGTAGATCGAAATAGCATCAGCGGTTACAACAGTTTGTACCTCGGGATTGGGAGAAGTATCTCGCCAAGGTCATAACCATACAGCGGCTTAATCTCGTCGAAACTAATATTATAGACACCCGATATTTACCTTTATATGTCACTCGTTCCAAGCTTGCTTACAACAGTTACCCGAAGCTTCATGTTATAGTTGTAAAAGTGATGACAGCTGTTTGAATGAATCATTGTACCAACACCTGATGAACCGCTGGTAGTACACCGACGCCGTTCGGTCTGACAAACACATTAGTCGCATTAACAACGAGAAAAGATTCATCAATTACATCTTAGTTGTTTTAACCAGCACCGACGATATTAAGCGCCGACGCTAACTCTTTAAATATTCAATTGCAATAATCATTATTAGTCCATTACAAGCTAATATAGTTGATCCGGTTAGTACAAAATCATCCGTATTGCATCGGAAAGTGTTTGGTCAAAATGTACAAATTGTCACCATGCTCAGCTGCATTAGTCAAAAAACCGGAAGTGCATTGCACGCGGGCAGAATAATTTCGATTATCATAGGCTTCTTAAAGTGACTACTGTTGAGAGAGATGATATAACAATTGTATAATAAACTATAATATTCTGACTGCATCAATAATTAGATAACAGTGAACATTTGTTCAACACTGCAACCTGAATTACCAAACAAGCACGGACCATGAACGACCAAGATATTAGCACCCTTACTTTGAATTCAGACAAACAGCCAAATTATATGAAATAGCAAGCAGTCAAATATTTTATTACGCCTACAGTTGATTCCTCACCAAACTGTGGACAAACCCGTAGCGATTCTACAAGTTACCGTCAATACGTAGGCGAGGTTCACCTTCTCAATTACCAACAACATTTTTTTTCTTGGCTAACATAGATTCCGAACCTAGCAGCTGTTGTGGCAGGCCAATAACAATATTTCTAAGATAACTGTCAAGGTTGTATCTTCACGTCATAAACCTTGAGAATTTTGATGGATGCTTGCATCTCATCACTAATCCGCGTTCGGTGATACTAATAGCTCTCCTCACCTTTCAGAATAAACGTCTAAACCCAGCTTTGAGTGCGGACGGATCAGTTGTGTGTCCGGGAATGGCTACATAAGCACAAGGTCATGTATGCATTAGCGTTTGGTGTTCATGGATCACTGACGAGCAGTACATCATTTCGGGCCTCGGGCACGTGCTCGTTAAACAAAAGTCTATCCCAGCAATGGAAGCGGTACCAGAATGTTCCGGTGGGATAGTATTATGATGAATGCAGGAGCTTCGCTGGGAGGTGTTCTACTGATGGTTCGGTATACAAACTAACCAATGTTTTTTTCAACGATTTGTATTCGAGAATACATGTCATTTACTAGTTTGCTGTAGTTGTAGCTGATATTTTGCAGGTACTAGCGGCATAAGATGTGACTTGTTGTGAACTTCGTGTCACTGTGTAAGCACTGAGTGCCTTATTATAATTTATGAAATACCACGTTAGCTTTTGCATCCGATTTTGAGACAAATTGTAACGCATTTGGGAATAAATGGTATACTGAGATGATTTTCAGTTTTTTAACTTATGCATCAATATGTATAAATGGCATAGTTCTATTTTCTATTCCATAAGGAGCTAGTGATAGTCGCTGACGTCTCTCGTTATGTAACTGCCAATTCTAACCTCGTCTTACTAGTAGATAATGAACCCAGGTCTATGTTCGGATACACTACTTGATCCACATTATTCGGATTGATTTGAGCGACCGTAAATGATTCTGTCCTCTTTTATATGGCGTAATTCTATTATTGCAAGATTTGATGCGTCATTCAGTAGAATATACGTCATAAGTATTGGCGAATTGTTATTCCCGTTCGCCTGCTAGCATCAGCAGCAATAAAGCAGCAAGTACTTGAGGTATGCCGAGTGCCATTACGGGTTGAGCAGAATGCATTTGTGTTGCTCAGTTCAGCCATTGCCTTACCAGTAAAGCCTATACATATATATATATATATATATATTAGTTAGGCCTAAGTAACACTTACAACTATTCCAGTATTGCGTATTGTAAGATGACCATCTAGCCATGTTGCGCCTTTTTATAACGACTGTCTACATATGCTGTGAATGTTTCACGCAGATTGTTAGTTGATTTGGAGTGGAACATAGTTATTGTATGCGAGCAGGGACGCTATATATAATTGTGATGTGATGAGTATAAAAAAGACGAAACAATTTCTCCAACAGTTACAATAGTTTACGTAATAAAGTATCATGTCTGCGTGTGTGCACATATCAGTCGAAATATTAAAATTGCAACCTTTTAAATGTTTAGAGAGAAATAATAACCTTGAGGATTCGCAAATGAAAGTATTTAGGCCGTTTATTAAGTAATGCAGTAATCCTTAACTGAGTCAGGACATGGCCATGTCAGTACTAATGAGGTATTCATACTACGGTGCGATTAATGATGTCTCATCATGTTTCTATGAACGTTCAGATAAATTGCAATAAAAGGGAACCGTAGTCGAACCAAGGTTGTCAGTCTTTTTATAGCTACTACAACCAGCTACGGTGGCTTCATAAACTGACATGGCTGATTATTATTGAAAACATCCATGTTAGAAGTACGTGTAGGGAAATACAGCAGCCCTGATTACGATCAAGTTGTTGGTGGTTTAACAATCCCCAGAGCTTTTTTAGTTAATTAACGCCCCGCACGACCACCAAATCATGTAAGTTTGCCGTGTCCAATCAAAAACAAATATAGCAATACGGCGTTACAAACGCCACCGTATCTGCATTAGAAAACAACAGCTGATATGTTCATGGTGTTTTTAATCAGCAATTGCCCCTCCCAAACGTACATCATTATGCCCAGTTAAGCAGCAGGCATGATAAGCCTAGCGTTTGTGTAGGCTTATACATGGGCAATATTGTATCCCAACGATGGACATTTACTGCTCTTCGTATGTAGTTAGTGCAATGTATGACTCCTCAATCTTTCTTAAGGTAAGCAAAGCTGTAAACCGATAAACGTACTGTGAACTGGGCCAGTTTCCATGGTCAGAACGCATGAAGCACTTCCCTAAACTGGACAACAAAATGTTGCTCATATAATTGTATTTATACTGCTCCATGCACGCAATTAAAGCTATTCACAAATACTGCATTAATCTGAATAAATAAGCTGTGGAATCGGACGCTGGCTACAATTCCAGCGCTGTTTCGAATAGACACGGTAATTCACAGCGTAGACCAGCATCTATATAAATATTCACACATTTTGCTCACGATGATGAACTTTTTGTGAAGTGCGTATTTGCAGAAGCGATCAAACTGCATACAGTCTGCTTTATAATGCCAATTGTGTTATCATAAAAGTATTAACACAATGTTCAGAGTATAGATGTTTTGCAGGTCAATTTTGAACTGTTGCATTATTGGGAATTAATATTGACCAATCCACTGCATAACTGACATACTATGTAGCAACCTGCGCTCGCTGAACTGGATAAGTTGGACTCGCATTAATTAAATATTTCGTACTTGTGAGCGTGTCTAAGCAGCATAAAACTAAATTTGCGTATGACGGCGGGGAACTGTATAGTTAAAGCCCTGTTTGAAGGTCCGTTCGCAAAAGTGATTTGTGTTCTATGCCTGTTATCGACACATTGCAAAGTACTTGGCTGTATATGAGTCAGGATCAGACAACCTAATCATAGGTGACACATGCAAGGTGACACATTCGCGATACTTTAGTATAAGTCATTGATTTGACACAACTGAGACGAACTTGCCAATCACATTGCCATCGGTCCGATCTATATTATTTGAACAGATGACAATTGATGAATGCACTGCCTTGCATGACCCTTGTACGTGCAGAGAGTTGCCAAGGTATGACGTTCAAATTCATACCGAGCTTTGACAGCTTATATATATACATATATATATATATAAATATATATATATATATATATATTTATATATATAAATATATATGTATATAACTCTATATATATATAGATATAACTATATATATATATAACCATATATATATATATATATATATATAATATATATATATCTCTATATATATGATATATATATCTGTGTATATATATATATGTATATATATAATTATATATATATTTTATAGATATCTTTATATTATTTATATATATGTATTTATATATATATATATTTATATATTTATATATAGATACATATATATACATAAATTCTATATTATTTTTATTGATCAGCTTACATATATATATATATATATATATATATATATATATTTATATATGTATATGCATATTTATATATAGATACATACATTTGTATAAAATATATATATGTATAAATATATATATAAATATATATGTATATATAAATATATATATATGTATATATATATATATATATATATATTTTTCAAGGTTTTTCAAGGGGCAGACGTGTAGTGGAGAATGGCTTCGGAATACTGGTCAACTGATGGAGATGCTTTCTTGGCACCCTGGATCAAGGACCTTATGCTATGCGGTTACTGGTGGAGTCCTCCTCTACTATTTACTGAGAATCAGGTTCCCTGCCAGTGGAAATGCAGACGTGGACCGGGAGGGACCACAACAACATCCCTGGTGCCAGGACGGCAGACCAACGGGTGGAGGAGATGCCCCAGCTCCAGACTCCTTGACTATCTTAAGGCCTATTTTAGCAGCGAAGCAGGTTTAGTTCCGTGGCAAGAGGAACTCGCAGGAGTGAATGTAACTCCAATATAACGCTATGCTGATCAGCCAGTAACGGGGATGGTGGTGGACGGAGGTCACAGGAGACTGGGGCTCCTCTTCGCGGGACTCCTTCCCCAGGGTGGTGAAGTCGCCACCTCGTAAGCTCTGGGCTGTGCGCTGCAATCTGGTCAATATCCACTGTTGGCGGTCTGTCATCTGAACAGCTGCCTGACCGCTGATAGTCTTCCTGAGTTTCCCTATCTGGGTACGGACTATCTTACAAAATGTAGTCAGTGCTTTCATCTCCTTACCCTTCTCCTGGGCCAGATGTTTACTCCCCTTATTCTTTTAAGGGACAAAAATGTGGTCTGTACGCCTCTTAATGTAATCGAAATCATTTTTCTCAATGAAGAGGGCCAAATCATCTTGTGCTTTCTCTGTGAGTTTGTGCAAGACCCTAACCTACATGGACTTGGAAGAAGCTGCAAGTTCATCATCACCAACATCAGCAGCCCCTGACTTCACAGCCACTGACTCTGCCACATGTAACTCCACTTCCGGAGCTAGTTCATCTGCAGGTGGAGGGGTAATTATTATGCGGGAGCTGTCTTCCTTACCCTCTTCTAAGTTTCCTTTGCTTTTCGTCTCCCTGCCCTTGTCCTTGTCTACAGCTTTCCATGGCATCTTGCTGATTCTTAGATTTCGTGTTTTTATGTGTAACAATCGCTAGCAGCTAATGACCTGAAATCAATGTTTATTCGTGGTTGGTAGGTGAGATTCGTAGCGGATTCGTAGCTGATTTGAACGCTATCGTGAATTCGTAGATAGTTCTTACTTGCTACGTAACTGCTTCGGGGATCATTGGTGACGGATTCGTAGCCGTAGTCAAGCCACAAATTCACGAATCCCAAAATGAGTTAAGAATACATATGAATGTCTCACCGGTGGCTCTTGTGAACATTTTCGTTAGTTACCCTTCTCCTTCTATCTATTGCATATTTGAAGAAAATGCATCACATCTTAATTTGAAATCGTCGTTTGAAATTATTTGTATATTTGATAGACGACTTTATCGAACATGATATCAAGCAGCATAGTTCTCTTAATTTTCATATATATATTATTATTCCAACTCGTGTTAATAATAATGGTTGCATAATGCTTGATAAAGACATGGATATTGGGCAAGACGAAATGTAAAACACTAGTCAGATAATTTGAGAGTCCTTTCGTGCCTTGACAAGAAGATGCACCATGAGGAAATATTACATTAATTTGCATGTAAAAAATGTAAATTTTGTTAGATACCAAAAATGTTGTCCATGTCATGAACAAGCAATGAATAGCAATGCATGGACTGATGCACGGTATTACTATTCAGTTAAATATGCAAGAGCTGGAGGGAGCTTTTACAAATACTTTGCAGGGAGCATTCAGAGTAATGTGTGTGTGTGTGTGTGTGTGTGTGTGTGTGTGTGTGTGTGTGTGTGTGTGTGTGTGTGTGTGTGTGTGTGTGTGTGTGTGTGTGTGTGTGTGTGTGTGTGTGTGTGTGTGTGTGTGTGTGTGTGTGTGTGTGTGTGTGTGTGTGTGTGTGTGTGTGTGTGTGTGTGTGTGTGTGTGTGTGTATGTGTGGGTGTGTGTGTATAAGCGTGTAGGGTGTGTATTTGTGTATATGTAGGCATGGAAATGCTGTAAGGCTGGTCATTTAGCAAGTTACTTATGTAGTATGTGCGAGTTGTTAACAATGTCGATGTATAAGGATATACTAGAGGAATCAACATTGAATACGTCATCAGGTCACATGCGTTTGCATATAAATATATATATATGAATATATATATATACATATATATATATATATATATATATATATATTTATACATATGTATATATATAATATATATATATATATATATATATATATATATAAATATATAATCTGAATGATAACATAAATATATATCTATATATACATATATATATATATATATATATATATATATATTTATATATATATATCTATATAATATATATATATTGATTATTCGACTTCTCTGACTTCAGATTGATAGTTATTTATTGGTTGAGGTATTTGTGCATCTATCATATGCATAAGTTTTAGACCGTTTTGCTTTGAGCTGTTGCAGTGCAAGAAATGCATATAAGGCGTGCTCCATAGCATGCAAAAGACAGGCAAGATAATGTATATAACAAGAAAGATAACCTGTAGAAAAAGCAAATAAACGTATAGAACAAGCAAGATAATTTGGGCTTATGGCACGTCAATAACTTATTTATTACACTGTGTGATTATAACAAATTGTTGCACATTTTATAATATACTTGAGCCTTTCATCCGTTATTCATGTCTGCGTAAAGATATGCCAAGTGTATATATCGACTTCGTGTTAATAAACACATGAGAGCAGAGTAATCCACTTCCACGAAAATGGAGTGCATGAATAAAGATACGGCTGTTTGTGTTATCATCGTTTTTGCAGCAAACGAAGCGTTGCAATGTTGCCTTTTTTATCCTTTAGTTTTTCCTTACATGCAATATACTATGTTCCAAGGCACGATTATCCTGGCAAACATCTGTTTGTTTGGTAAATGCTATTAAGGGAAGGCAAAGAAAACACAATCAGAATAATGCAAAACATCATGGTAGTCACACAGTTGACCTGCCAGTCAACATTTGGCGTGATAAATATGTCATGTGTGTTTGTAGTGGTGCGATGTACTGCTACTGGATCACGGGAAGAAACCATAATCACATGAACACTCTACTGAGCTACAACCTAAAGCCCTGAATAGATCGTCAATACAGGACATCACATTCTGGAATCTGTTATACCCGGAATGTCCACTCCCTCACCTGCGACTGCAGATATCTTAACAAATCTGCTCTAATTCTGTAACTGAGTTTGGATTAGTACCTTACGTTAAGAGATTGTTATGAGAAATGAGCCAGACGCCCTGTCATGTATAACATGCAATGAAGCTGCTCGTATATCATTCAAGCCGCAATAGAGCCTGTTAATGTGCATTGTCAAGCGGACTTGAAGCGTAGCAAAGCATGCAAGCAATATTGCACAAGCGAAAATGTGTACACCCCGAAGTCTCTCAAATCAGTGAAAAGCAAAATAACTTGGATGCGAAAGAAGCTAGGGGGAGCGTGAGACGAAGCTCACCCACATCGAAAGGACATTTAATTGTTGGTGCATGAAATGTTGTGATAGAAGAAGAGGGGGCAGGATATTGCAATTGTTAAAGAAGCGGAGATATGCCCTTCTACATTTATTGACTGGGACGATAGAGTCAACCTGTAGCGCGACACGGTCCATGGACATGGTCACGGTATTGTATTGCTATGGCTGCTTTTAAATGATACAAAACAGTGATTGAAATCCTTCGACAACAGATTGACAGACAATGCGCTATGCAAAGTTATAGCGACGATGATTGACTGATGATAATGATGGAACGGGCTAATGATTATCTGGAGGGAATTAAAAAAACATTTATCGATCACCCTGCAGGGTGCATTTGGAGTGGTTACAACGGTTGAATTGGGGTTTTGTTGCAGTATCGATCGCTATCTAAATGAACCGCATTGTTATATGGGGATTTGATTCGAGCACACGGAAAAATTAGTCAAATTATCAGTTGAGCTTAGAATATAATCCGATTATTGATTATTAATTTACATGTTAAAAAGGATGAAAACCGGAGAAATAACAAAAACGTTAAAGTACATTATTCATTAGCATGCGTATAATTACAACAATCCTTGGCGATATTGATACAAATCGATCCATAATGAAGAGAACACCAAATTGGTCAGTTTATTATCATTGACCAATTATCTAAGACAGCTCATCGATATCTGCGCCTGAACTCTTCATTATCTTATTAAACAAACACCATATACTCACTTAATGATTTTTCCCTAAAGAAATGCATTGGGGTTTAACAGAGCAATTTTGTGCTAATTTTCGGTTTCCTGTCAAGTTCTGGTAAAGCGGACAGTGCTGGGAGAGATTCGCTTATGCAAAGCAACATACACTGACATATTACTTATTGTTTGTGTCCAAAGTGCTTGGCAACGGCTGACATTTGTCTATTAGCAGGGGAGTAGTTGTTTGTGTAGAGTCACACAAAAATCCACATGTCCCGACGCTACATCGCAAAGTTGCATTTACGAACTGATGCTTTGTGTGTTTATAAATCATCGCATATCAAAATATTGCAGCCTTACAATGGACAATTGAATTGACTGCAGATTCGTTCACAGAAGAATGACAACAAGTTCTGCTCACTTCAAGCAAGAGAAAGAAATGGTCATGGGGCTTGTCAAAGAAAACCCAGCTTGGCCGATTAATTGAAATCAGAGGCGATCAACTCGTCCGCTAATTGATTTATCGATTTCTCTATTCAGCTGTCTTGAACGACGGATATATCTGCTTCCATAGAGGTTTTTCGTATATATGTAGGTAACTAGGTCCGAGCTGATTATTGACTACACGTGCCTAATGCAAGACAAATGCTACGCACCGAGATTATACTGACAGCGAATATCAAGCATCGTTACGCGACATCCAGTTATATAGTAAATATATAACCATGGATTAGGGGAACTCTGTGGAATATAACCAAGCAGTCTTCAATTATTTCGATATCATTTGTTAATAAATATGGTAAACTTTGATTAATAATAAGCGGTCGAATCTAACCAATGTTATATTTGTAAACACTATCAAGAACCCGTAAAATGAATTGCAACTATGCATTGATGCGTTAAGTTGTGTCATGTTTATCATGTGTACGCTGGTAACGCTCCTATCGATCGCAGTAGGGGAAACTACTACATCGCCACTATATTTAACTTAATAACTTGATAACATTCCGTAGACTAATCAACAATCTCAGGTATGAAGCTTAACAGGAGCCTCCAATGATCGATTAGTGGCAATAAGAATCACATTAAGTAATGAAGGCCGAGCACAGAAGACTCAATAGTAATCAACAGCATTACCCAAAAAGGGCTACTGCCTTCATTACTTCGTGATTGCTTGCCTCACACGTTTCAAGGTACATTGCAGGAGTTAAGAGAATGACCAGAGGCCCTCCACAATCATTTATTGTTGGCAGCATAAGTCAAAACTACTTTACCAAACAGCTTGATGCTGTCATGGAACCAAAGCCACCTTCTAATTGTGCTTTTAACTAATAGATTTATGTGTTCAATTCCTGATCTATAGGCGATTACGCATGATTGAGACAAAACTAATACCGGCTTTGATGTTGTTAGTTTTTTCTTTGGCCAATTTAAGTAACTATATATGGCAAAGTTCTCAATATGGGTCTAACCCATCAATAAATGCCATTCAATTGTAATGTGTGGAGCAAGCACGCACCGGATATCAAATTCGTGACACATAAAATGATAAAAACGATGTGGTGATATATTTGCACATATATTTTAGACGTTACATTCGGCTAGGCCGAACTTTTTAGCTTAGGAACTAACGAATAATTTAGATAATAATCGTTTCACATATCACACACTGCTAGAGACTAGATATTAACAACAACATATCCTGTTTTGATAATACAATTACAACAACGTGCGTGAATTGCGATTTAGTGCTGCCCATCTTCCTCATCAGATTCACACACAAGTGTATTACCAAATGGTTTTATTCAGCAAGCACCTTTTTGAGTACTACTCAATTAATTAATCTGCAACTGCTTTTGGGGCGGATATAAAGTTGTCATCTACTTCACACGATCAGTTAAAGCATCGCTATTGTAATAGCAAGTTGACACGTCTCGTAGGCAAGTTACTGTTTTATGTTGAACTCGATGCCTTCTATAACTGTGCTGCGGATAATTCACACAAGGAGATGTAAATTAACCTCTTCTGACCTGCTGCTGCTTTTTCACAAGTTAAATCGGCGTTTGAGCTCATGACCGAAGACTTCCCAAGCTATGGTATTGAATTACCTTCCCATGGAGTAGGCTGCTCGCCAATACCTGAAGAAAAAGTCGCAAATGAACCTCCTTTTTTGGAAATTATCGCCAAATAAGGTCTTAAATAGCGGGAGTACAAGCCACTTCAAAGGTCGATCAACCGCAGTGTTCTAAATGGCATAGAGAAACTAGCATTTTTCGGCGACGTGTGTGCTCTCGAACAAGCTCGACGACATCCCAATCCTATAAGATGAACTAGATTAAATCTGATGCCACCCGTTAGTCAACTGCGCGGTGATAGATGTGTTAGTACCAGGCTTTTGAATGCAATGTGCATATGTAGAAGCAGCAGCAAAAGTTACACCTTCAAAGCCATCAACATCATCAATAATTATTATCATAATCGTCGCATATCCCGCCATCGTTGTTAGCATTCGTCATCAATCCAATCTAACCACCAACAACTCAACGTAGTATAGCTTTTAAGAATATCAGGCTCACAATCTCATCGTAATTGTTGTTATGTCCAAATTGCACTCAGTTTTTTAAAATATTTTATGCGCTACTGGCCCAATCTTGCGGTTGCCAACCTTTCCCGAACGTGCAAAAATTGCGCTTTTGGTGCCGCAGTCCTGCAATACGAGCGTTACTATGTGATCAAAAACAAACACTATAGACCAGAGACTTCGTTC
This sequence comes from Urechis unicinctus, assembly GCA_034190875.2. Classification (NCBI taxonomy): domain Eukaryota; kingdom Metazoa; phylum Annelida; class Polychaeta; order Xenopneusta; family Urechidae; genus Urechis; species Urechis unicinctus. Next base: position 43,971,240 of record CM067357.1, read on the forward strand.
ATGGTAGGACACTAGCCCAAATTATTGCCTATGCATTTAGTTTGCTACCATCGATTTGTAAATAATGCAGCAGCCTTTTGTTTGACTGCAGTATTAAGGGTATGTTCGTATCACTGGGTGGAACACCATATTTCTGGTCCGGTAAATCCGAGTAGTGATACAACCATATGTCAAAGTGGTCAACAGAAAGTGTTTTCCGACATAGATAAACAATGCTTGATCTCGGTTCAATTAACCATTTCTATCATAAATCCCATATTAGCATTTGTAATTATAAAGTGGCGGAAATTTGATTTCACTCCACCGTATGATAAATAATGCAAGAACGAAAATATAACAATTTCACGTTTATTACCACTGTACATAATTCAGCACAACTAGTCAGCCGTCTTTGAGTTGCCTCAAGCTCTTTGGCTGAGCTGCCACAATGTTCTTCTTGACGCGACTGACCATTTGCTATGTACATCACAAGTATTCATGACGTATGGAGGAATATTCTTATGAAATGTACATCAGTCGCATATAGTAGTAACGACATTTTTGGCCTGATAGCGCTTTCTCTTGTACACAAAGAATGGGTTCAATGATTAGATGATACCAGCACTAGTTGACATTATCATAAGGGCAAATTAATAGTACCCTTATTAAGGTTATCACTGAATTTGATGGTCTTTGTGTTTTGTGCTTGAACCCGTAGGTCATGGATATGCTGCTGAAGGGCTATCAGTCTTGAAACTACATCAACAGAGGTTATCCCTGTGCGATAACATTCGCCATCCTCGATAATTCTACACATGTAGCCAAATGTATATGCGCTTTGTTTATAATCTGTTTGGGTTGATTAACACTCAAGAGTCTCAGAGGCGCAGACCGCTGGAACGTCCATAGTGGCTATATTTAGCTGTTTGCAGGGAAGCTTTCCCAATGAATCATTGGTGTGTCTCCGAAATCGGACAAGGTTCATCGCTTAAAAGCATGTGTACCAAAGATGTGATCTAATGGCTTTTATTCAATGAGATTGCTAGCGGTTATTAGAAGCTGAATATATAACTCTGTGAAAACATAAATTGTATTAACTTATTTCATACATAAGGTAGAACTGACACACAAGATACGTGTATAGAGGACATTGGTAAGACCAGGTGGTGACAGCTAAATCCAGCTAAATAATGGCAAATTGTGCGAAAGGTAATAAAGCCTTCCACGCACAAGCGGTACATTATAATAGGGCTAACATTCTACCTCAGTTTTGCTTATTGTTTTGATACGCATATAGATATATATATGTATATATATGTATATACATATATCTATATATATCTATATATATATATATATATATATATATAAATATATATATATAAGTATATATATATGTATGTATATATAGATATATATTTTTATATATAACACATATATATACATATATAGATATAAATATATGAATATAGATATATAATATATAGACAGATATATACATACATATATATATATATATAAATATATATATATATATATCTATATCTATCTCTATCGATATATATATATCTATTCTATATCTATATATATATATATATCTATATATATATATATATAAATGAAATGCTGTTTAATGTTTGGATTGCGAGATGGTGCATTGCATCGCATACAAAACACCCATCAATGGTTTAAACGCTTACAGTCAACCATCTTTCCATTTGCTCCTGAGAAATGTATTGTAGGTGGTACCAGCAATTGGGATGGCTAAAGTTCCTTTGAGGCATTGAATGACTTAAACAAACTTAGTATAATTTGGATTCGTTTGTGTTGACAAAAAAGGTATTATAGGTAGATAGATTATATCAGACAAGCCAGTCCCTGTTTGTTACATACAAATGGGCTGTTATTTAGGTAATCATCCAAAAAGACGGTTCGCATTAGACTTTCAGGTATTTATCCACGTTATCGCCGCCGTTTTGGGATGACGCTAATGCCAGCTTAGTGGCTATCTAGCAGCATGCAAAACGAACCGTTTTAATTTAAATACAAATGATTGCTTATAGACAGCGATGTGCCGATTGTTTAATAAGAAATGTTGCCTATATAATTTTACCACGTGGCGTTTATTAGAAATATTTGATATAGAGCAATTATTGCATGTCATGTTGGGCACGAATAACGACCTTGTATCTAGAATTGGAGACTTTGAACTAACACTTTCGCTCTGCGAGCATGTTTTTGTGTTGCATATGAATTCTTCCCTCAGCTACATAAAAGTGTTCTCTTTAAGAAATCATTCATAGCATAGGCATAATCCGAATGTTTTTCAGCTGGTGCACATCAGCATGGATCAATAACACATTTTGATTGTTTCAAGACTCCAAAGATCATACGTAATCATTGCTTAACAGCTTAATTTAATAACTTTTCGAGTAAAGAAAAGATTCCTACTGTTAAATCGCTATGTTCATGATCCATTAACGCAATTCAATAATGGTAGATCTGCATTTTCGGCTCAAAACGAATATCGATAATTTGTGCGATACTTGCAGTGTACATGGTGATTTTGACAATGCCGTCACTATTAGCAATTTCATTTCATCTACCAAGCAATTCGTCGCTGAATTAAGGCGGTGCATTTATTTCGCAATTATGTTCATTAAAAAACGATCAGTATCTTGTATCCAATGGTTTAATATCAAAGTAGCATAACCCCCATGTTATTTGACTCTTTAACCAGTTACTTAGGTGTAGGTTTGCAGATAATCGAGAAGAGTGGGGGGATGGGGGTTATTGACCAACATACATGATTACTTCTATTTTAACGATGGTATTCAGGTGACGCGATTGTTAGTTTAAATATGAAAGAATATATCATGCTCATAAAGAATCTCATCGCAATTGGCATTTAAATACAACAACACGTACCTCACCCTTAACTAATGACCAGGAACTCCAGTTGGTATTTGCTCTCACAACAAATCAGCAGGTTCTTCGGGTTGAATGGAATAAAAGCAAATTAGTGAGCACGTACTCCTGTGGCGTAAATATGTTGATGTTATCATTTTGCGCCGCAGCTTGTGAAATTGACGGTTAAGCCCATCTTTGGCTATTATCGTGAAAAGCCATATGTTTGCTTTCAGCAACGAAAAGCTTCAACCAGCGCCAAATTCACAGACTGTCTACATATGTCGTCGTTAATGCTATGAATTCCGTTCGCAGCAAATAGATCGAATATTCGATAGTTATTTCTGAGTATATAAACGACATTTAAGCAACACAATAAAAAACCATATTGCTACCAGCCGAATTGTTTAGCGTACATTTTAAGCAGAGTGTCTGCAGTGAAACATTGAAAGCAGTAGGTGCAATCGATTGTGATTTTTGTTCTAGGGTTGATCAAACAATATTATTTCCACAAATATGACAACCGTGTGCAATTTCCCGCAGATAAAACAACTACGAATAATACGATAATATTGGTAAGCTGGTACTGGAAATGATATAATGGTATTAAAGATGATTATATCCATGTTGATTGTGATTGTGATGCTGATGCTGATGCTGATGATGCGGATGATGATGCTGCTGATGGTGATGATGATGATGATGATGATGATGATGATGATGACGATTGTGATCACGATATGATGATGATGATGATGATGATGATGATCGGAATGACCAGCGGTAGCAGCTAAATTTTTCAACAATATGATATAGAGAGACATTAACCACCTGACGAGGCGATGCTCAGTTTTACATTGCCTATAATGTTCTCGCCATGGTTTCGTTGGATATATCGTTTCACCTAAAGGGTATGTGGTTCTAAATCAACCCATTCCTTGAGTGGATCGGATGTCTGCAGATGGGTAGGTGTATTTAAGACAACTGATGCAGTCAACACATGATAATCAAGCTATATGATGATTGTGCGATAGAATGATCAGCATATTAATGCATTGTCTACTGTTGTGCTACACTTGATGCTTACTAATACAGAACAGTTAGGAGAAAAATGTAGAACTTAATTTATGGACCAGTGATCCACCTCAGATACAGGTGTTTGATGATCACCGCACAAATCCTGATACTGCCACGATGGTGAGTCGAGAGGTTCATCTGTTGGACACAGCTCGAAAAATTCCAATTTTCATAATTTTAAACAATTATGTTGTCGTTGTTGTTGATTCCAAATTTAACGCTGTTCGGCTTCTTTTGGCCATGTACAGCGAAAATTAAACAATTAAAAGTTGTTGCAAGCTTATATAGCTGTGTTGGAACTCACTAATTTGTGCTGTGCAGTGACTCCTCTTAACAGGTATACATCAAATATTTTGATACCGGCGCCACAATTACAGCGGTTGTCTGTCGCAAATAACTCTGCATATTGTGAGACTCATGATAAGCGTCAAATTTAAAAAATTAAATAAATCCGGCGAACGAATTTAAATTTGTCTTTTTAAATAAAATTTATATGAAGAGTATGCAGTTAATTATACGTGCCGAATTTGATAAGGCGTTTGTATACACAAGCCGACATGATGAAGCATGAGGATGTGATGAATGTGCTACATAAATACGAAAGTCAATACATATATGATCACAATAACGATGGAATATTCTATTGTCTCTGTTCCCAGTTTCTATCCCATCCTTATGTAGATATTAGTGTCTGCGCTTCAGCGGCTTGGCTCTTAATAGCAGGCATATCATTATATTGCTCGTAACTAAGGCGGCCTTGATTCAGACCGATACGAATTGCAGAGCAATCTAAAGTTGATATGTATCGTATTGACATGTCGAGGACGTATGATCAAAATAAATATTGAGAACAACGACAAAATTTAGCATGATGGCCAAATAACGGACTTGGTATATTTTCCTTGCAATTGTTTGTAAGCGAGATTTACTTAACCGCCAGATTTTATCTTATGGTCGTACTGCTCGAAGGACAATACAATAATAAACTAAATGCTACCTTTCTGAGCGTCTAAATGGAAGCACAAGAGCTCTGTGTGCAGGTGTGGCTATAATGTGGGACCATATTAGTTAGAACATTCAAGGTACAACAGATATTGTGTATGTGTTATGAGGGTATAGTCTATCAATGATGGGTTCGGTTGTTCTCAATCTGCTTGTTGCGTTGATAGAAATATGTCGCAATATATAGGTTGATCCTTTATAGTTTTATAATATAACATACCTGCGCCAATTAGCCTGCGGGCGAATGATAGATTACTCCTCGAATGATAGTATGAGTAAAGTAAAAACGGCCTGACTACCGGCCACGTGAACACTGTATACGCTATCTATTCACTATTAAAATGGAGTACAAGCGTAAGGTATGCGAATTCATAAAACTGTATGCAGCTATGGTAAGCCATGTAATATACGGACAAATATAAATATGTGACAACATTGCGCAGACTGGTGCGGATAGTGAATGCTTATGTGTTCACGATATGAATGGGTCTGCTTATTCGTGCATGCCCAGAAATATTTGTTATGTGATGAGAGAGGCTTAAAATATTTCGTGATGTGTTTCAACTTTCATTCCAACCATCTTGACGCTATGGCTGTCGTCTTTTGAGGAGTCTCGCAATTGATTTCAGAGAAAGTGACACCAAGACGCCCTTAATGCAGGTTAATTTTGATGAATAGGGTGGGGGAGGTGAATTGCTCGGTGTGACTGGTTAACTAACCTTTATTCATGAATGAAGATGTAGCTGAACAGGAATGATGCGGTTACTTGATAATTTTGCCACAGTAGACCATGGGTGCTAGTTGTCAAACAATGGTGGTTCCATCAAGCGCCACCACTCAGAGTCCGCGCATTTTCTTGGTTTGCAAACAGCTGTTTTATCTCTCATCAGATAAGTGGTTCTTAATCGAGATTAAAAAGTAGTAATCGAAGCTAAGTGAGGATAAAATGATAAAAGTTCAAGTACTTAAAAATTCAATCATGCGTTGTGAGTTTAAGGCTTATTACTCATGGCGAAATTTTCACAGAACACCTACCATCAGATGTGCATTGATCAAAGCTTACCCAAAATCCTTTAAAGCTAATTGTTTTGTACAGATAATCTGCTAGAATCGACACAACTGTTGGAATAAATCATTTATGTCGGCAATAAAGCTCAATTAATCGTTCGGTCAGGCACAATTATTCGCTTTTGATAAAGAAATAAAACGATTAACAGATACATAAACCCCCCATGTGTTTGTTTTTCAATCTCATCGAAAATATATTTACCGCTAAAGCAAATGGCTGGACTTCCATTATCATATTTATTAATGGTCCATAACATGCTTGAATATTTTGCTCTGGTTTGTACCATTTTCGCGTCCTAGGTTTAATGATCACCATAGTCTTCCTGAAGGCATCCTCGACTTCAACTAATGCATACTATAGACTCTCTGCTCAAACTAGTCAATAACATAAATTTGGACTCGTACAGTTATATAAATATGTATTCTAGCATTCGCAAACATTTGGTCCCTTCGTCAACAAGTATAATTACATAAATTACATCTAGGTTACAAGCTTGGTTCCATTGCACGCAGCCAAAGCCTCATTACTCCAACGTTTGAGTGTGGCTAGCTAAATAGCATGTGTTGTAGTTCCCTACTAATTGATCATCAACGATTGTATAAATCTACCCACAACACACTACAAAACTGCATTAGCAGCAAAAGCATTCTTTTGTCTTTTGTTGCTGACTTACACGAAATGCCGCAACTAGCAGTACCAACTGTGAGATACATCATGGTGACTATCTACTTCAAAACAACAATTATCAATAGACAGAAAAAGCACATATGTGCAACATTTGCTCAAATGACATAAAACTGCAGTCGTTATACTGATTGCATACTGTTAACTCCTCGCCGATACATTTCCACGCACGGTGCACAAAGGCGAGATTCACCAGGTGTTTATATCAACTAAGCTAAATCATCTGATAAATGCAAAAGTGTTTACGTGGTATAAACGACAGTAAATCATTTTCCCATTTTGAGGTCGGGTGTTAACTCACCTCATAGTCACTTTGTTGATTAACAACACTGCTGCCTTGGCTTACATAGAATTCAAACCGGGCGGTTGTTATGACAAGCAAATATTCATAACTATAAAATGGCAGCCATTACATCGTAAAATCACACAGTGATAAGCTTGATGGCTGGTTGTATTTCATTACTGATCTGCATTCTGTAATATTGACAGTTATCTCAAGCTTGTTTACAAATATTCTAAATACAACTGGTAGTGAAAACAGGTGCGTTTTTTGTGAGGGGGTAGCTACAACTTTCTAAGGCCATACATATATAAGCGTCAGTTATTTTTATTTCGTCGACCGATCAGGTAATCAGGTAACTGCAAGTGTACTCTTTACATGAACTTGATATGCGCCAGAAAGAAATGTGAGGAGATACGCTCACACTCGACATCGACCGGAATGGTTAAGCCACAGTAAGCTGCTTAGTGAAATGTGAGAGCTGCGACCTTGAAGTGCTCTCTGTATGACATGCTAATATTATCTTACTAGAGCCTATTCCGTGCTTACTCCTGTAGACGGAAATCATGAACGAGGTGTAATCATCTTGGTGGTGATCCGTAACCACTAACGTAAAAAATAGCTTACGTTAAAGGAACCATGGTACACTTTGCATGGCAAGCAATATGAGGCTTAGCAGGTTCCGTATATATATATATATATATATATATATATATATATATATATATATATATATATATATATATATATATATATATATATATATATATATATATATATATATATCTATATATATAGATATATATATGCATATATATATATATATATATATATATATAATATATCTATATATATATATATAAAAAGATATATATATATATATATGCATATATATATCTATGTATATATATATATATATATATATAGATAGATATATATATATATATACATATATATATATATATATATATATATCTATATATATATATATATATATATATTATATATATATATACATATATACATATCCTTATAAATTTGCTAATATTGTTAATATATATATATATATATGTATATATATTATATATATATATATATATATATATGTAAGACTTGCTGATGCTACATTAACGTTTAAGTGCTAGTGCTTTTATAAGCAAATTGCCAGCAACAGGGCACAAAATGTAAACCTTTGCATTACAAAATGTATACCGTCCCGCTAAACGCCAATACAATATAGTACTCCTTTAGTAGAGCCGATTATAACCAGACACACACAACAATGAATGAACATTTTCACAAACCTGTCATCAATAATCTGCTTTAGTTTGATAAATGAGGATAACATCAATTATCTTGCACGACGTGCAGGGTCAATGTTGAAAGGAACGAGGGCCCTATCACAATAGCAATTTTACATCGGACAGGCACCCACTTAGCTACATATTCTCATCGGCGAGTCGGAGATCACGCAATAATCATACTTGGGTCAGAATCATCTGCTAGCGTCATCTGAATCATGAAGCCCCGAATAAGCCAGGCATAAAAACTCAACTAATATCAGTAGCGTATGAGTAAGAATATGCCAGCTTGCCTCGTGCTCAACATAACTGCGCAACGGTTTCCAATCTCGACTGACATGGAAATAAAACCTTATCGCTAATATGACAAGCAAATAATCACGGATGTTAAGCAATGCGCAGGGTAATCCCTTCCCACAGCACAATATACTAAGATTTACGATTGACTATATGACGGCTCCGAGCTGCCATAAAAATTATTAAGACTATCAACAGTGCAAACTTAATCCAAAGTTGTGATTGTGTGGAAGTGGATAACCTGTTGTGGACTTTATCTGTTTATTATGCAACTACATACAAGATTATATGGAACTATGCATACTTATATAAATATCTCCGCGTCAAACTGATAATCATATTTCATTACCTTATATAATTCGTACAAGTAATTTTTTCGCATGCCCGACCACCATGCATTAGTCCTCTGTTGGCTAACATCACGAATTATCGCCAATGCACTCTGGTCATTCCCTATTCAGAGAAGTTCAGTATTGTGATCCTGACCTTTCCATACGGCAAAGATATACGGAGAATGCAGGGCGAGAGCGTAGACTATCAACCCTTGAAGGTTCGGCGCCATATTATCATATTAGGACAAGTAAGGTCTATCGCCCCAAGGAGCCTCGCCCTTGTTCCAAATGAAATGTGGGATTCGGAGAGGTTGAACCGTGTATGTAATGTTAAACCGCTTGATGGTTAACTACACGTGAAACATGCGGCATTTATATGAGGATGCTGAGCGACCATTCAATGGGAATAAAATACAGGAAATTTGAAGCATATATTATTAAATGCGACGGTTATTGGCAGCAACATATATATATTCATGACGCTATCACCGTTGTATTTCATTTGATTGTATCCCAACAACGGCTATGTTGAGATAGAGGAGGTCCGGAATATCAGACCCCTGTGCTTAAAATTCAGTAAACCATATCTTGTAAACAGAGCTACGCACGTGGATATATAACGGTCATGGCACGAGAACTATTTGTTGAACCGCAGATGGTTGCGCCTTAAGGGTTTTCGATACACATCTGCTAATTCGTCAACAATTATAATTCAGGCAGCATCGTGCAGACCTCTCCAACATAGAAAGACATTTGAGTCCTACATGTTTATATCTCTAAGCTGCATCGACAGCTCTTCAGTGGAGTATCAACTGCTCAACGCGAAGCTCTGCCTGACCTGACCTGACCTACCATCGATTTTGTATTGGCCCAATCAATCTCCAGTTAACTGAAGCTTTGCTGGATCTTTAATGGTTATACTGATGACACCAGGTGAGGGTCATCCACAGCTATCGTTGTAAGATGCAATATATAGCTTCATTGCCGTCATGTGGTAAGGGCTCGGTCACTTCCTACAAAGTTTCAATTGATATGACAAAGTAGCCCCGCTGTTGCAACATAGGGCATCGTAGATGCTGCATTAAAGTAGTGCTGGAATCATTTCCAAAGTGTTGGGCATTTTGCTAAGTCATGGTCAATTCACTATAACAACCTACCTCTTATGCATCAATGCAGCAACAGTAATTTGCGGGTCTTGATCTGCTCTTAAAATTATAATGTGGTACAATGATCTCGTTATATAGACAGTAGCTTGGGTTAAGATAGCCAATAAAGATATGCTGATTGGTATAAGTACGGCATCATGATGATAAGTCATAGTAAGGGACGCCATAGCATTCAATGATTAGTAACAATGATTAGTATTCTGAAAAAATCCGACAACGATACAAACGCTCCAGACCCAAGTCATGGCGAGATAGTCACACCTAAGTGTGCAGGAGAAAGTTAATGTCTATCACAGACGGGAGCAGATAAGCCTTGTATACACATGCATTATTTTTAATACGCACGTGCATAATTTGGTTGCTCTTTGGGGGTGCATTCTGAATGACTAAATGGTACAATATTAAACGCCGAATGTATTGTACAATGTCAACAAGGTTAGTGCGGCTCATTCTTTGTTGACATATGTCAATGAGAGTGGAACGCATTATTTAGATGAATACAGATTATAAATATTGCTTCCTGTTAATATTGATCCGCGAGCTTATTGTAAATTCTCAGTAATTATCCCCAAACCTCCCAAGGAAAGCGAAAGAACCCCGCTGCGCAGAGCTGGGGCAAACATTGAATGGCATAACAACATTAAACACTAGCAGGGTGAACAAGCAATATCGAAACAGATTACATGGTCTAGGATGTGAGGGATGGAAGCTATGATAACATTGAGACGTGAGTCTCGATCTTGAAGAGTCTTTGTGTGCTGTAAATGAAGTTCGAGTCCGGCGTGAGTGCGATGAATGTTACCACGCGATACATGTCGATGAGGGTCGAAGGTGGCCTGGGAAGGAAGGACCACATTTCATTTACTCAATAAGCAAAAGAAGCGAGGACAATAGCTGTTAATGCAGTTGCGTCCTCTGGTGACGCAAAGTTGGTGTTATACAAGAAGGCAGCGCACATCTGAGGTATTTCCAAGAGGCTTCTTGACCGATTGTATCATAAGCCTTATGTCAAACTGTGATAGGCCTATAAAAGGAAAAGCGAAGCAGATAGTTCTTGACTGATTGGTATGAGTTGAGTCATCTGCACAAATAAGCAATGTAATGACAGATGGTTGGCGGACGTTCCTGAAGCAAGGGCGCTGATTTTAATCTGGGCCACATCGCCGTAAATCTGAGCTAAACCAGGGGGGACGCCTGGAAAAGGAAGCACAGATGAAGAGGGTAAATGAATCAACAGATGAGATCAAAGGTAAACTTTAACGTGTCCTTGGTAACTTTGAACTCTTGTGTGTTGACTGAAGTGGATAGCCGATGGAACTCGAATTGATGGCACGGCAACAAGTGCCACCTGCTAAGATGGTCGGCCAGTTTATTATGTATCCCGAAGATCCAAGATGCACGAATGTGTGTTGCTTCTAAAAACCACAACTCGTAGCAAATGCTGTATGTAAGGCGACTTGGAACGAGTTCAAAGCGTGTGATATGGCCTCGTTATCTAATGCTATGAATATGCGTTGACGCTCTAATAAAGGCCCCCATAGCTCAGCGCACACCACGAGAGCCAGGAGCTCTAACGAGCCGATTTCTAACTCCTGATCTAAGATGTGAGCCGGGTAGGGGGTGTGGTGATATCTGCATTTGAAGTAGCCGCCGCACCCAGTGAGGCAACTGTCTGAAGACAGATGCTCGTCGGAAGCTCCCCACCGAGGTTGTTGAATTCAACTGCAGGCATGGTAAGTTTCTACAAGTTTGAACCACCACTGAATGTCTAACTTGAACTCCGGATCAAGTTTGATAGGTGAGGTGCGCTGTTTTATGGCGTTGATGATGCGAGCGACGAAGCGGCGCCCTGGCTTGTGACTTTGTCTAGGTGCATGAGCACTCCTAGGAGAGATTGTAGCGACCAGAGCGAACAACAGTTTTTATCCAGCCATGGAAGGAACTCTTGTTTAGCTGATCTGAGTTTGTCCCCAAGAATCCTTAACTCCATTGCTATCGTGTCTATCTCGAATCCGAGAAAGACCATGCAGGATCTAGGCGAGCAGCATTTGGTTTCAATAAGTTGCAGACCTAGGATGTCTCTCAGAAGCCTGAGTAAGCTGTCGTATGCGAAAGAGGCATTTGATGCGCCGTGACATGAGTCGAAGTCGTCCAAATAGATAATTGCTGTAAACCCGTACATTTGTTTTTATAGAAAAACTGCAGCGGAGAACATGCATTGACAGTTTAGTGCAGCAGAGCTAATGCCAAAAGGAAACACTAGCTCTATATATATCTCGCCGTGCCAGTGCATGGCCGTTTGCGTGAAGTCCCTTAAATCCAAGTACATGTTTGTATGCCCTAGACAGGTCACACTTAAACCACATCGAGCCAGCTCCGTGTTGTAACACCAGATCAACGAGATCGTCCACTGAGGGGTAGCAAAGATCTAAATGAGTCCCTAAGTAGCTGTCAATAGGAAGTCCGTCATTGACGGAGCACGAGTGTGGGAAGTTGAGATCGAGAATTATTCTGCGGGCTGTGGAACCCTTCTTCTCCACAGACATTAAAGATGAAGCAGTTAGAGGCGAAGCTAAAGGATTCTTGGGAAAAGGACCGATTATTGCCCCCGTTTCGATCTCTGCCGCAATATAGGAGTCAATGTGAGATGCGAATTCGAGGGCTGATCAATGATTTGTTAGTGGCACACAGGAGGCTGTGAACGAACGTTGTTGATGGGAAAGCCGTATTTGAGTAATTCGTATATCATTAAGTCGCTGTAGTTATAATGATGTAGCAGGAGGAACCGATTGTCTATGTGTAGCTTGGAAGGCACCGGTATCTTGGCTTGTGCGTAATTAGGATGGTCGCTAGATGATATTTCGCGATGACAAGCAAGTATTACCTCTGTGTAAGCAAGTGGGTGCAGGGAAGGTGGGAATACGTCTGGAAATGTAGGTTGGGGCGTGTATCCATTTGGGCTCGGCTGCTGTGGCGGGTCAGTGAATGAGAAGGCGCCCTTGTCGCTGACGCAATGGTGATGGAAGAAGCCGAAGTAGGCATCGCGGAAGGTGTGGAGATCGAAATGCAGTGAGGTAAACCAGAGAATGCGAGGCCGTAGGGGACGAAGAAGGACAGCCGAGTGAAGCGAGTCCTGACTCAGCTGAAAGTGACCACGAACGCGGGTATAAACGACGATGAAAGTCATAAAACCTGCGGGAAGTGACTGAGACAGAAAAAAGGCGCGCGAGGAGGGCGAACAGAGGGTGATTACGCGAGAGAGGAAGGGGCTTATTAATTGCTATTAAACACTCAATAGCACGATGTTTCAAAATAAATAACAACAATAAAAAGTCAACACCACGTCTAGTTTATTGCCCTAGAGTAAACACCAAACCCGGGCTCATATCTCACCAGCGGAACAACCAGAGGCCTGAAAGTGGGAAGAGTTGATCGGTCTCCCCCCCCCATCCTCAACCTACTCCGTAATGAGTGGAACGGGCTGGAGTTATGATAACTAACCACTTTAAAGTGATCAATGTGCCGACACTGGCAACTGTAGAAACATGTAACTCACAAACACACATAATTCCACAACCAGCTAACTTGTCCACAAAGATCTACCCATATGATACCTGATCAGATCACTTGCATGTTATTACTATCTTTATCACACATCGCACTCATTACATGCTGCATGGTCTGTCGTGGAAGCTCCTTAAGTGTTCAGGATATTTACAACGTACTTCCAACTTTGGTCTGATAATTCATATCGAGTTTGTTTGATAATTATTCGTAAGGCCCTTAAGGTTCTCATGTTTACAGTTTCGACAGAGTCTCGACAATGCTCGTGAGTCATTTGCATTTAGTATTCTTGCACATTGTGTAACGGTTTGTATGATTTGTTGTGTAAATGTTCAAATGCTTGAGTTCTTCATTCATTTTGGGAACTTAATGAATACAAAGTGCGACTCCAGGCTGCATGTTTTGGGACATGAGATTCTCATCTGTCCGAGGAAACTATGTCTACCAAATACTGTACACGACCTTATGAAAGTACTTAGGTACATTAAAGCTTGGGTGAATTATGCTTATAAATAGAATATTGAAGTTGGCTTAAGTCGATTCCCTGCACATCGCACTCCCCAGGTAATCTTTTGGATACTGGTAGTCACATAATCATTAAATTTCACTGTCATTGGAAGTCAGTTTGATTGCTGCTACACGAGAAGCCTTATTTACAAATGTAGTTCACTTGAATATCCACCAGACGCGTTGGCGCCGCTATGGCAATAGAACATGTTGATTAGGCTAGGAATCAGCAGCAACGATGACGCATGTAACGTTAACCGTATGGGCCAACAATTTGTGCGTGTAGAACAAAGCCCGTACATAGCCTCCCTATTTCTTTCTAGAAATACCAATGCGCTGTTTTAGAAAAGCGGGGTTAATTGGTTGAAGACAAATCCGAACAGAAAGCTCTGGATTTGCCAACAGCTGCTTCGGAAGATACTACACTATACACTCACTTCGCCGATGAACATGTACGATGAAGTGAAGGAACCCGGCAGCACGGTTGCGCAATAACCTCAAAACTCAGATTATATAGTGCAGTGTCTTTACATGCACGCGGCATTTTGATTATTTTGACGCGAGTTTACTCGTATTGAATGAAGCATGTGCCACTAAAATGATCAGTTAAATTAGGACTTGTATGTAAGGCATCCGTTTATTTACAATGTTGGGCATTTTCAGGGTGAACAATTATTCACTGTATGCCGAATATGCGTGCTAAACTTAGGTCAAACACTATTGTCAGATAAATCAAGAACCGCCGTGGAACTCCAAAAAGCATGGTGTTCTCTATAGAAGGTCGTAAATTGTCCACGAAATTGTTAAAATATGTGATGATGTGAGGTATATCCCTCAGTTGCCAAAATGACATTTAGACTTAATCGAAAAAAAGATGAAATATGCTTTGCTTTGGCGTTTTGCACCTATGTATTAATGCATATTTCACGCAGCATTTTATATTTCCTTGGCGATTGGTCATTGTATCAGCCAGTAGTGTTTCGCCTACAAAAGGTGATATGTCCATTATCACAGTGTCAGTTCTTCATGCACCGGTGATTGAAGGGATAGCGCAAAGAGGGTTGCATCATTTCATATGTCGTAGACTAAGATTGTCATGTCAATGTTCTCTGGGAATTTATCGATTTGACCTTTAACCTCGTCTACATATGCCTTTATATGGTCGGAAAGCACACGTATATATCGATTGCATTGAAAGCACGACTGACATTGTGACGTTTATTTTTCACGAAGCAGCCGTACATAACATCATGTTAGGCCACCTTTGAAGGATACAAATATAGATCCTTGTTGTGTCAAATACACGCAAGTGCAATTGCCGAGCACATCATTAGATATGCACTCAAATGACCCGACGCCGGGTTAATGCACCCTACCGATCGGAAAGTTTCTGCAGAATTCTGGAAAAGTCGATTTATATAACATGTTTAACCGAGCTTCAGGACTTCTATTTGGAAAAGAAAACTTATAGCTTATCGGATGCTAGGCAATCCAGGTTCGATTGTTGCTGTTGACATTACTGATACTGATATTTATAATGTAGTGCCAACAAAGCTTATGCAGTATTAATGCGTCTGCTGCGGGTCAGGAGCTGCCTGCTTATACTGCGTGTAGTCTGGTAATTTTGGGTTTGTCAAAAGAAGTGTTTCTGTTGTATCCCTTGCACTTTCCTTGCACCTAAGCACCATGGTAAAAGATTAACATGTCCATGCTCAGGGAGCAATTTGGTGAAAAAAAAAATAAAATCACTGTGCAATTGGTGAATGGTTGGTTGACAGTGCGACGGAGTGGCCCATCCACATAATGTTTTGTTCAATGTTTAATAGGTCACACGAAGCCTCGGGTGCATTAATGTTTATCAATGATAACGAAGTGATTGACAGCATGCTCATTAAGAAAGAGAAACACGAGTGCCTAGATGTGGGCTATCTTCTACTTATGTATCTTACTACATCTAAGCAGTTAAGATAACGGACGTACTCATAGATACGAAGTTTGGTGCCGACATAGTGGTAATAGTTGTGCTTCTGCCTCCGCAGGTTTTACCCTTTTATTGAACTACAATAAGCAACTGCAGAGACTATAACTCATTGACAACAATCATTAATCAATATCAGCAAGGTAGTCGTTATGGACTATTTAAAACCTAATAATAAACATTAGTAGTCTCTGTTGTGAATTGGTTTCGATGCCATGGGTAGTGCTTGCTAGGTCTTGGGTCCTTATTTGGGTAAATACGGCTGGATAACATGGTCTAGGTGGGACCCTAAAGGTGTTTTATACTGTTTTTGAAACGCATTGTCCGCAGCTTTTGACATTCAATGAACCTTGTTAACTGTTACAGCTGTCAATAGGCATGGTTGACCAGATAGTATGCCTACTGATATTTCATCTCCGCAATTAAAGAATTCGAATGGCTTAAGTAGTCCTGCCCAGTGATACGTGATGATGAGCAACCGATAAATAAACAATCGTTTTGCCCTTTGTGATTATTGGTGTATTATTTGTCATAACGTTATTACATTTGATATGCTATTTTAGCTTTTCATACGTCTATTTTACATTATTGTTTACCTTAAGTCTGTTATATAGTTTATTACGTTGGTGTGTATAGCATCCTATGGAATTGTATTTTGCTTTCTATTTAAAATGCGTTTAAACCACCAACTTGTTTTCTGATAATGGTTCAACGACACAGGGACAGTTCCATCATATGATATCAATCATTGTTAGGCTGAATTGCGTAAGGCTTTTCCAGATTAACTCACATAACTTTATTATTCCATTCAGTGCTTCACTCCTTCAAATCCCAAATATTAGTTTGCTGACAGCTGCATAACTCTTCAGGCTACTTTTGTGCGTGATATGTTCATCAAACAGAAAGTCTCATTATTTACCCAACCATGATGTAGTGTGCAGGTCATTCTCTCTACGTAAGCCGTTGGTCATCGTCCAGCCTGCAATGCACCATATATCAATGGAAGGTATTGCGCAGCTACTCTGAACACGGTTATCAGCATTGATGCATAGCAGCTAAAGAACTCATATGGTGATACAATACGGTCCTTAACCCAGGAAATACGATAATATGCTCATTCTTTTTTCTTGCATACCATGGGTAGTATGACAGAAAATAAAAATGACCAAATGTCCACGATGAATTAGAAAATGGCGGGGGAAATACGAGAGTAATATGAAATTTGTTCATTCCTCTTTCTTATATACAATGGGTAGTGCGGCAGTAATCATGAGCAGGAAAGGTTTCTAAGACGCTAGTAGACAAAAGAGAAATCAGTAAAGGTACAAAAGGCAGGGCAAATACATAAGGACCAAATTGGTAGAGAGATCGAGTCCCCAGGTTGTCAGACCATTTTCAACTTATACCTGGTTTATAAATGATCTTAGTTCGCTTTATATATAAAAGGACTCATATATAGTACTATGGATGTGAAACGAACGATTCGGCATATTTACACTAAATATGTAATTTCCCTATTGCTGTCTCTTTATTCCGACCGTTAGTATGCTGAAGAATATTTTTAACCAAGATTATATTTATGTATTTGTAAGGTGCTCGGTTAATACAGTGTGATCGGACTGATGTTTCATCGGTATTAGCCAGCCTATATTTCTTAGGCGAGTATTTAAACGGCCTTGGGGACTGAAATCTGATTTGAAAATCTCACATACTGACTGATAAACATCACAACTAAGCATGCAAGGCAGCCATGGGCAGGTTACAATATGCAATCCATTTAGCTAAATGTGCATACTGTGAGCACGAGTGCATATCAACATTCTATGCAAATAATTGAGCGCCCCTTTATCTAGGAAAATGATACGGAATGCCAATTACTTACACCAGTGATTTCAGTTATCCCCAAGCTATGGAAATTGCACAGTATCCTATTTTCCCAATCCTGCTTACGACAACTAGCTTTTTTCACCAATGACTCCGTTACATTATATTTCATTTGCCACATCAATCCTGCGGCAACAGTTACAATGCGCCACGCACTGTATTGTATTTGATGCTATAAAGGTTGACGAATATGTCGTCTCCTTTGAAATGACCCGCATTTATCTTAACACGATAATTTGTGTCCTGGATTAATGCTACTAACCCGGATCAACATAATGTTGCTGTACGGCCGTGTATTTAGTCGCAATATCAATTATAGACGAATACCTTGCTAAATTTACTGGTAAGTTTTTGTGGCCTAGTAACATTAAACCTTTTGATGGCTTCATTCCGATAGCTGGCAGTATTAAACTAAAAAAGACATCATCGAATGAAGGTTTCGTCACAACAAGTGTCTATTACAAAAACAAATAGATCATAAGTTTATAAGTTGATATGGTTATCCGAGCCAAGGAGTCCGTTGCTTAGATGTTAACGCCATGACCGTATCGCCAATCGAAATATGAGCAGCGTCTTATGTGACATCTTTTAAACACTTCGTATATTCAGCTTGATAAATGAAATGTACCAGGATCAATAACAATAAGAAATTAATCTGGCGCTCACATAAAACATTTTATGCCTTTATTGAAGGTTATAATATTCTAGCATGTTAGCCTCGCAATTTGAACAAATATGTTGCATTCGCTGTCACATCGATAGTGCAAGCATGTGATATAGCATCACTAATATACTATTTTGGAAATATTAATCGAACCCAGTACTTATTTTCCTATTGATTGATTATTATTAATAACATTATTAACAACAATTAAAAAGTGCCTGCATGCTTACATCGATCTTTATCCACAACATGTCATCTTTGTCAACTTAATCGTACATTTGCAACAACTGTTTCGCAAAACGTAGAGCATTTATGTATCAATACCCTATTGTTCAATGTCATTGGTGTTGCAACTACAAATTAATTGTCTTCAGACAATTTCGGTTGGCAAAATAGCAAATATGCGATATAGTAATTATAAACCGTTTGTTAACACATAAATATCTCAACTAATTGCATAGGTTACTGAGACAATGTCGATACCACGTTGACTTGATTTCATTATATCCGCTGTAGCAGAAAATTAAAGGGCAGCGTCAGAGACGAATAAGATGCACTCAAGAGTCAGCTACATGTAGAGGAGGCTGAAAATATCCATGACTACATGGCACTTGGCACGTACCGTTGGTGTGTTAAATGTCACGAGGTTCACAATTGTATGTGATGCCTGCTCTGGGTACTTTTATTACAATAAGGTTGCGATATGCTACTGCTGTAAGACACGGTCCATTCAAATGATATTCTAACGCTTTGCAACAACGCCATTCTTCTTGTTTACAAAAGCTTGCATTGAGCAACCTGCTTAATTAACCATACATACGAACTCCAGAGATGAATGTCGCGCAGAGAAATTATAATATATATATCGTGACTTAGGCGATGTGAAGAGAAACATTTCTTAAGTAAATCTATCCAAGCATGAACAACAAATCAGAGAGCCACGCGACTTGTCCACATGCTTAAGCAGGTCAGAAATTATGGAGTAACATGAACAATGAATAACCAGCTGTACGAAAGAGATGGACATCACTTAAGATAACTGCTGTTATTGCAGCATGACTAAAAAGCGCTTAGAACAGAGCTATTTAACAGCGTCGATGTACTTAAAGCTTGCTGTGATTATGATAGTAGCAACATATTCAGCCCAATAAGCCATTGCTTCAGTTGAACGCATTAACTGATGGTGGAACGGGTGGACAGTAAATAACCTACGACATAGTGACCACAGAGACACCATCAAGGACAACAGAGCATACTTGTCTTCCATCTACGATAAGTAGTCATTATTTTGCATTTTCTGAAGGGAAAGCATCGACTACCTTGCTCTGACACCAGTCTGTTTCGTTTCATTTGGCATTTTATTACGAAACTATTGAAGTATTAGACTTACATCTTTGTCAACTTTTGTTATGACAAGAGCACATCATTAATATCTATTATTATAGTTTGTCGAGTGCCAGGGTATATACGAGCCAGCAAGGTTGTCAACACCTCGTAATGAAAGGGATATTTACATTGTGTACAAATAAGCCTACTTCATGCAAGATTTTTGAGTCATTGGTCTATACCATTTACAGATTGTATAACCATCATAACATACAGATTATATCAACATAAATGTCAGCAAGGAATAGAATGTCGTCTCTGAGCGATTAACATGAAAATACCAAGGCGAAATCACCGCTTGCTAAACCCAAACACCGCAAGACATATATACAATCACCAAATCGCCTATCCTAATGCAATCATTTGCGCAAAACGAGCACATACCAGTTTATCACCCGACACCGGCACTTAGAGGATGCAGAGATGGTTATGTTAAGCAATTCTCCCTAGATAAGTGTCCGTTTATAGCTTATTGGGTAGCCTGTTTATATGACGGGGCTAGGTTTTGAATCGATAAACCGCTTACGGCATGTCAGCAGGATGGTTTTCTTCAATCTTCAGAGCAAAGCCGTCGCGTACATTTGAGCATTAATACTGATGGATATCTAGGTAAGGATAATCAAAACCAGGGATGTAGAGAGCGGCTGTGATTAGAGCGAGATGGTACAAATCCTATTATATGTTTACAAAACAGTGATCAGGTGGATTCAAACTCTTAGATCATCATATGTGTTATTGTAATGATGCTGCAGTAGGTCAGGCTCTCCCATCGCAAGCAAACTGTGACGTCGCAAACATAGTGGGCGGGTAGCTCACTCAGATCAGCATCTTGGTCCAAGCGCATCCTAATGCTTGTACAGGAGCCTTTAAGGTCAGTCTCTCTGGCCACTTTCAGGAATTCATGTTGGCAACAGGAGGGGGTAAATGTATTGACAACCCTAATGCTTGCTAGATCAGAGTATTTTACCGAGTCCTTGTTACCACCTCAATTATTGGGTAAAACATATCTTTTAACCAATATAGAGTTTAACAAAAACCTAGAGGATGCTATCGCACCCCAACCAGAGCAGGCACAGTCCTTGATACAAATTTATAAAATTTTGGTAATAAAAGGTTGAGCACGTTCAATTTGTAAAGTCTGTGAATTGTAAAGATATGCACGGCGGGTCTTGTCAGAGTGAGGCATTACATTTTCGTTAGCAGTATCAGTTTCATGTTGAGCGAAATGGCACATTTGGAAGACCAATCCTCGACATATATAACCCTCGGCTGATATTATACTAACTCTAACTTGATGAAAAACCTCCATATTTCCGAGCAGTTCTTGCGTGTAGTTAATATATCAATGCTCATGCGCTCATATGCACCAGTCGATTAGTGTAATCAGGCATGCATCGCTTAAGCGAGTCTGCATAAAATTAGAAAACCTTCAGTTTGTCTGATGATAAATGATCGAGACATGATTGACAGCACCTTTGCTTGTGAGTTTATGAGTAGTCTGATATCGCAAAATGCGGTTCCACGAAATATTTATGGTTGGTGGATAGATAACATATTGTAGGGAATAGGGACGTTGATGAGGATCAACGACAATAATGACGGCAATAATGAGCATGGTGCTGATCCCGATGTTTACTATATACAGTGGTTTATGAAAGGTTAAATCATACATCGTATCACACCGTGGATACCAACTGGCGTAATTCTTGTGTTGTACTTCCATATTCTACACTTTATTGTCCAACAGTATCATTCACGGTTACAACCTTGATATCCTTTGGCCGCAGTGTGTTTATGCTGTATTGTCAAAATGCTCGTGAAATGCTTTTAGCACCAATCTATTTAATGGATGCGATAGGGTTTTCATACTGTTGGAAAGTAAACTGAGATGCTCAATTGGTATTCAGCCCGATTGGACCACACAATAAAGCGTATCATACGCAATCACGTGAGTGTCTACATAGCAAATTATAAACGAGGTCCGGCTGCGCTCGCTTTTTTCCGAAACCTATACCTTGTAAGGTCTGTGTGCTGATGTTTCCGATAATCAACGACGAAATCTTATTAAATACTGGATCCATACATCATCATAACCTGTAACTTGAATACATACTACATGAAACACTTGATATACGTCTAACTGGTTGGATGTTATGATGTCACGGTTTAGTTGTGGGCTCAATACATGCTAAACGGCAATAATATTTATGTATATTAAACCCGGCGATTCTTTATTTGTGATGCCTTATTACATTGTGAACTATTTCAAAATAACGTAAGTGGGACCGAGGGGGAGCCCTTGTCATACCCTTACATTATGGGATATCAGATAACAACCGATACAAAAATACAACTGCATATGATAACCAAACTAATTGAGAATTAAGGCACTTAGCACTATCCTATAAGAAACATTAACAAGATAATGGCTCGACTGAATACCCTATTACATAAGTATCACTTCAAATAATCATGTTTTTGCGTCATTTAGTTGGCCTCATTTTTGGTAGTATGTCGATTCACCCAGCATGCTGTTTACATTGTTTCGATTAATCTTACCACGGAACTGGTCGACTAGGATCATTTGATCTGCATCTAAATTATCCTTATTAATTTGCCCAAAGGAGACTTTACAGAGAGGTTCAATGAACACATTCTGCATGGGAGTCCTACTTACATACACCCCTGGCACGTTTTTATAGCGATCATTATTATTCCAGGCTCTGATATTCTGCACCATGATAGTTAATCAGAATAGACGCAGACTAAAGATTGCCTTTATATATCTATAGCACTGTTAACACATCCCATAGTTGCCTTGGGATGTCATGTCCGAAAGGCATAAGCTCTTTAATTGGTATAAGAATGGGTCGGTGCATTTTGTATCGAAGGAGTGTCGCTATATAAGGGAATCTACGACCTCATAAATACCCCGTAGCTTACCCTGTAGGAAGACAGCTTTGTATCAGACAATCGCGCTTTGCACACATTAAAATTTTGGATACCAGGAAATGGTGTTCGGGGACACAAAAACAGGTACATGTATGGTTGGCCTAGTAGCTTCATAACATGCCATGCAATGAATCGTCAACACGTTTTGCAAATACGGTAAAAGCAGGTTGATGGATATTTGTATTGTATGATCGTTTATTATCACTTTATTTGGACATTCCTTTTACAGGACAAGTAGCCCGCCCTTTTAAGCTATTTCAAATGTGCCAATGTATCTTTGTGAGCATGGTGACTACGACCAGATAACAGATTCTAGAACCAAAGAACTTGGCTAAAAATACAGCAATTGCACCACTATTTGTTTTGCCAAACAATTATCAATTATTACACCTGAATACTTTTTTTCTGGAGACGTGCCGTCGGTGTGTCGGCTTTTTACCAATGAATAATGATCAGTGCCATCTCTATTTGCTTTTCATCATGTTTTTATCACAAGCATTATGAGGATAGAGATCTTCATTTTCGTCGCCTTTCAATAGTCTAGCAGATTCAGTTGGTCCTACCCTCTTGTTAGTCGTTACGGATGGATACTTTCGGTAGATTAGCGTATACTTTGTCTTTTAAATACGTTTGTTGTCTCTGCGCATAACAGGACCAATTATAAATTAAGTTGGTAATTTTGACTGAGTCTAACTTATGGCTTTGTTTTCGATTTTGTCCAGGAATGGTCGTTGGTATATCACAAATATATGAATTTATTAATCCATGCCATTGAAGTACAAAAACATCACAGCAGCTTGTGTTATGGGACACATACTTGTGTTGATTACAGCATAACCAACGAGTGACTGCTATGATATGTAAGGCTTGTCAGGTAACGAGTACACAGTAATAGCACAATCGGTGAAGAGAAATCGTCGCTGTACATTTGGGATCAATTTGGATTTAGAGGCGCTATTTATATTTGATAGGAAAAGATGTAACCTTCAACACCAAAATTGCTTTCGAGGACAAATCCCGAATTTGAACTCATGCTCCCAAACGGCTGTGTTTTTCAACATGTGCAATGTGCGACGACTGTCTCTGACGTAACGGAAATCCGTAACATTTTATCTCAGCTACGATTAAGGTGGAGGCAGTGAGGTCATTGTTCGGATTATAAATTCGGCACGGCGGATATAAAGGGATGGTCACCTTCGAAATTGAGATGGGTCAGGGAGGGGGTTTAAAACACTGCCATGGAGTAGCCGTACAAATAAAGGACAAAACAGCTATAGGTCATAACAAACACCGACAGCACATACAATTTCAGGTAACATGCTATCAACCTCGAATTACTCATTAATGACGTGCGCCATAACAGCACTGTGTCGCGCGAAAGCTTTTATGATGCAAATAAATGCTCAAGTTAGTTCTTAATATGAAACCATTGTTGGACATCTTAGTGGCATCAAGTGACATAGGTATTTCAGAGGGGTATTTTTGTATTTCAGAGAGCAACACAACAAAAACTACTTCCCTGGAGTTAGTGAGTTTGATTTTCTTATTTGTACTTGCTCCCGCTTTACCGGACTGCATGCTGTAAAATGTTCTTTATCACCAACGAATACGTTCACTTAACATCGCTTTTTATATACCATAGAGCAATTACACCAACCACTGGTGATAATCAGCGTGTGACAATGATTAAAAGAATAAGCCTCTCTATTATCGTCAATTTGCCATTATTGATAAATGTATCATCGAGAAGTCGTAATCAATTCAGAGAGCAGCGGTTAAGTATCATAGACAAATTGGAAATATTGATCGATTTGTGTCTGGATGGAGGGTTCAGATGTACAGCAGTCTAGTGTACGGGGCTCTATTTAAATAAAGGCATCCCTGATTTCTATCAGATTTGATGTGCCTGCTAAGATGTGTTAGTGAAAATCAGTGATTTGCTCTTTCTAAAACTGCCCATCTCGACTCAAATAGAAATCAACCTAAACGGCTATCCCTTCACACTGCATGATACGATGTATGACTAATTGTTTGGCATCACCAAGCTGCCACGGGATGAGTTACAATTCATTAACTTAGTATGCTACGTTTAAAGCTTGAATAAATGGAATACATTGTTGTTGGACAGAGACTGTTTTTGGAAATAGCTACGTACGCACAGTGACTTGTTTACGGTCCAGCCAGTCGCATAAATCTCCTCATGTGGCAGCTCATGTTCGCCCTATGTAAGAAAAAAAACTACTCAGAAGCCACGTGGATAGAAATGAGAAACGATCAGGCAGTAGGCGGGAGATGAAAGTTTTGACCTTGAAGTGCTGATGTAAGCTCACGTATATAAGTTTCGGCCTTGCACAGATACTGGTACTACTTATTGTTAACGGCGTATACACGGCTGACTGCCTTACCATCCAATGGCCGCCCAGAATCGCGAACATCGGCGTAAAAGACCAGGCAAAAATAAACTATGCATTGTTTTACATATGGGTAACTGGCTGTCGATATCAGTGTATTTTGTGACACGGACATTGCTTATTGGTACTCCTCTGTTCTCGCCAATGTTCTCATCGCTACAACCGAATGATCCCATATGTGTATGAAGAACATTACTTGTCGACACCCTTCTCGGAGCATGATTGCCAACCTGGATTTTGTGATGTTATGATGTAGCCTGTAGAGTGGCCGTATGACTGTGATTCTGGGTAAAGTATCGAGAATATGACTTATTCATCGACCCCGCCTGAGGTTAAAATTCGCAGTAGTTTTCAAAGTGCATATATCTTAATGGGATATATAGGCTTTTACTTAACTCAACCTTTCGTTACAATAGTCAACACAATCAAATCAGGTAATCATCCTGAAAGAAAGACAAATTCAATTCTGTTTAACTAGACTCGGGTTTGAAAAACAGTTTGAGTGAAACACTGAAATGTACACATAGGAAGTATGGACGTGAATTAAGCACAATGTGGGATGAAAATTCAGAACTAGCCTTTATGGGGGAATCATCTTTCATCTTCCACTTACCACCTAATTGGAACGGTTTGGAACCTTTTTGCCTCAACATCAGATTGTCCTAAAACGGAGACTTCTTCAGGCTATCAATCCGTGTCGTTATCGTATTCCTATCGTTAATATACTAATTAGCATCGCCAATATACGAGATTTCCTCACAAAGCGTGTTATTTGTTGTTTTAATGTCGTACGTATCGCAACAATTGATGGTAGATCGAATGTATTTACTACTAATGACTGCCATTTATATATCTATACACTTAAACTGATTCGCTAAATGTAACACAGTGGCTGTATCCGGATGCGCCGCATTATACTGTGACGAAAGAGATGCGCCAAGGTTTTGTAACAACATAAAGCTGGTAATAGCAATATGTAAGGCAATATATGAGTTACGTCACTCGGCTGGATGCATCCACAACATACCATGCCTTATGTTGGTAGCACGACGGTTGATGACGGTAGTAATTAGACGCGTACAAATTGAGGCTTGAGTTTTTACGTTTGTAATTTGCTTGATTTACAAGTATCATGTTTATAGATATCATTTTTCAGTTGGCTTTCAGTGACAGGTATCCCTGCACGTCATTATACCCGGCTACCTTTTTAATATTCGTAGTCACATAATAATGAAATACACTTTGCCTTGTACGGCAGTTTTATTGTTAGTAACCTTGAAGTCTTAATAACTACAGTAGTTAATATACGCCAGACACATTGGCGCCCCTATGGCAATAAAGATGTTCAGAAAAACTATGAATCAGAAGCAAGGATGACGCATGAACGTCTGGGCAGATATCATTTTCGTGTAAAACAGTGCCCTCGCATAGCCTCCTGATTTCTTTCTACCCGAAGCAATTACCAACATGTAGCATCTCAACTGTCATCGATTTTGCTTAATTTGAAATATACGCGACACCGTGTAAATGCACAAACCATGCTGAAAAATTCCTGCCGGGTTCTGCAAAAGTCGATTATCATGGTCAGTTTACCTAGTGAGAGTCATATAGTAAAGTGACCCCATGTAGTGGATGGTAGATGAAGGTCCATCTGATGGTGATTATGACGTTAATGGTGATCAACAAAACAATGGAGACGAGCGGTAGC
This sequence comes from Urechis unicinctus, assembly GCA_034190875.2. Lineage (NCBI taxonomy): Eukaryota > Metazoa > Annelida > Polychaeta > Xenopneusta > Urechidae > Urechis > Urechis unicinctus. The sequence goes on from CM067357.1 coordinate 43,998,388, forward strand.
AATAATGACATTATGGCATATGCTAACATTCTAGTAACTGGCACTGCTGCCCGCACCTCTATAACTCCCATCACTGATTGATTCGTGTTGTTATTATATGGCACTTAAAGCACTACCGGCACTTAATCACCACATGCAGTTGATCCTGTAATATAGATCCAGTTGTAAAGGCTAACAAACCAAAGCTGACGCAGTATTTACGCAGTGATGATGTGTGCCAAACGCTGCTTACTGTCAAAGAGAGTGAAAAAAATGAGCAGCTGTTTTACGGACAGAACACCTGACACCTTTGATTGATAACCGCAAGACCAATACCTCCTGAGGATCAGATAGTCTGTTTTGCATGTAGCCGGATAAATTTGGGTTTTTCGAAGGTAGCGTAGCTGTTGTATCCGATGTTCCCCAATATAGTGGTTCAATGTTAATACTGGGTATTGAAATAAATCAAATGACAATTGATGCCTTTGTGATTGACAGTGCGACCTGATTGACTGAGCCGCATTATTTGTTGCTGAATCTAAATTATGATTTATACGCCACACAGAGGCTTGATTATTTGTAATGTCTATCCACATTAACGAAGCAAATATTGTACGAAATGCAAGTTTAACTCAGAATGCTTCTTTATTAACAGAAATCATGAGTATCTAGCCGTGCCTGTTACTCCGCATGTTTCTAGGACCCATGGTGTAGCAGTCCGGAAACACTGCAGATTGGCAAAGTAAGCTAATCCATTTGCCGTAACAAGCACGAGTCTATTTTGCTCAGCTGACTTTGTGTATCTATATACTTGCCGTTAGACTAGAGAGGCTCTCGAATGTACTATGGGAACGAATACCTAAATATTTAATTACTGCAATTATTCTGCAGTGATTGCTGTTTATTCTATTTATGCTATACTTTGGATGTAATAACATCTTTCACCAAAGAAAATATATCGTGGCAGAGATGGATGGGGATGATAGTGATGCTTGGTCAGCTCTTATTTGGTGCTAGCGCCAACTTGGCACAAACCAGATGTTTGGTCCTGGCTGTAAAACTCACGTCGCTAGAACCAAGGAGTAAATCGTAGCCACCCGTAAGCGTAGTTGACCTTATTGACCTGAAACAAAATTGATGAGATCCATCGCGGACATTTTCTGTTACTAAGTTATACTTTGTATACCTTTGCGAGATACCCTTGAAGCGTCAAACAATTTGATATATCAAAACAGCCAGGTATGTTTTTAGTAGGTCAGACACAGCCTAATAGCCGTTACGAATATATCTATGACATATGGAGGTAAAGTGACAACGGCTAGATCGCAAAGTCCAGATGGGACTGACCTAGTGCCTTGTATAACTATATAACATTGCTTTCACACGGCTGTTGAGTGTTCACTGGATCCTCCGGAGAACTCGCTTATTTTAGCATCGACTACAATTCATATATCTATACACTTAAACTGATTAAATCTAAATCCCAAAGGTAAAGAACCATTCATTTGTTTTTAAAGCGTTTGCGTCTGCGATCTTTTTCATATATTGCCCCTATTTTGTGCACACGACTGGATTGCCTTGTCTAGATGGAACCCTACAAGTGTTTGATATAGTTTGTAAAATGAATTATCAGCAACTTGTGACATTCCCGATTAATATTCCATTTATGTGCTAAAATCCCAAACATGAGTTTGCTGACGGCTGCATAACTCTTCAGGATACTTTTGACTTTGACGAACGTTGACTGTCATGGAAATCATCGGCTGATCTGTTACTTTACACAACCAAAACAAGATTAATGTTAATATTATGCAGCTACTATGCCTTTCATTTGTCACTGACATATGGATAATGGCTTCATGCATCACTCAAATATCTCTTATTTTAAACCCATCCTTGCTTTGTTAAAATATTCCAGTTCATTTGTTACGTATTTCTTGTGTTATGAACTTTACCCAACATTGATGGAACGCACAGGTCAGTATTTTCACGTGTGCCACTGGCTTGCACACATAATGCAATGCACCAAATATAAATGGAAGGTATTATTTAACTGCACTGAATACGGCCGTCTGCGTCATGGCGAGGAAAGGACTCTGAAGGATAAACATAAGCCCTGCGCCATCTCCTCAATTATATTAATGTGAAATGGATTGCCACCACTCTGTGACACACTTCTGCTTGCAGTTATATTGCACCATAACATGAATCACTTGGCCCGTAACAACTCCCTTGGCTTCTACCTTCTTCTGTGCCTTCTGCATGACGAAGCCAAGAGCGTCCCCATCACGGTCTACATGGTTTCGAACAAAGTTTTAAAGCGCATGCAACGGACCCGCTATGAGCAGCATCAGAAAGTCATCTTTGAGGCGTGGGATGCCTACAAAAAGGAAGAGAAGACAGTCCCACATTGCTTACTGAATAAGAAGTCAGTTACCAGCCTTGCAGAAAGTATGGCGTAATTTCGTGTGCATTAGCTGTACTATACTGGGAAGTTTGATCTTATGGCTGAATAACTATACATTACACCTTATATGGAATTTTCTAAATTATTGCTGTGTTTAATCCAATCGTGGTTGGTATTGAAGTTGTAAGTGAAGAGTTGCGTACAGCCAAACGTTAGATATACAGATAAACAGAAATGAATCCGCTTTTGATGATTAATGAAAGATGCTGACTATTTTGGAATGGAGATTTATATGACAAGAAATCTAGGTCAACTCAGAAAAATGATGACAAAACGACCCGCGCAAGATACAGTTACCGTATTAAACTCGATAAACTGTTTTGTGTACTCTGGCTGTTACACACTAAGATAGGGTTTTCATGACCAAGGAGCAAAAATTAAAGCGCATCACTGAACATATTACTCGTTGTGGCGGGTGACACCAGCAGCATTAACAAGATAATTGAGGACAGTAGATAAATGCATTGATTGTCCTCACATTTAGCCAATTGGCTGATGAGTTGCATATATATGAAGAACAAAATCAAGCTATAATTCAAATAAATCTACAGGTAGCGACAAGCGGAATCGTTCGCGTGTCATTCGATAATTTTACAAACTATTCACTCAAATTCTGATTGTTTGAGTAAAGGTCTTCTCCTTCCCCGCTTGACTTTATAATTCGTGTATGGTGCAGTGGATATAGGCAGCCTCTACCCAATGTGTATACCGCACGGTGAAGTCCGAAACAAGATCGGTTTGGGATGTAGACGGCGCCAGACTGTACGCTCTTTGCGGCAAAACCCTTCCTACCCTAACCATAAGCCTTCTACACAGTTGTCTTTATGAGTTCCCATTGTCTGCTATATATCATTTGTCAGATCTAGCATTGACATAGCATATATTTAATATGTTACAAACATCAGGCGGTTGAACAGAAGTGAATGATTAATACGGCATCACATGGTTATGAGTAGGTGAGCAGCGCCCGGATATCTAAGAATATGTTCTGAATGACAATTACTAGTACAAGTGACTTTAGTTATGAACACCATGCAGTACTATATCTACATCCTGTTTACAGGAACTTGCTGCTTCACCAATCGCTTCGGTGATGTACTATTCCACCAGCCATATCGATCCTGCTGCCATAGCTACAATATGTCGCGCACTATATAGCACTTAAAGCTATAAAAGTAGACAAATATGTAAACGATCAATTTTCTCCGGAATAAATGCCGCTCCCCTGATCGACATTAATATGTTGTGCGCCCTTGCTTTCAGCTGCATTTTTAATCATGCATATACTTGGCTGAATTAATTGGTAAGTTCGCATGGCCCCAGTAACACTTAAACGCTTGATGGCTTAATTCCTTCAGCTAGCTGTATTCAACTAAAAAAATGCATCCAGAAATGAGGTTATAAATATGCTGATAGTTATTGATGGGAAAGGTTATGTTCAGTAGTATAGGTAATAGGGGTCCTGGCGCAGAGGGGACATTTGCGGGACCAGACCAACCCACCAAAGCAAATTGCCCACACCCCATATATCCAACCAGCCAGCAACCATATTTCCAACAGACTAAGTTTCGGCCGCGGTATGGTGTCCAGTTGGGAACCGCCGCCGCTGTATCTGGGCTACCGGGAATCAACCACTTGGGGAACCGACACCTGAGTTAGTTTCGGTTTCAGTTTCGGGTTATAAAGGCGCACGGGGCCGACATAGCTAGCGAATTTACGGCTACTTTTTTTCCGCCGGGCAGCCACCAGACCCAGGCCTCCCAGGCATAGAACCAGGCACTCCAAGATCCAGAACCAGGCCCTCCAAGATCCAGAACCATGCCTGCAGGCCGTAAAACCCTTCTACCCCCGCCAAAAACCCGCCATATTCCCCCTTTTAGATATTTGGCTATCGACCGATATACGATGGACATAGCTACCACCTTCGAAAGTATGGGCATACAAAGCGAATAGAGCATTGCACCGCATCTCGCATTGGAAAACGCCTACGAGGACAACCTACTCTCGGACATATCCAAGGTGGACTATCTAGCTGGAAACCTTGAGCCAATGCTTTTGCAGCCGCTGGAGGGGCTTCCCCTTTTCGTCGACGACATCTATGTTTTTGGCTATATGCGGCGGGAGGAGTGCGTAGAGGTTGGAGGGTCGCTCCAATGCAGCACAGGAGAGGAAGGCCGCGCCAAACAGATCCATACCTACGTCGACCACGCGGCAGAGAGCTTCTACCACCCTCTGGGAAAAAAGCAATGATCGAAAGCTAGTCCACACCATTCGCGCAAAGGGAGAGAGGGGAACTATCCGCAGCACCATTACCCGCACCCAGAGAGGCACTGACGGCAGAGAGAGAAAGGCCTGGATGGAGTTGCACCCCGACACACCCGTAGCCGGATGCTTTGTCTCCAAGATTGTGGTCTCCGAGATCCCGATAGACGACGTACAGAAGGCTCTCCCAGCCGTGGATTGAAGACTGCAGGCAATGGGCTATGGGCTCTACTGCGTGGACTATACCCGAGATTTCTCTGGGGTGATGGATAGGAGCGCCCTGGTACAGCACCTGTGCAACAACCACGACTTCCGCATGCAAGGAGAGCCAAGGAGCCTCTGGGAGACCGACCAGCCGTGCATCCTCGACAACACCGCCAGCGTAGGAAAACACGTCTGCACCTGGATCCACACATACAACGAATACAGGGTACGAACCAAGCTATACAACAAGGTCGTCTCTAACTTCGAAACTGGGGAGGTGTGAGAAACAATGGGCGGCCATCTCGAAGACTACGTAGACTGCCCCAACAGCCACCTGCGAGAAACCTTCCAGCACCTTGACGTCCAAGAATTGGGCTGCACGCGCATCACATCTCAATCTACACCTTTCCCAGCCATTCCTACGACGTAGGGAGCACTGTCGTCCAGAAGGCCCTACCCTGGTTGTCCACCCCTCGGCCTTTGTCGTGCAGCCGTCCAAGAAGCAATGGGAGAACCTAGCAAAGCCACAGTAACCAACAACATAGATCTCCCCCAGCCCCACCCGCCTCCATTTTCCAGCTGGGACAATACCTACCACAGCGGCCTCTTTCCCACAGGGTTTTGCAAAAGTGGGTAGCTCGTCTTCGTCTAGAATCTACCTCTGCAACCTAGATTCGCGGTACTTGCCCAGGATCTTGGGAAAGTTGGAGAACCTTGGTGGGAAACCTCTTTTCTACTCCATATATACCCTTGTCCCGAATGTCTATATGGGTGCACTGTCCCGAAGCAAAGACCCAACCCAGCCCAACCCCCGCTTGCAGGTGGGCTCCAGCCCACAAACCAGGAAACCGGTCGATAGCCAAAACAGCTTGAGGAGTCGGCGAGGCTGGCGGAAGAGGGGCTGGAAGATTGGCCCACTAGGGTTGGGGTTGGTGGGGGGCCCAGTCTATACGATTTGTTGTATACTCTACAGCGGGTGGAAAGAAAGGTGGATGGGTTGCAGAGAAAGGTGGACGCCTTTGTGACAGCCCCTCGGCCTTCGTCATGCAGCCGCCCAAGAAGCAGTTGGGGAGCCTAGCGTGGGTTGGGTGGATGGGTAGGTTGGGTAGGTTGGATAGGTGGGGTTGGGTAGGTTGGGTGGGTAGGTTGGGTGGGTTGGGTTAGGTAGGTTGGGTTTGGTAGGTTGGGTAGAACGATATAGAGCCAAGGCCTTGTGAAGAATACTATGCCAACCACAGAACACCTCTCCAAAGAAGCGGTGCAAACCCTGTGTGCAGACAAGGGAAAAATCTCCTTTGCTGCCGCAAAAAGAAGTATGGCATTGGGTCCACTAGGCTATCGTGAATATGGGCAACAGAGGGCCAGCTATCTCTATGGAAGACTCCAATCCAACCAAGGCTTCCACAGACAACGAAGACTATGGAGGCAAACCGATTGCCCGTCTTCTTAGAAACCAGGTGGACAACGTACTGGCAAGGCACCAGATCGACAGTTTTCTGCCTATGGGGTATACCACACCTACCTTGCCCCTAGGCGCTCCTAGTGTGTACGACGTCTACCAGGCTATTTCCCACATGGCCGAAAAAATCGATACGATTGGCAACAAACTAGACGATTTGGTGGAAAAGGAAGAAAAAGAGGTGGCGGAAGAGGCTGCCAGCATCCAAAGCTGGGTGTATGGGGGCATTGCAACCTTCCTTGGTTGGTTGGTTGGTTGGGAAGTATACGAGTACAGACCCTGATGCAAAATTCACACATCTTCGTACCACGCCAATAGAGGAAAAACTAGCCAAGGCAAACCCTGGGAACGACCATTTCTATATGGAGTAGAAGAAGCCCTATAGCCCCGCGAGGGCCTGGTTCTGGATCTTGGAGGGCCTGGGATGCATGCTGCCCGGCGGAGAAACGTAGCTATGTCGTCCCCTTCCGCCTTGGCTGGCTGGTTGTCTGGCTGTGGGTTGGAGGCCTTGGAGGGCTCGCTAGTCTGGATCGGGAAAAAAGTAGCGATAAATTCGCTAGCTATGTCGGCCCCGTGCGCCTTTATAAGTACCTCTTTGGATAAAACTTTGGAGGTTAATAGTATAGGTAATGGCGGTTCCCCAAGTGGTTGATTCCCGGTAGCCCAGATACAGCGGCGGCGGTTCCCAACTGGACACCATACCGCGGCCAAAACTTAGTCTGTTGGAAATATGGTTGCTGGCTGGTTGGATATATGGGGTGTGGGCGATTTGCTTTAATGGGTTGGTCTGGTCCCGCAAATGTCCCCTCTGCGCCAGGACCCCTTATACCTATACTAATTGTTCAACTCCTATTGTGAATCACTACATGCCTGTCATTTGATTATTAGGGTGACTAATACGAAATCGTGGAGAACGATGGCCACACCAAGGTCTGTTGATCGGTGATGGAGATTCGCGGAAAACATTCACACGATATCCAATCCTCATTAATAACGGTCGACCACTTGCGAAGAATAGAGGAGAAATTCCGATATTGTCCATGGCAATGTCTGCTGATTACAATGTATTTTTGCTGCGAATATACGGTTTTCAGAAGATTAATGCCAAAGTTTTTAGCAACTTGTACAACAACTAGAAATAACCGTTGTTGATAGACTTACGCTTACATTGACAATGGAAATAAAATACAAATTAGAATACATCCAAACATTTTATTTCATTCAATTCTTTACGAGTTGCTAGAACGTTTAGAATAAGGGTCTTTCCCTGTCTGTTGTCTTGTTGCTTTCAGTACGGCATATTCATCTATGTGCCTCCTGAACAACTTACGACTGCTGAAAAGTACCAGCATATATATAAAATGCAGAGCGCTTGCATCATAACAGAAGTACAGTAGATAAAAAAATAATACGTCTACTTCCACCGCGTATTAGAAAAACAGCATAGGAATTATTTTAATATGCATTCATTGGTGTGGTGTTTCACTAGCGCGGCCGGTTATCCGTGCCTATGAGTCGTCGCATAGATATTAATGCAATGACTGAATCGCTAAGCAACATATGAGCAGCGCCAAATGTGACATCCTCGTCATGGACGTGAATAAGATTCGTATTTTGCGCCTGGTGTATTAGAATTGATAACAATTATAAATTAATATAGCGGCCAAATCAAACATATAATGCCTTTATCGATGGTAAACGTATAGTACAATATTGGTATCATACCTTGTTAGATTATCTTGCACACTGAAGACTACAGGCATTCATAATCAGGGAATTGAGTGGTGTCTAATACGCCAAATCGTGAGCCACCATGATACGATGGAACCGATGATCCCTATGAAGGCAGCTCCCCTGCCTTACCGGCTAGACCCCTCTGGGCGTTTGTCAGCTAGCGTTGTGTTCTCATTAAGAAGTGTATTGGTCATCTCCCAGATGGGATTGATGTGGTAGGCAGCCGTTCACGGTTCACGGAGACAGCCTCTAGTCTTGATTGTCCATCTTCATGCAGCTTCGCAAGCTCATGCTTTTGCAGTTTCCTCTTTTCTGGCTGCTCCCGCCAGGTGACGCTCCTGACCCCGGACTGTTGACCAGTCCATTCCTCCTTGTCAAGTCCTTTAAGATCCTGGAATGGCAGCCTTGCTATTTTTGACTGTGTATCCATATGTCCTATGGCACTATGATCTCCTCCTTGCTCTGTCGCGGCTTGTGGACTGCTCATTGCCGGGGCTGGCCTGCATGATCCGCAACCACTACACAGGTCGGCTCGCGATTCTGTACGACCGAGTGCTCCACCACAGAGAGCTTGCATACAATAACAGTGACATACTGTCGAACATCCACCTGAACGTACCGCCTTGCAGCATGCTCTTTCAAGCCCGGGCCAACGCACAAAGTACATTTGCCACAAAGACAGCCCTAAGATCACAATAGTCGGATGTTACAATTGACCAGTTGTATGTCCATGTGCTCCTACCAACAGTGGAAAAGAAGCGCAGAAGGCCTTTTCAGCAAGGTGAAGACTATCCAGATCACAAAAAAAAAGCCGATGCGGCCTAGCCATTGCTTGTTGTGAGACCGAAAGTGGAAAAATCGTCTTCATGTTCGACCATATAAAGGGCGCTTTACTCGGCGCCTTCCAGCATATTGTTACCCTCTGCCCCACCATCCGTTTTAACCAGACCTGCCATGTACGGTCCTTGGTGTGGACCGACCCCGATGTGTACGGTGTTGATCCCGGTGAGCGGTTCCCTGACATCTTAAGGGCTTTATACCCGCTGGAACCTGAGCCCAAAGTTTCAGACTTATATGTGATCAAACGGGACGGGAACAACAGTTAGTATTTATTGACACGAATATGGCGCATGATCATGTGACATCATATATATAGCTGTTTCGCATGA
>CM067357.1:44012661-44090161 GCA_034190875.2 Urechis unicinctus
GTCTGACCAATTCGCTGATTATACCATTATTTCACGCAAAACAAGGCGCAATTATTTCTAAGTTAAGTGAACTGGCCAATTTGCTTTCCCTCATCATCTGTAAGTAAAGGGGCTTGTCAATTCAAAAGTCATATAATGCTATACTAGAGCTTTCATCGAGAATATAATAACGCAATGGTGATGGATGAGGAGAAAGTCCGATCCTATTCAGTGCTGACGTGAACTCGGGGCAATCCCGATGTACTGTCTGGGCTGCTACATATACGTCGCTGCAACCAAGGAGGAAAAAGTAGCCGTCCTGGAGCATTATCTACTTAACGACCTGAAAACATATTTATGAGATTTATCGCAGTCCGTGCCAAATGACCTTTACTCGTGGTGTTGCATTCAGCTCTGTGTTCACTTTCTGTAGAAGCGTTGTCTGACCAAAGCTTCATTAGCTGCTGAAAAACCTGTACAGCAAAACATTTTGCGTGGCATGGACCTTAGAGATTTGGCTATTGTGTGAAGATTTCTCTCGCCTGTTTGTAACCTTGCAGCGAGGCACGTCAGAAACATATTTGCTTATTTCGTAATTAATCATTGGTAATCAAGCCAATCTATAAATATGTCGCTGGTGCATCTCAACAACGTTTACGAAAACCTTACATAAATGAACCGGATGTTCATGTGCCCAGATTATATTGGCGACTCTACATAATTACCTCACTAATTGTCGCATGACTTTAAAGACATGATATATAAAAACGGATAATGCTCAACTATGCAGCGCTTTCCATAACGCGTGAGTCTTCTCGCGGTGATGCCACAGTGTAATTATACAATGATATAATTCAATAACCTCATACAAAACAGGGCATCGCTTTTCATCACATAATGTCAAAGAAGCATTATTAGTTGTTCTGTGGGGATGGGGGTGGGGGGATAGGAAAACATTGATGGGGGAATGAGATTACAGGAATCAATTACCCTTCCAGGCTAAAGCAGCGTATTTACACGAGGGGAATCGGCTTGTTGCTAACCATTCGAATGTCACTTAAATGCGCCGTGTCATGCATCAGTAACACGCTTTATCAGTTCCACCCTATCAAAATCCAATTTTTATAATAGTACCCACATAAGCTGCACATGCAATTTATTACGTCAACACATGGGTACGTGCCAAATTTCGTGTAGCCATGGATACTTCCAGCTTCCTTTACGTGTGCCCTGTTCCTGGAGTTCATCTGCAGGGGTAATAACTGACTTCTTATTCAATAAGCAGCACAGAGTTGTAGTTCCTAGCAGCCACCCAGCAGCTCACTATAGTTTTGAGATCGCTCTACCATTACGTTTCTCTGGTGCATGATAACTCAACAGTCGTTATTCAATGTAACGCAGCAGTCGACCCCACCGCATGACTTATGGCAGTATGAGTAGGGTTTGAGGCGAAATTATTGCAAAAGTTCTCAGTAGTAATTAACTGGATCATTCTCATCAGGGTTTTTAACTCAGGCAATCTACCTTTACGAACCATTGTGAATTCTTAGTGTGCGCCGTTTAAATGTTGGACACTGGGGATTATAAAGATGATCTGTAATTATATTTTGAAGATGTGCCTGATAAATGTCGCAATCATCGATGAGCTAGCTAACTTCTGAGGCGTTGTGTAATTGGAATAGCACAAGCACATGACCCTTCAAGAACAAGTCTTTTTGCCCACCTTTTCTTGATCAAAATAAACGATATAGAGCGTGCCCTGGATAAGTTATTCTCTGTAGTTATGGGATGAAGGTGTCAATACTTGTCAAGTAAACGAGATATCAGAAGGATCCGAAGAACACTTAACAGTTGCTCGTAAGAAATCTTATTGAACTATGTAGGACACTTGATACGTCCCATGTAGGTTAAATGATATAGCCGCGGTCACCATACCTCCATAGTGCCATGGATGCGGCTTCCAAAAAAGCTCAATGTATGAGGTATGCGGTTGAAAAACAAGATTATACCGGATGTTATCAACATTTTATACCGGATTAATTCACGAATTTATACATATAAATATCATAAATATATATATATATATATAATATATATATATATATATATATATATATATATATATATATATATATATATATATATATATATATATATAATATATATATATATATATATATATATCTAAGTATATACATATATAATATATATCTATATATATATATATATATATATATATATATATATATATATATATATATATATATATATATACACTCAAATGTTAACCAATTATTGTTAAGCAAATGTGTGAAAACAGTTGTCTGGTGGAAATTAACAACGGTTATCCTCTGTAAGCTCTCTGTAGGTATTTTCTCCGATAAGCGATCACACATGTAAGACACTTAATTACAATTAAATATACGCAGCTTATATTTTAATTGGTCGCTCGTAAATGACCGAGTCGGAGACAGTATACCCTGGTTCAATCTGCCCAAAGCAGTCTTGAGCTAATGTCCCGGCTTTTTTTTAAAATTGATATCAGTCATCCCGATATGACGCGTCTTAGTCGGTGGGCTAATTAGATAATGAATATTGATTTATCCATGAGCAAATTGCGTTCAATCCATGGAACAGTATCGACAGTACACTTTTGCTTGCATGCAGACCCCCACTTGTCAATTCATAAGCACTATTCTACCAAGTAAAACATTTTGATGATTTGTCCTACCCATGTTGATCGATGTATATGTACCTGGCGGTGACCCCTGGTGAAGCAGTCCTCGGCCACAATCAACATTAACACCATTTACTCATTGACTGTACCAATATTCATTCGAATTAATCAACAAGGGTTGGTGTCAGTCGGCGATTTGCATAATCTTCTTTGTTGTGAAACATCTCCTGCGCAACGAAACTACGCGCATCTGCTATTAATGCCCAATGACACCACATTGACAATGGCCAATATTTTACAGCTGATGCAAAATATGCAAAGATCGATTGACATCATATTTTGGTGAGTGTTCTTACAATAGTCAATTTAACCTCAGCTTTGACCAATAAATACAATTTATGATATCGATTATAATTCACCTTTTGAATATATATCAACTTAGCCAAATATCTTGATTCGTTATGGAACTCTTTATGTTCATCGGTTTTCCGTACATAGTATGCGTTATTCACTGTTTGCCCCAGAACGAACTGAATGCCATTGTTTATAGCTGTGGGTTTTTGAAATCTAAGATTTGTTAATGCACCGATGACTTATGACTGCTATAATCATGGATAGAGTTCGACAGGAAAGCATAAAACCAATGAGGGATCAAACATTACCATTATTGCAGTATCAACATTGTTCCTAAAATAATATCGTTGTCCAATATGTTAGAAACTAAATAAAATGACACGCGGCAGCATTGATCTGTAGCTCTCGCGCAAGTCTAGTCAAAACCATGTATCATCTTATAAATTGGCAGTACAGATCCATAATCGTACAATCAACAAGCGATCGGAATAAAATAAATTAATAGAGCAAAATGCCTTTGTTATTGCAGCATGACGTAAACAAGTACAAGACTAGAGCTACATGACAGGGTTGATAAACATTGAGCCTGCTGAGACATAATGCTTGTGAAAATGAGAAACATCCCTCCCATACAGCAAATACTTCGATGGTCGGAATCAATTGTTGAGGGAACGGGTGGAGAATACATTTCGTTGTCATAAACACCCTTATGCTGAAAATAGACATGCATGCCCTGCCAATTATACGTTTATCCTGAACCGGAATTACAAAACTCACAAAGCGAGACGATATTAACTTACCCTCGCACAAAGTTAAGTTCAAAAGCCGCCTGGCGCTTAGACCAACAGTGCCATATTGCCTGTGCCAGCTTCTATGACTACATACTGCGTTATTAGTGCTGTTCTCTAAAAGTGCGCAGGATTGCTATATCAATCATTACGGTAGAGAGCGTTCGCAATTATCAAGACACCTTCTTTAACACAAATATTTTCTCAAAGAGAACATACATCCGTTTGCCATCCAGACGTAAGAGACTTGTAAGAATTAACCTTAGATGCTGGTTGCTCGTAACTTATTAATATGCAGATTTACGTGTGATAGGGCTATGTTTGCTATCGGTGAATCAGCTCCTTTCGACGCTCTACTTCTCCATACGCGTTTGAGGGAAGCCAATGCGGCCATTTGAGCATTAATACTGATGGACATTTTATGTTTGTATAATCAACACCAGGAATGTAAGAAGCGGCTTTGGTGAGAACGAGATGGTACACATCCTATTATCAGTACATAGAACTACACCGTAAATAATGATGGCTTCTTACGAAAGCTGCCTACTTATGCTAGCATCAAGGGTGCCTCTTAAGTATTTACAGATGCTTCGGGCTAAGATCGCTTGCATCATGGATTACTCATTATGCTCCAAGATCCTAGATGATCCATCATTTGTTCTTGTACCTCTTCTGTAGCCCTATGTAAGCATTAATACAATGGCTTGCTACAGTTGCTAGCGAGCAGCTGTTCGCTCTCCAACTGAAGGTGCCCCTGGCCTTAGCACATTCTTGTCATTGATACACTAACATATCCAACGTTATGTAGTGTTAACACATGAAACTATAAATAACTACTCATAGCGAGTTGGGTCCATTAACTACATGCGATTACTCTTGTCATTGTTGTTCATTGGGATAAGTTTGCCTGCAATTAATATTCTGTGTTAATGATGACCGTGTCTTCTCATTAAACACTTTCTATAGAACCGCATGACAATGGCTGGGGAAACTAATATATTATGCATTCCAGTAAATCGAATGCTTCAGTAATTGATTACACGTCCTTTTGTGTTATATTCTTCTAGTGCCCCTCAAATATGCGAGAGGCAAGTAATTGATACAACCTTAGAAATAGATCCTGTGTTGAAATTCATGCTGAGAATTACGTTGATTGCAGAGATAACCTGGGAATATGATTTATTGACACGAATAGAGGGCTTGATTGTGTGGCGTCATCAACATGACACGTGGAGATGTTACGCATGATTAGGAGGCTCTATGTGCATCCCAACAGGAGCCTCTGCATACTTGTCAAACGATTTCGCGCATCGCGCATTAATCGTTACATGAAAGAACGATATGTTGCCTACATCTGGCGAGTACTGTGTATTTTTTTATGTCACCCACAGGGCGCATATTGTTAGCCAATGCTATGTCACGACATCCGATAGTTAGCGACCTAGCATAAGCACGCACCTGCGCCTATGGTTGTCTTGAGGCGGGACATGCGGTGCGTTATGTTTTTATGTTGTGCAACGAATGACTGCATTACTGAAGTAGAGAGTGCCTTGTACATTAATCAAAGACGATACAAATGACTTTATAAGGGTCTCGTTAATCGACATCGCAGCATCCAGGTTCAACATGAGAAATGTCTGCGAAAGTACATTTGAGCTTTCAACCATCAGATTATGTGGCCATGACAATCTACACTGAATGATCAGCGTCATCATTTCGGTAGAAGCTGATAAATAGACATCTTTGTATATATACGAGCCTATGGGCGTTTTCGGGGAATAGAGTTTGTGTGATATACGACAGCTGTGATCACTGAATATATTTCCGCGTTAAGACGCCTCAATTCAGGGCAAAGATTGTGGCCGAAAACGATCATGTGTGCTGCTGCCCTACAAGCATCTTAGAATGATGGAACAATATAAAAGTTGTTTTTGCCAAAATACCAGCAGGTGGTATTGTAAGCTTGTGTTAGTATGCTGATGCAATGTACTTTGCAGTATGTTTTGTGAAGACAAACCAGTTTCTCACAACAAGTTAGTCCATATCGGTTTTCTTGCAGCTGACTCCATGTTGAAATAGTGTAGAAACAGCTGCTGGTATAACCGCTGTGCGTGGTACTTCTACTCAGGTCAGGGATAATTAAGGCCGAAAACACGCCTCATCTGTTCCATGTTATTGTGCATTACAATGGCATTCTAATAGCGCTGTCTATTGCTCGCCAAATCGTAGAGCAACAATCGGTCATATATCATAAGGACCATAAAGCCATGGTGGTTCTAGCTAGGACCAATAAATTAATGCAATAATCTGTTGTGTTGTACTGAGTCACCCACCGGTGCAGAAAAAGCCACCTGCCGATTGCTCATATCTTCGAGTTTCTTCGGATGTAACACTTGAAGTGACATGTGTTTTAATTTTCAGTTAAATTCTACTCCTTCTGTTTTACCTACTTGCGTAACCTCCACGTTTGTAGATACCGTTGTACAGCATGCGTACCTTCTCGTAGTGGCTGAGCTGCATCATTACGTTGATGGACAGTAGACTGAAACTTAGATTAATTAGGACATTGTTATAGGGGCAGGGTACAACTCGATGAAATTGAAACGATTGGATGCTTCTTGTAATCCAAAGTAATTAGTGTATTCAATATATTTACCTAGATTTGATGATTCACATGACTCTGCAACAAGCGTATCAACTGCATCGGCAAATAGGCAATATACCCACAACTGCTTCACCTAGAAACACCCCAGTTTCAATGGTTTACCTTATCCTGGGATATCCAATAGAGCCGCAGTGGCCGAGGTGGCCAGAACATATCGGCTGGATTGGATTCATATATAAGTGCACCACCTTGAAGATATGAAATTCGAACCCTCGATTCAACCTCAGCGATTTGTGCTATAATAATTTAGTCAATTGCAGTTTGTATAGACTAAGTGCGGCTCCGTGTAAGCTAGATGCGTGGATGCAAGGCGCTCTAAGCGGGGCCCAGCTGAGGGAATTGCCTAGCGATATCATCACCGTTACTTTGTTCGCGTTTATGCGGTGAACAGTTTTCATCATTTAACTATTTTTTCATCCGTGGGTGCTTATTATTAGTGCCATGGCATAAGGTAGTTAGGGACGCAGCTGTAGGGGGCACCGCCGGTTTCTTTGTTGAACAGGTATGTTATTTTAGTTCAGCGCACAGATCCAAGCTCCCCCATATGTGATGCGATATAAGAAAATGCCCTTTGCTTCAGCAAAATACGACAAATAATATAGCATGCTTATAATTTATAAACATCACACACCCCGTGTATTTTGCTCAGCTCAGTAGGAGACATAGCGACTTGAGTAGATGTGTTAAGATGCATGTACGATGCATGCAAGATGCTGATCATCTGTGCGGATTATGCTGACTATGACTGAAAAGGGCAAATGTAGTCAGGAGAAAATAATTTTTGTATATATATATATATATATATATATATATATATATATAGAGATATATATATAGAGATAGAGATAGAGAATATATATATATATATATATACAGATATACATATATATTATGTATCTATATGATTATATATATATATAATTATGTATATATATATTATATATATATATATATATATATATATATATATATATATATATATATATATATATATATATATATATATATATATATATATATATATATATATATATATATATATATATATACATAAATATCTGACTACCACGCATTAATTTCTGTTGCAGTACATCATGAATAATGCGTTGTGCATTTCTCCAATGTCCTCTAGCCATTGTCTAGTTAAATGGAAATGTGATTGAAGATTCTATTCAAAGATGGTCTGTATTGTGACAATTTGACAAAGATGTTTGGCAGTATTTTATGAATGTCCACCTCTCGTACCTGATAAACCGATAAATAATATCAAAGCTTTATCATGTCAGATGTGATATGGATAGTGTATAACATGTAGACTGGCAGTTGAAATCACAAACTGTTTGTACTTGGCTCTAAAGTGGCTTTTCGAGGACACATATCATTTTCTTCCCGTGTGCTTCTTTTCTACTAAGTTTCCAGGTGTGATACACACTCTGCCAACCCGCCAACCCGCCCACCCAAGTCATTAGTTTAGACACAGTTAGCTAAACTTGAATGCTAACGTTACATGGAAATGGTTTCAATATGCAAGTATAACGGAAATGTGAATACCATTCTCCCACCTCGGGTGTAACCCTGAATACTTGTTCTTCACTCTGATACATGACCCCCTTCAGAGCTTATTGTGCTTGCCGTCAATCAAACGCCCTAACATCCGACAATATATTGGATACCACGATCCACATGAAATAAAATACTCCGATTTTGCTCAGATTTTTTTACCGATGGATCGGATGGCGGCCGGAAGCGGTTACTGGTGTAGCTGCCGGATATTATCAGCCGTATTCACGGATGGAATGCTCCTCAAATTAGTCTATTGAAGCAGTTGCAAAATTAATCAGATCATAAACATCGGCGGTTTTGCTGTTTTGTGAGGTATAGAGAGAACCGGTGAGCATTGTGAACATTTCGAGCATCTGATGTGATGACCACAATGTCTAAAGGTCCTATGAATCTAACATCGACCAGCATATCAACGGGAAACGAGTATCAAGCAGGGACGTTAGCAATTTGATTTTGACTATTTAAATATCACTGAGATAGAATAAGTAATATATTTAGCTGCGGAAAGATACGCAGAGTAAAGTAAGTATATTATTATGATAGAATGGACGCTTATTCTAGACGGGCATTGTGTACACACAAATAAGACCATATTTAAAGAAATAGCAAACAATACATACATATCGTTTAGTTGCATAAACAAACATACGAGGTTCAACAAGTCTATCAAAATCTATATCGACAAAAAAAGGATATTGAATATTTAGTTCAACAGGTTTTACTGGAA
This sequence comes from Urechis unicinctus, assembly GCA_034190875.2. Lineage (NCBI taxonomy): Eukaryota > Metazoa > Annelida > Polychaeta > Xenopneusta > Urechidae > Urechis > Urechis unicinctus. The sequence goes on from CM067357.1 coordinate 44,021,415, forward strand.
GCTTCATAGCATTAATGGAAAAGCGAATTTATATTGTATATTTGTTGCGAAAAAAACCCGGCAAAATAATAGGTTAGAGTCAAAAACTTCTCAAACTTGCCGCTATAATGTGTGACAAATTGAAACACGGATGTGGATTGCATATACTTAATAAGGGGTAACCTATAGAGTTTCATTTCAACCAAGAACACACAAGTCCGAAGAGCTGTGCATCTGTGTTCATAGTGGTGTAGCTACAAATATGTATTACTCATGATTATTTCGAAGTTGTTTAGTTTACTTGAATCCACAATACTGCCTCACAGACCATTTTTATTTGACCCTAGTTTTCCAGCATAGTTGTGCGTGCCAGAAAAGAATCAAGCACTCCAGCGCAGACGTTTTATTACTTGTACCGCGACCCCATGTAGCCATCATCTCGTTAACTTAATTACGTGTCAGTGGCTAAAAGGGCGATCACCAGAATACGTGCCTGGACAGACGCCGACAGTCAAGTAACCTATGGGTCAAGGTCTTGTTATTGCCGAGGGGCAATTGTCGCATATTTATTTTAAAAGAGCGTGCCCATGTGCAGTAGTGTCTAGATGTAACGGCACTCCCACAAATAGAGCATTCGTTTGCGCACATATTTTGCAATGCAAATAAATACTGGGGTATGTTGATGTTTAATATCCGCTTTGTAGAATGTGTGTAGATCCACATGAACATTTATCTGATGAGAAATCGTCAGCATTCTGTATGAGGGAATTTCCGGCGGAAGCAATATGCGTTCTATTATGCGATGATCTACTGCCGTCCATTAAGTCGGGAATAGCTATCGAATATTTGATCTATGTTCTGCGGCTGGATATCATAGCAAACACATCATTATACGCCTCGCAATATCAATAACACAAATAGTGAGACAAATATTACATTGGCATCACTTTACATATACAATCGCTGCATATTCATTTGAAAACAGTATATACGCACTGACATTCGTCTTATAATATTAATGATATGTATCAAATCGGAAAGGAAATATCCATAGCGACATTATCTGTGCTATCAGGTAACACCAGACACCCAAACTCATTAGAACATTAATGCACTAATGTATCTGAAAATATTCATTGTGAAACTGAAATACGGCATAGGGCATTTGTATTTACAAGCCGACATGATGAAGCGTGTTGATATGATGAATATGCTACATTATTACGCATGTCAATGCATTCATGATCATGATATAGCATGTGCTTAACAATCGCTTTGTAATATATTTGGTTTACATATTTTATTGTCTTTGTTTCCAGTTGCTATCCTTTCCACATGTTGGTATTCATGTGAGGTTCTGGCTTTAATTGAAGACACTTCAGCATTTAGACCAAGTCTAGGTCGGCCTTTGATTTAGCCTAATTATGATAAATCAGGAGAAAATAGCAAAGGGACGTGCAACGTGACTGCTTAACAAATTCTTTATCCACAAATCCGAACCAGTGGACTTCTCAAATAATTTACCACAGAAAAATATATTATGTATAGTGCAGTCACAATACGCTATCCTGAGATACGAGTCTTGTGGTAGATTACTACAAGAACTAAAAATAGGAAGACAGTGTTTGCTAGCTGATTGCGAAAATTGAAAAAGTCAATGATCATACTTTGGGAAAGACAAAACACAGTCCAGGCGTAATGGCGCAGGTATATATCAGTAGGCTGAGCATAAATGGAGAGCCTGCATGATAATCTATTCTGATGAGCTAGCGATGGATGTAATTATCTTTCCAGTAAAATAATGAGTTTCTCGTAGTCGGCCTACAACTTTTTACAATAATTCTTACCAACATCAGCTAATATATTAGCGTTTAGCGTCGGGTGTGACGTGTTACTGGTTATAGCCGTGGTAATGATCAAAGGTCGAATTAATCTTAATTATTCAAAGTTATTATCACCTGGCGTGTACCATTAAAAATACATTGATGATTCACTTCAGAGCTTACCAAACCCATCTGGAGCTGCATGTAATGATTAACAGTTACAAAGTACCGCCTCATCAGGGCAGCTATTGGGATCATTCTACATGTAAATAAAAGAAATACTTAACAAACTGTTTGTGTCAGATCGTGTCGATCGGTCAGGCAGATTAATTGTTCAATACCAACCTGTCTAAACCATACGACGGATGAAAACAGATCATCTGTTTATCAATGCATAGATAAATGACCATTATGCCATACATATTATAGCTTCAGTGGTTTGTTGTCGATATAGGCGTTACATTCGTCATCATAGAATCAACGACTTGCAACAGTGGTGTCAGCAATTACAATTCATTATGAACTGGGTTTCATACTCCGGTCTCTAATGTTGATTTATCTATTCACTGACTACTTCAAATGAATGAGGCACCAAAGCAAATTTTCGAATCCATATTTAGCTGCTGATTCATTGGTTAAGCAGCTGGCAAAGCGTACTTTGGTATTTTGTGATTACGTTTCTGTATTGTATGCATGCAGAATTCACCATAACGGTCTGATTCGATGTCGCTTCTCAAGCTACCAAGCCATGCTTATAGTTTATTTATCAGTGCTTTCATTATTCTCATAAGAGGTTACTATAACCAGCTGAAGCTACACGCAAAGCACCTAATGTTGAAAATAGCTACACAAGTAAAGGCAGCTATAAAATGAATTGAATTTGCTTTTTATGAGCAGTTAAGTGACTTGCATGTGCACGTTGGTCCGAAAAGTCATTAAGTTTGTTCAACCAGAAGCAAACTGCTGATCTTTAGATGTAATATATTCATTAATAGTCTTAAGCAGGCTGATTTTGAGATCCGTTTAGGGGAATACCAGTTGTTTTGTTCCCTTTTCAATTGTCATTCGCTCGTTCAAAACACCCTCATTAATAGGTAGATTTAAACGATCCATAACTAGATTCGCATTGGCAAATATTAAAAACCATACGCAGTGTATGCTTTAACCAGAAAAATATTATTCTGACGTGTCTATATCATGTGTCTATTGACAGTGTTGACAATTCTAAGTTTAAGCTAAAATTTAATATAAGGTTGCATGAATCAATTAAGTCATAAACGTTCTGACAGATGATCATGGACAGCAACTGTTCAATTATAATCGGGTATCTTTTACATGTTAAAGTTTCATATTAACACACCTCTAGGTTAAACTGGCCGAGTATCATCAACATAGATGCCTGACAGGAGTTTTGCACCAGGCGAATGTTATAGCCAGTAAGCAACCACCAATTCAATATTATGGTCAGGTTCATTATTCTGTACTACACATTATGACGTAAGGTGTGGCTGCTTGTTAGGCATAGTTTATCTGCCTTCTGTGATATTCCTAGATACCTTACACTTCGTCTTTAAAGCCTACACCCAGCAGTCAGCTTTCTATCGGAAAATAGCTACGTTAGCACAATGCTAAAACTATCTTAGTTTTAGAGATTTAGTTTTTATCGTCATAGTAATCTTGCTTTGTGCTCTGCCTAAGTAAAGTTGATAGGCGTCGTAAAGGCATGTCGTGGACATATGATCAGTATTTATATCGATACAAATGTGAAGGAGTTATTATGTGTGGCATTTGGAAGCCATGTATGTTTATTCGGCTGCGTAACGGCCTAATAAATGTTCAACGGCAATTTCTGTAAGCGAGATTTACAGAACCGGTCTCATGATCGATCTATAGCTAATACCGACGCGAACAATTTATAATGAACCTTATACTACACCCTACTGAACGTCTAAGTGAAAACAGATGAGCCATGTGCGCCGGTATGATTATTATATGACACCATATTCTTTCAATAGTTGTAAAGCCGCCATACAGCACGAAACATAGTGGACCTCTCTTACGGCACCTACAAAGTAAGCTAGCTATGATTCACAATGCTGGTATTAAAAGTGACCCAATTAAACTCCTGGTAATCATATTGATATCGGCCCTGGCGTTAAACTTCGCGTTTTGCACGGGTTATTACTTTGCACTTTAGTATATGCTTGACAATACTCGTATGTCAAATTGGCTATTTCGTTGTTGTATCTGTCAGTTCTGTGATCATCGCTTATCTTGAGAGAAGGTCATGGCGGTTTTTGTCAATTATTCTGGAAATCTGAATTCAATTTTACACGTAAATGCCGTAAGTATGTATCGAGGCCAGCAGTATTGTTGCATTGAATGTATATTTGTTTCAAAAACAGCTTCACGGCTTTCAGAATTACATTGATGTGTTTTATGCCTCACACCGTACGTACATCAAAAAGACTATCTGATACCATTGCGCAAACTGGAACGGATGGTAAGTGCATATGTGTTTACCATATGAATGGTACTGCATATTCGAGTATGCCCAGTAAGGTTTGTTACGTATTGAGGTTTGAAAATATTCTTTGCTGTGTTTTATCAACTTCATGTCCAACCGTCACGCGGGTATGCCTGTCTGGATTCTAGAGGTTGATTTCAGACAGGGTAACGTTCTTTCAACACCAAGGCGCCCTTGATGCAGACTAATATTTATGCATGGGGTACGGTTGGGGTGCATTGTTGGACATAACGGGTTAACTTATCTTTTATAAATGATAACTAATATACTGGTTAAGAAATGTATTTGCCTCAGTAGAATCTGGGAGCTAGTTATCCTTGTCAGCAAATAAATAAAACGATGCTTCCATCAAGAGTGCCTTTGATGGAAGTAATTACACCAAATGAGGAATAATAAACAATGACGAATGGCCGTCAGGTTAAGGTTTTTTTCTATGGTTGGTTGCGGATTGATTAGTTTAGAAATTTGTTTTGGAGATGCAACTTAACCTTACATTTTGTACAATTTAACAGCTTCCTCATCTTTTATTGGCTGTATGTAAACACGAGCATTAATGTCTGATTAGGTGTAGCCTCCCTAGGTGATGACGCCTTAACAAAGAGAGTCCCAGCTGCTAAACCAGCGTTTTCAGTACATGTGTGATTGCAGTAAGCGTAGTTATCATCATAGCCATGTTGTAAACAGCATGATAAGATCACAGTCTTGCCACAATATACAAATATATTATGTTTTCGAATTTAATGCGCTAATACAGCTGCCGTCTTTGAATCTCATCTATCCGTTTACTAATAACTAAGGCTTTCGTCAAATATTGGCCTTTCACTGGATTGCCAACTTTTGCAATCATCTTTTTAATCCATTATGCGCTTCTAAATCAAGATCAAGACCAAAAAACAATAACAATTATGTCTGTTCAGGCGGTGTGGCGCAACTATCTATAAATAGACTGGCCGGTATGTATTATTATACTGAAAATGGTGTTACATATTCAAATTTAGTCTGGGTATTATAATCCGATGCTTGCGGTCAGCTAGCACCTTCATAAAAGATTCTAATTCGAAACCACAATAGAAATAAGACATTTTTGCAACACCTGTTACTAATAACGAAAAATTACAACAACTGCTCACATGATGTGATAACTAGAAATAAACGAAGACATCGCCGTATACAAGTTGCCAGATGCATTACATATCTGAAAAGAACAGGCAACCACAAATCCAACAGCATTCACAAATGCATATTCTGGCTGTCGGACGACTGAAAATTATGTATCTGCGTGGCCGTAGGGACTAAATAAACCAATATCGATGTTCCACTCAAGTTGTGGAACTCCTTGAGGACCGCTCACTCCTCACTGGTGCATTGTCATGTGCTTTGTCACTCGATATGATACCCCAGTACATAGGTGAGATACAGCCAATTGGTATATTAACTAAGCTACATCATCTATAAATGGATTAGAGCTTAAGTGGTATCAACGACAATTGGTTATGCTGCGTCTAATGAGTTCACATGCTAACTCATCTCAGGGTCAACTGGTTGGTTGACACCACCATAGATGTCTGTCTTGGCTGACACAAAATACAAACCAGGAGTTTTCCATGACAAGTAAATATGCATGATTATAAATTGGCAGTCAACGTTGCATCTTAAAATCACAAACCGTGAGACATTTGACGACTTGTTGTACAAATACATGAATATATATAGAGATATATATATATATAGAGATATATATATATAGAGATATATATAGAGATAGAGAGATATAGAGATATAGAGAGAGAGAGAGATAGAGAGAGAGGAGAGAGAGAGATATAGAGAGAGAGATATAGGGAGATAGAGAGAGAGAGCGAGAGAAATATATAGAGAGAAAGAGAGAGGGAAAACAGAGGGATAGGGAGATAGAGATATAGCTAGAGGAATACAGAGATATAAAGATAGAGGGAGACAGATCGAGATATATATATATATATATATATATAAACATAGATATATTTACATACATATATATATAATATATATAGATAATATATATTTGTTGATATATAGATAAATATATATATATATATATCTTCAAAATATATATATATATATATATATATATATATATATATTTATATATATGTATATATATATATATATATATGTATATATATATGCAAATATATATAAATTTACATATATATATATATATAAATTTATATATATATATACATATAGACATGTATATGCATGTGCATGCATATATATAGATATATTGATATATATATATATATGTATTTATAAAAACATACATTTATAAAAACATACATATATATACATACACATAAACATGTATATATATGCATATATATCATATATATATATGTATGTTTATAAATATGTATACATATATATATATATATATATATGTATGTTTATAAATATGTATACATATATATTTATATATATATATATATATATGAATATATGCATATATGCATATACATATATATATATATATATATATATATTTATTTATTTATAAATATACATATATAAATATATACACGCATATATATATATATATGTACATATGTATATATATATATATATATATGTACATATGTTTATATATATGTATATGCATATGTATATATATTTATATATATATATATATATATATATATATATATATATATATATATATATATATATATATATATATATATATATATATATATATATATATATATATATATATATATATATATATATATATATATGCCTGTATGTTTGGCAGAAATACAAATATTTACGTATAGAGACGAGATATGGCACATCAAAGACAATTACTAAACCCTCTGTTATTTGCATGCAGCATGCGATCCGGATGTCATGACGCTCATCACTTCCCTGAATGCTTCCCACCTGGCAAACTGGGCACCTAGAGAGACCCTCGTGTTAGTCGACTGCTGGTTTCGCTCACGCTTCCTTCTCTTGGTTACTGAATCTGTTAACAGCTTCTTTCTCCCTCCTACTTTCCTACGTTTCTTGGTTTGATCGTCCATTATCGCAATGAAAATAGCGCAAACTAAACACCCGCCGGCGGCAATCGGCACAGAGTGATGACGTTTCTGCGCTTCCGGAATTAATAATACGTGAGCTTCCAAATATGGTCTATTCTTGGCTGGAAGTGAAAAATAAGGAATTGAAGGTTTATTTACGAACAACAAGAAATATATACGGCCATTCCAACTTTGGAATCCGGATATCAGCACCATTTAGGGTACTCTTGCAGTTAGCAACTTTTTTTTTCGATTCGATTTTTTGAAAAAAATGCACCTTTAATATATCGAGGTACATAGTTATGACTGCAGGTCCACCAGAAATATGTCCTGTGTGTGACCAAGTGAACATACGGGCCGTTGTTTATGAACCCTGTTTGACGCTAAATAACCATTATCATCCACTGGTCATTCTTACAGTTAGGTTTCAATGTCGATACGCTGATCAGCGTAACCCGCCACATTCCAGTGACAGCAGAAAGCGAAAAAACAGCTCCTCCCTTTTCGATTCGCTTTTGCTGCGGCGTTAAATAATGAAATCTATTCACCGCTACACCAACGCTATGTAGCGATGGTAAGTTGCACATTATTTCAGAAGAAATATCTGTTACCAAATCGTACCTTTAGAAAATGAAAGGTACTTATGCGCTCATATCCCCTCCGAAACGTTTAAAACCATACTGAGATACGGTTTATGTTGGTAAATTATATTATAGAATAATGTTTATAGAATAATGTATAATTGGTATCTGCGATTTGTTGAAGTGACAACATCTGAGCTAGACTGTGGTCATCATCATCTTCATAACCCTAGTTACTTAGTCACGTTAAAATAGTTGTATCCCATGGTCCAACAGCAATCAATTTGACCACAGCAACATAACATGACATTTATATCAAGCCAAATGTTTACACTATCGCCAAATGTATGATGAATGAAACTGCTCGCGCAATGCTATAGTGTTTCTCCTCATAACTGGCAGTCAACCCGCAAGTCTATGGGTGGGGGCGGGGGACGTAAATCATTGCATTAATCAAAACAACCCTTCTGCATTGATTCCCAGGACAATGAAAAGAAGATAACTCTCAAGAGTATCAACATAAGTAGACCTTTATGAGGACACGAGGTCTCGGTCTGTTGACATATTTGGGATGCATACCGTCAGTGGCCGTAAAACAATGCATTGCCATCACGAAGTCCATGTAATTACGGACGTCAATGTACTTATGGTTAGTCGAGATAAACAAAAATCACATGGTGAGCATTTGGGTTTAGCAAGATATTGGATGATATATATAATCTGATGCCTGTTACATTAACATCACATTAACCGCACCATACAAAATGCGTATTAAACAACAGCTTGTTGACAAAGAAGTGGAGGCATAGTTGATGGGTAACGTTGAATACACCATGTATTGACTATGACATTTAAATCTCCATCCGCACGCAGGTAATCGGCAAGTCGGCAATGCGCATTACCAAAGAGGCACATCGGCCTATGATTTGTCATATGCATTAAACAAGACATGAAAGCTACTTATATACATTTTGAATAACGCAGCCAAAAGTAACCCGGTAGCTGAATATGGTGACATTAAACCAATGTGATATGCGGCGAATAAGTATCATGTTAAGAACATATTGAACGATGTAAGCCACATAACGTTTGACAATCTAACTCAACCAAGTTTCCAGTCCCCTTATGCGTGAATCTCACTTTGATATAGTGATGTATAAATATAACTCACGTATGCAAATACATTACGGCCCAAATACTCAAACGTCAACCCCAACAATATCAAATCGTTAATAAGTTAATATAGTGTATCAAATACCCGGAATAATTGCGCTCTTCACTCTTTCTATCCTATAGACTCCAATTAGGAGATTGCATGGTCATTATGGTTGCTGCAAGATACGCCATTGTGTTACTTATAACGCCTAACACGAGTTAAGCCTATTTAAGCCAGATATAATTTTTATCGTTGAAGGTGTTCCATTCGTATGATGAGTATTATAACACAAAAGCAAGAGCATATACTAGGCATTTTGCTGACTGATATGTGAATCAGAACCTTATATACAATATGTATATGCAGATGGCTTTGAGGTATTTGCATTGATTAGCAACAGTAAATATTACACTCCTATGCATTGGTGAATGTTCTCCTTGGCAATAAACCATGTTTCTGAGAGGAAGCAGCTCTTACCGTTTGTTAATGTAAGGCACGGTGACCTCTTCGGCTATGGTTGTTTTGCTATTCTCACCTTTCATGTACTATTCGCCACACAACGAATTATTGAGGATGTATAAAGCTTGGTTCTATTTAAGGTCCCAGAAGGCTCATGAGAGTAGTTTAGTCTATGTATCCAACTTCGATATATTGAGGTAGTTCAATATTCGGCTTAAATTGTCCAACGTTGGGAAACACGACCACAATGGCTATGTGATAGTCGTAACTTAACGGCGCTCCGTTGCTTCTATTCAGGAATATAGTCATTTAAATATATGCCATTGCGAGTTATTGTAGTGTTATCGAATAGCATCACGTTGCATGTATCTGCATAACGCAAGTTGACGCATAGCCATGGTAACATCCATAATTCCTCTCGGCATAGACCGAATGAGCTGTCAGAATCAATTACCAGAGTGGAGTACAGAATATATGTTAAAGATAGTTTGTGCTGAATGAGAAGGAGCTGGGTTGGGGCGCCTCCGACCTTAGGCGAATATGTCTTGAATGCTATGCTAACAGGCGTATCCAGCCAATTAGGATATTCAGACAAGGTATTTATTTATACGGTAATCACATTGAAGGAACGGTATTCAATACGTTTCCCTGACTTAGGCGTGTCCATGTGTTGCATCCAGTGATAAGCGATGTAACAAATCCGTAAGATTTGGATGTAACGAATTTTATGAACAAAATCATTCAGGACTATCGTTTGGCAATAGAGCAATATTTTATTTAGTTCCTGGAGCGGGAATATATTGCACGTCCAAAAGGCATATAATTACGTTTACTTTTTAAAACCACGAGTTACAAAATGCGCACAAGAAGAAAGTTAAACCTAGAATATATTGATAATATATGTTTGCATTTGTATTTGAAATCGTCATTTTTACTCACCCAGTTTATCTGTACTTAAGTCGCGAATGTAAACGTCCTGTGGCAAGTACACACTAAACAAATACATTTACAATAATTCCAAGGTGGGATATAAAATATGCAATGGTTACAGGTAGACAACTGACGCATGAGTATGTTCACTTGATCCATCTTGAGGCTCGTCAATATTTGATCAGTAAGATTCATGTAATCTGCTATTTAAAATTGATAATACCACAGGATACCTCATGAATGAATTGCTCATTGCATGTAGCAGATAGCGCAGCAATTATACCAGGTTTGAAAAGCCTCAGCCTCGAGATAGTAATACCACGAAATATTTCTGATGGCGGTGACTTCACCCAATTTGTTGCAGTTTTTACGGCAAGTAACTGGTATATTTCACCGTTCTGTTCGGTGTCATGCTGCTAACGAACAAAAAGAACTGTATTTGATATTCAGAACTAATTTCCAGAGCTAAACATGCGACAGCGTCTAGAAGTAACGACAGTAAAATTGCTAAATGCAACCACGAGTCAAATATAATTCAAATATTCAAGCATCTGAACGTAATTCTCATTTCTGACTGCCTGTTGAATTCGGATTCAGTGAGTGCATTTTTGAAAATTCCACCGTCAGATGGCAATTGTTAAGCTTATATCAGCCACTTGTTTTTCCAGACTAATAAAGTTCTCACATTCCCTAAATTATAAGAGCTGACATAAGTAATGAAAGATCTTTAACCTTTGAATGAAAGATTTTTAACCTAAAATCATAATTTTCAATTGATTGAACTAAAATCGAATCTTCACGAAAAAGAAGTAAACGATAAATACAGCCTTAAAAACTCATTCGGTTATATGATAACACTCCTATGAGCTGTCAATGGTTTATAATTGGCGTGATGCCAGAACAGTCAAGAAATCAATTGGATATATATGAGGTTATGCCTGCCATGGTATTAAACAATATATATATTATGATGAATCAAACAGACTGAATGTACCCCGAAGCATTTTCGTATTGATAGTTGTTTGTGTCTGAAACGTAATTTCATAAACGATACTTTATCAACTATTCTTATGGGAAACCAAATCCATGGATATTGTAGAATATCGTCGGTTACGATTGTGCCGACTGTAATGTTACTGCACTGTTATTGGAAATGGATCGTTTTACTTGCTCAGCTACAGCTCCACGCGCAACATTATGAACTGCACTATTTGCAGTACAAAACATTTTGCATTGTGTATACCTTCAATGTTACAAAGTAAGCAGTAATTGAGCTAAATGATGTAACCATTTTATTGAAACCATCACTTTGGATTACCACCTTAAACACGCGTCTCAGTATGACCTAACGAGGCAATCTTATTATTGTCCTATTTACAAGTGATCAGATATAACAATAAGGCGTTCTATGACAGCTAGTATGGATCGCGCGATCAGGTGCGGGAAGCTATACAATGTGTAAACTGCCTAGGTGCAGGAAGCTATACACGGCCTACGGCAGCATATCAAAACAGATTCTGCACTCTTCTGGCATTGTAGCTGAATGGGTGCGCGTGCATATTTGTTACTCCAAGTCAATACAAATTGTTGGCAATCCCTATTTTTTCCTCAATCCTGGATTTGCGATTCGTGTGTTTTCTCTATCATTTGCCTGGCACGTAACGAGTATTTTCCACAAAGGACGTCCCATTGAGCACCACCAACATGCACCTGCTCACACGTGATATATTGGGCCGCTTACTGCAGAGCAGCGTTAAAATCTGTCGCTAACAAATGCCTGTCGACTCGCCTGGGAACCATATATATCATCCGTTGTTGCCACCAGGTTAACAAAACGGTTATAAAGTTGGAAAAAAACCCACATAAATGGTGTACCACGCTGTAAAATACCAAACGAATCGTCGGCATCCAGCTCGCAGCATCTTCCTAAATGCTCCTTACAATATTTTCGCTCTTTTATGCCGCGTTGGAATCGTCAGCTCCGGATACAATGAAGTCGAGTTGACTGTCCTTTCCAGGCGACATTATGCCTATGTGCCGCACAGTCAAATACGAAATGCAGTTAACAGCAATGGCTGTTATCGAACGATATGTCACAAGCTATAATATAACTTAAAGTCACGTTTAAGTACTTATGCTTAATGGTGTTACAGAGAATACGCTTTCTCAAACAATGGCTACTCTAATTCCACACTGATTGATCACATGTATAATCAAATCAGCTGGTGGATATTCATATCAATAAGGTATCGATAGCGCGAAAAACGCGTACACAGAACCATTTATGCATCCTGTCACCTCTTAATGTTCGTGGACAAATTCTTAAGTGCGTGCTTATTAAAGCATACTGTTTTATTCTTTGCTTACCTAAGGTGCATACAAATCTTCCGGCAGAATTCCATTCGACGCACCGTTCGTTGATAATTAAACAGCAGGGTTATGTATCAGTGTATCATGTTGGCCTTAATAATTGCCATGTATCTTGCTACCAACATAACGGATCTCAAATTGACTCGCGATCCAAACCCAGTTGGCCGCTGCTCGTCATTTATGTCTAGTGCTTGGAAATATTAGCAAGGGTTGAATTGTCAGGTTGGTTGATATTGCCGAAGAACGATTCTTCTATTGCAAAAATCGTGTGTGCACCCAAGAAGGCCGTGTTTCATGGTCAACCATCTTTCTAATATTTCAACTCATTCACGGACGATTGATTATGCATATAAGCGAGCATTCTCTCATTTATACATGCACATGTATTGCTACCTCGAATTCAACAACGTAACATCATGTATTGTGTTCACTCATTCTTATGCATTATACAATTCTCGCTATAAAATATTTCAGTCGGTTTTGCTGTTTTGAACCTGATTAAAGGTCTCTGCTTGGACGATATTCCAAAAACAAAACTAAAGCTGATATCATCTACAGATTATCAGTTCAATTCACCATCATCAATATTAAATTTTTACAAGAACGAGCTCATAAGGTTGTATCCCTCCAGTTTTTCCAGATGTACTATCATGACTAAAACTAGGTCAGTCGCCACACCGCCACCGCTTCACAGATGAAGCCGCGTAATCAGCTTATGACTCGTAGTGCCTCAAGAAAATTGTGTTCTGTCAATTTCCCCCTGCGGCCAAAACTCGCCCCCAGGGAATATTAAAGTGATTGTACTGTCTTTGTGGGCGATACGTAATTTGATTGATACTAATGGGAACATTACGGAATTATCCTGATTATTAGCAAGCAGATAATGCTGATACCGAATAGATAATACCCGCCACCAACTCCCCTTTCCTAACGCGTGCATCTGCAATAACGGATCGTAAGCTCAGCTTCTAGATTGTGCCGCCTAAGAGAAAGGGCGCAAGTACGTCTAAAAGTTTGGTCGCTTATTACCTGACGTGTATTCAGTTCCCCATATATAAGGGACTTAATGGTATGAAACCGGTGATGAATCGGTTCTAGCCTCTCGATTCACAGGAAATGTCAACACATGCACGTCAATATATTGAGACTCCATCAGTTATATGTATGTTGTGTGTATACATCACAGGCATTAAGCATTTCAAATATCATAACAGTGTTTAATATTATTATCGAACGGATAACACTGGCTAGCGATTATATGGTCTTCATAATGGCTGCAACATATAGTCATTCTTAATTAATCAGCTATGTACTAGTTTGACTTATCCAATTTGTACCAAGAACAACAGCTTTTAGGAAGTATATTGAGTGCGTGATATCGATGCATATATTAGAATTAAAAATGAATATTGTCCATAAACGCCACACAAGCGGCTGTACTGACATGGTAATGCATCCTACATGACATGCGTAATGCATCCTAGGCATCAAACTAAAGGCGATCACTCCGTGACAGTTTAGGCATGCTGTAAGCCCGGCTTTGTGCCGCGACCTTCAATATTCTCTGACGGGATTGCCGTCCGTATAACTACTAGCGCTCTTGGAGTTCCAAATTCACCCAAGTGTAGTACAAGGCACGTATACTAAGACGTGATACTACCACAGCGACCACAGCGACAACCCTTCTAACCGACATGTGGAAAGTAATGGTACCTTCCAGATGGGTCTTGTGGTCGACCATATATATATATATATAGATATATCGACCATATATATATATATATATATAGAGATATAGAGAGATATAGATAGATATATATATAGATAGATATAGATATATATATATCTATCTCTCTATAGATATATAGAGAGAGATATATAGATATAGAGATAGAGATATAGAGATATAGAGATATATCTATATATATATATATATCTATATGCATATATATATATATATATCTCTTATATCTATATATCTATATCTATAATATATATATATATATATATATATATATATATATATATATAAATATATATATATCTCATCTATTTATGCATTTATACATCTCAATTTATGCATTTATATACATATATAAATAATAATTTATATATATATATATATATAAATGATATATAAAATCGTATATATGTACATGTATAAGCCATATTGGGTATTTAATATGTTTCCGTACGCAAACAATACACTTGTTCCACCGGGAGCTATTACAGTATTCATGCGTCATCTCCTAGAAATCATTAATAATCAAGCAAAGAAATATGAATAGTGCGATGTTGAGATAAATGGCAATGCTTTTAATGAAAGGCATCTGCTGGGTATCTTTCGCGGCATTGGCAAGTTAATTTTCCACAAGGCTGCAATAGCGGCCTATAATCCCTAGCCGTATTATCGCTTTAATGTCCGCTGGTTCAAGGATACGCTTGGACAGCGTTAGTCACAAACAGAGTTCATTCGTATCCATAGCAAATATACGAGCTATCATAACAATAGAACAAAGTTGAATTGATAATGCCTCGTTTAACAGTGAACAGCCTGGACATGTAAGTTTAAAGCTGGGGGTTTATTTCGTTTACAACGCATTTATTATATCAGACAACATTAACAGAGTCAAGCATAGTATGTCTATTATGAATGTAGATGTATATATGTGAGAGACCTTAATGCAGGAAATCCTATATTGCCACTATTCCTAACTGTCACTCTAATTGCCTCGTTCTAGTCGTATTAGAAAAGTAAAAGACATCAATAATCAATGACATAGGCGATATAACATAATCTTAGCTACTCACTATAGCCAGAGTGACAAACTGGTCTTGTGTAAAGCATACTCCAATGAAAGGTTAAATACTAATAAAAGTAAGTACATCGGCCAACGTCTCGTCTCTTTGAACGTTGTCGTTATCTTCCATGATTAAAATGACGCTTGGTGCGATGTTTTCCGTTTCTCTGCTGGAACATTACCCCATACATAACTTATATAGGCAGCTAAAATATGTGACACGTAAGTAAATAGGCAAGCAATGTCCATAACTATCCATCTTTTTCTCTTCTACGGTGACAGTGTGCATGCAAAGCGAAAACATGTAATGCAACAGTACAAATAGGAAACTTGATAGGAAGGAGCAGCAGCAATATATGGTTCTCCTTGACAAAGCCGATGCCATAATAGATTGCAACAGCCTCATTTTATGACTAGAGATTGGTCATGTTTATGGCAATATTATGGTCAGTCTGATTCACCATGAATTGTATCTGTCTCTCTTAACATGTGCAAAACTTATTTGAGGAGTCGTCGTGCATCATTGTTTGCTGTAATAGAAAAATTTGCAAAATTTTGAATTATATCAGTAAAAAGAAAGAACGTAGTAAAAAGAAGGATTGCAAGACCAACTTGTTGTATTCGCTTGCTAACACCAAACTGTACGTATGTTTCTGCAATCCCTAACGTCTTGTGTATGAAGGCAACTTTAATCCACTCCTTGTACAATGTGTTTCTATGGTAACTTAGCAGTAACAACAGCATTCACAGAATGTGGTCTGCACATCTGTAGTGTGTCAAATAAGTGAATCACCGGCCACATTCGCTGCATCAGATCGCCTGGTATACTTATTACCTTGTTGGAATGCGGATATGTGATTCGATACAGTATTGAAGCGGTTTGGATTCACCATCGCTTAGCACATTAACTGTAACATTGTCAGTGTGTGTTTTTTCAGAAAAAACGATTATGACCTCCTTCCTTATGTAAATGGCATCAGAAACATATAAAAGCCCCGATAATATATGAGTCCGTTTGTAATTGTCCGCGACAAATGTGTTTTTACCCGTCATCACTGCAAAATGCGGTCACAATTAATGGGGATGAATTGTTTAAAAAATTTCACTTACCATCCCTTGACTAGATCGACGCATGTCACGGTTACCCGCCACAGCCGGCGCAGACGAGGGGATGTATAAAGTTTAAAGCAGCGTCAATAATTTGGAGTTGCAAGCTGAATATAATGCTAGTCGATTTGATCGAAGCGATGTATTACTGCGTCTATAGATACCTCATTTTTTGGGCTCAACACCTTGATATCATCCTGGCAATTCTGCTTAAAACCAAGCGTGAAACAAATTATGCAAATAGTTGGCCATATCCTTGGTAGCATTTGTCTATGTGGTATCACAACATGGTTTCACAGACAGCACAAAATCATTGTGCAGCCAGTTATATGCAGATGCAGTTTTGAAAACTGTGAGCATTTGCATTTGTTTTGCAACCCTAAGCAAGTCATTCCTGGAAGCAGTATATCTTAATTTTATTTGATTGTCAAGCTTATTTCTGTATTTTGCCTATTTATGGCTCTGTTAGCTCCAGTTTCAAGATCCACCCTACATTCAGATTGTTTCACGCTCGGCAATGAGTGAATCACTAATAATCTGTTATACAAATATCGACAGCATATTCAGACAGTCGATAAGTATGACTTTAGTTAAAGCTTTTCGTTATTGCAAGCAAACATAGGGGTAATCATTATAGTATCTCTGAATATCATTATTACAATATGAGCTATTACACCTTTATGTTAAACATGCCACCTCAATTAAAATTGTGGAACATTTACTCGAATAACTGAATACAAGAGAATTGCGCTAAGCTCTTCATTTGCGTTCCTGAATAATATTTTACCGTACTAAACCGTTGGGTACAACATACTGCTTGCTCACTAATTAACATAATTGCGATAAACATGGCTCTGCTATTGTTCAAAGCAGTGATGAATGGTTTTCGAAACAGTTGCCAGGTAGAGGGAATAAAATCACTCAGAGCGAAGGAATTGTTTAAGTTAGCGTGTACAATAATTAGCGATACATAATTTGTGCCTGGAAGTGCTAGTTCATATTCCCGTACAATAAATTTATTACTATCCAAACGAACTACCTTATGGAACTGCTACGCACCTTGGAAAATTGTTTTTTCCTGTTAGTGAAACATATCTTATATAGAATATGTTGTTCTCCTCGGTGGCCTGGGTTCTCAGTACTGGCAAGCTGTATGTTATCCGTTCGATAGACCAAGTTTTATACCTGAATGAAATATCTGCAAACGCACAATGTTTTAATCAATATCAGCTTTAACGAGTGCCCATTTAGCTCGCTCCTGATAACCAGCTTTAAAGCACACCTTTGGACCTTTTACCTTTCCACCACCGTGAGTGTGCAAAAATGAAACGCATGAGTAAGTTGGTATATTTAAACTTGTTATGGGAGCATATCGCCCAAACTGTCCATTTCGGCTATTATCTTATTAATTAAAGTATTAACAAAAGTCAACAAATCACTGCATCTAATGTGTTTCGTCGAAATAGAATCCGTAATATGCTCGTGCACATACTGTCCTGAAAACGAGAGGTAACAGAATGAAACTTGTAGATATCTAAACCAATTTACGTCAATAATGTCTAGCTCCGACATTTTGGACGTAATGATATTGTATCCTTGAGATAAAAGTGTTATTTGCAGTCATTTGATGGCCCGGATCTTGTAAACAGTTGGAATTTAGGCAATAAACTTCCTATTTTCTCGTTGATGATTTTCCTTCCGTAGATGATTATTTTAATTTAGAGTCTGCTCGATAATATATGTAATGATGTACCACAACTGCGGATACATATAAATATTATACCATTGATACCAAAAGGAACGGACTCTACGCATAGTGCTTATTAGCTGATTGTGGGGCACTGTTTCCGCCTGATGTATCGCAATAAATCAAAACCTCGTTATAAAGTACTCTGGCGCGTGGCAGATTTTATAAACAGTAAACGTATCGTGGTTACATTAATCAATCTGCTTAATACACGTACCTTGTGTTACAGTTCTATTTTATGCATGAGCTTAGATAGCGCCAATAATGATTCCCTGTAGACGTTTTATAATCGGTTATAGATAAGCGCTAGCAATTTCATTGCCAAACATGAATAGGAGCCACTACATGACATGGTTGTTTCACAGGATTTTAAGCGATGAATTGCGCCCGATTTCAGAGACACCAATGATTTATTGGGAAAGGTACCATGGAATAAGCTAAATATAGCCTCCATGGACGATCAAATAGTCTGCGCATCTGAGATCTTCGAGTATTAATCAACCTAATCGTACCATAAACAAAGCGCACAGACATTTGGCTACGATTGTTGGAGTATCCGAGATGACGAATGTTATCGCACAAGGATTACCGCTCTTGATGTTGCTAAAGACTTATTGCCCTCCAGCAGCAGCAGCAGCAACAGAAGCAGCAGCAGCAACAACAATAGCAGCAGCAGCAACTGAACCAGCAGCAGCAGCCGCAGCAGCGCAGCAGCAGCAACAACAACAACAACAACAGCAGCAGCAGCAGCAACAGCCACCGCAACAACAACAAACAGCAGCAGCAGCAGCAGCAGCAGCAGCAGCAGCAGCAACAACAACAACAGCAGCAGCAGCAGCAGAATCTTGAACTACATGGTTAAGCACGAAATAAATGGCGTCAAGCATTGCGAGGATTGCTATTGGATGCACTTGCAAAACCAACACGTATGAGGACAGGGATGAAAGAGGCGGAGGCAATAGCGACGTGACCCAGCCGCTATATAGGCTTGTTCTTCGTCAACACGCAACAAAATATGTCACATACACACAATTGCCTAAGAATCAAATAGCCAGTCGCTTTATTCAGGGACAAGCAATACTTGAATAATTCCTATCAATAATCGTTACGCCCTAATATAATGGTGTCTTGGACGCACATCCACTAACTCTATGGGATGCCTTTGCCGAAGGCGCTAGCAAGCACAATCGGTTTGCAGCAGCATATACACTTGGTTCATAATAAGGAACATATGGGGTTGATTTGATCGCATGTACATGCGCTTCAATGCACTCAGTGATTTTCATGAGTCCTTGTGCAATCGATTACCGGAACTTACTTGCCGAAAATAGCTTAACTTTCGCAATATATGGTTGATATTTCCTTTAATCGAATCAATAGATAATCATATGTGACGTACGATACAAGGATCTTAGCACTGTAATGAACGTTTCATCCACGTTAGGGTTGCTGCGCAGGCACATGTTGTTGGCAAAAGCGTGCGGACATTAAGTCGAGAAGCGAGCTAGTGCAATGGCAGATTGGTCTAGAGCGATGGAACGTCTGTTCAGCACATCATCCAGCTTTATAAACACTTAGCTTTGATTACCAACTGCATATTGTTGTAATAGATTGTCTTGGCTTGTTGCCAAGCCATGTTTATTCTATGGATTTTGCATTCATTTTGAGATTCACGCAACTGCACCCCAGGTATCCTACGTTGGGATTGTAAACTGATACATGTTTAGTACCCCTGTGACTAGCAACATATCTTGTTAATAAATAAAACCAATATTGATATATATATATATATATATATATATATATATATATATATAGATATATATATATATATATATATATATATATATATATATATATATATATATATATATATATATATATATATGAATATATATATGATATAAAGATATATATAGTATATATATATATAGTATAGATATATATATATATATATTCAGATATATATATATATATATGTATCTATATATATATATATATATATGTAAATATATTCATATATAAAAATATATATATACATATATTTATATATATATACAGCACTTTAATTAGCAACAAATCATGATAATAATGGGACCAATATTGATATATATATATATATATATATGTATATATATATATATATATACATATATATATATGTATATATATATAGTATATATATAGAGATATATAGATAGATATATATATATATATATATATATATATATATATAATATATAGATATATATATATATATATATATATATATATATACTATATATATATATATATATATATATATATATATATATATATATATATATATATATATATATATATATATATATATATATATATATATATATCTATCTATATATATATATATATATCTCTATATCTATATCTCTATATCTATATATATATATATATATATATATATATATATATATATATATATATATCTATATACTTTAATGATATTATGGTATTAAAAACTTTTTGGTCACTTTTCATTCCTGGTATATACTTAGGGTTCTCTTAAGGTCGTCCACGAATGGTCAAGATACTAATTTATACGTATAAATCCAACCTTTGTGCCCATTTATATTTCCGTATATTTGTGAAATACAGAAATTTTGAAATCATTTTTTTCCGTCATCATAGATTAGAATCATGATATTTGTTGTAAATGTGATCATCATAAGCCATTGGTAGCGTTTCTCGAACTTATTCAAAGTTGTAGATAGACGAATAGTGAGGACAAAATCATGTTTTCGGTATTACAATTTTACAATCAATCCAATCTCTAAATACTTCCACTAAACATATCTACGCTCACGTTTCAACATTGTTATGACCATTTGGGCCAAAGTATATATGATTGTAGGGATGTCTCACCAGGCTCTTCTCGACACCATCCGTACAGAGGGTCAGATTAGCCCTGAATCTGACTCCAAGCTCAAAGAGATCGTCAGTGCTTTCCTCCAGGGCTTCATGTAAACAGCCATGCCAGAAAACAAGCCACCGGCTCTAATTTAATGTCATCATGTTCATACTAAGTATGGCAGTCGGTGTAGACTTGTTTCTGATGAGGAAGATTGTTTTATGAATTTCTTGTTGGATGGACGATATACAGCACTCCTGTTTCGCCCGGTACCTTAAGATTGGAGCAGCATCGAATGAGAGTTATGAAGAAAAAAATATTTTTTGTCTTTCTATATATATATACTTATAAATGTACTTGTATTTATATATTTACATGACGAGACATATAGTGTTCTACTAAGTGATACAAACAATCCTTCGTACTACTGTACGGCACCTGCATTATTTGTTAATCCATGGTGGCAAAAGAAGCTCATAAAACCTGCTTATTACTATAAATATAGAAGAAAAACAAATATTTTTCTCCTAAACCGCGCACTTGGCCTAAAAATAACGCGGGTTGAGCTTTTAATGCATAATCAAACGTTTCCCTACAGCCTGATGTAATACTAGTAGGAAAAATAACACCTCTGCATCAGCTGTACAATGATTGTGGCTTAGTAACATAATCAGGTCGCTTCTCAATTCATAAAGCCTTGTTATTTTTCAGAATCTTCTTTCTTTCAATTTCTTTATTAACCTGTATTGTTTCTTTTCTTTGGTGCAAATGGCTGTAGTTGTGATATCCACTTCGGGCCAATTACCCTTATCGATGCTTTACAACAACATTCTTTTGCCTATTAACGCACCTCATCCACACAATTACGTAAGAATGCTCATTTCCGCGGTATAACCTTTTCACCACCAGTGCCCTGTGTTCACTAGCCTGAACACACCATGCGCCTAGCAACCACTTCCTTTGTACACCAGCCTCCTGGATGGCATTGTTTGGAAATTTGGTGATTTTTCTTAGAGCAATATCTTGGCTAATATTCAATCTATCCTGATGCTTTTTTGAATCCTGCCCACAGAATTGATACCTTTTAGAGTGGGGTGATATGTTTTTATCAGCAGCTTGGCTTAGTATTTGCGTGATATATATTGTTGATATTTAACTCATTTTGTATGGATTGTCAGCATCTATATGTGATATGATTGTTGTATTGGTAAGTTAACATAACAAACATGAGGCAAATTGGAAAGTAGAAGAACAATTTATTCTACACTTCACGAATGAGTGTAGTTAATGTTTAAAAGATTCATAACATTATCAACAATAGAATATAACATCAACAATAGAATATAACATTATCAACAATAGAATATAATATTATATACAATAGAATATAACATCAACAATAGAATATAACATAATACTGATAAGTGGTTGCTCTGTAACAATAATGTAACAAACAATATTCATTATAAGTTTATCTCCAAAATTCTGATTTGTGGTGGTAATCCTGCCAACAGGAGCTACCGCGCTTGACGCATAGCCACACATCCCACTTCGAGCACTTGATGGCAGTTTTAACTTTTCGCTGTGGCAAATCTTTGTATGGTACCCCTGGATTCCTTGCTATGCATCTTGTGTACTTTTCATAGCACACACAACATAGGTGGTCAGTGCCTGTGTCGCTAGGGATGAGGGGTTCATGGCTGACACCATCCAACCTCCCATTTGAGTGACCTTGACATGCGCTGCGATCATATTTTCGGAAACTAAATTCCCCACATAACTGATGTATCACATCTGTCAGAAAGCCATCAAAGTCTCTGTTTCGATGGCCTGCAGATCGGTGATGGGTGAAAAAACTTTCCAATGTGAATGCATTGTTAGCTGACAGGAACAATGCCTTCCTTACAAGACGCATATACCAATGGTAAGTCTTGCGTGGACTTGGGATCGAGGCCATTCTATCATTTAGGTCAACACCACCCTTGTTCTTGTTGTAGTCAGCTACTGCAGGGGGGCAAGGAACAATCACGGCATTTCCGCTTCGATCATGTCTTACTACATGGGTTGCTGTGGAGGATGTATTGTCGACAAGTGATAAACTAAATGTTTGTCTTTCCACACTGTGGCGATAACACCAGTGCCAGTCCACTCAGCAATCCAATCACTATCACCCTGGTTCAAACTCCTGTCATCTCTCACAAGCTCTTTAGGAAAATGCTTGCGACTTGTCAAGGCAGTCCCACAAGCAAATATTCCCCTGGTCAAAAGACGATGGAAGAGAAGAGGGCTGGTAAAAAAACGGTCTATGTAAAACTGATACCCCTTGTTGATCAACGGTTCGGTCAATTTGAGGACAACCCTGCCTCCCAATCCAACATTTTGACGAATAACATCATTGTCCTCTTTTCCTAGATAGCTTGGAAGTTAAAACAATATCCTGAGAGACTTTCAGCTAGCATCCATATCTTGATTCCCCATTTGGTCAGTTTCTCTTTATGGTATTGCTTGATACCAAGCCTCCCCTTGAATGGCACCATACATTCATCAACAGATACCAGTTTCCGCGGAATGTATGCATCCTTAAACTTCTGTCGCAAATAAGAGAGAAGTGGCTTCACCTTTGCCATTTTACTTGGTCTCACATGGGCTTGCTGTTCGTTACAGAAGTGCAGATAGCGCAGTATTTGTGTGAAGCGATTGCGGCAAAACACCTTGGATACACCTGGGAATACCATCATAAAGTGATCCTTGCTTGTCGACCAAACGTCCTCCAATCTGCAGCTCAGGTATCGTTCGATAAACATGAAGACTCCAAAGAAGGCTTTTAGTTCATCAACGGTGACTGGGTACCACTTCCCTTTGTGTTGCTGTGGGTTGGCTGCTCTCTTGCGATTGGCGTTTGTGTTGGTCCAATCTCGGATCATTGTCATCAGGTACAAATCAAAGAAGAGCCCGAAGAAATCGATGGCACGACCTGTGCCAGGTGCATTTGCCATCGTTGGCCCAGGAGTGGCAATGAATGGCGTCTGTTCTCCTGTTGCTTCAATGCTTTCATACTGCTTGATCCAGGTAAATTCGCTACCTGCCGCTAGATCAGGTTGATTACCATCACCAGCGCCGATGTCGGCAAATCCATAAAATTCCTCGTCGTCGCTACCGAAGTCAGCCTCTGGGACCAGTTCGTCCATAAAAACATCGCCTATTTCATCATCACTCTCAGCGCTAGTCGCATCAGAAAACACCGCTTCATCTTCGTAACCCTCTGAGTAATCAGCGCGTTGATTTACATTCGCCATCATAACGTGGACGCAGAAGCGTAACTAAGTGCGCGGCCACATGCGCAGCCGGTAAAAAACAAACAATTTATTACAATGAGCCGTGCCGTATCCATGGAATCCCCCAGCAACGACCAATAGTGTTCGAAAACGATTTTTGGATGTCATTTTGTAAACAATTCGTACTTATCGCTCACGCGTACACGTTTTCGGATCAGTTAAACGTAAATAGAAGTGAAAAATCTTGGTGGTGAAAGGGCATGGTTCCCGGTAAAACGGGAATTGGTGGTGAAAAGGAAAAGCCTGTGCACGAATTGCACAAAGACTACAAAATAGCACACTGCGACTTGTATGGGACAACGCAGTCGTCCGCCATCTATTGTATCACCATTTGATTTAACAACAACTATAACACACAAGCTCAAGCTAATAATGAGGCGTCTTTTGGACCATAAGCCTTCAAATAGAAATGTTGAGAGACGACTGTTGATTATGCGATTGGTGAGCAGAGCGTTTTAACGTATCAATTGCAGCCTGTTCTATGGGAAACGTAATTCAGTTCCATTGCTTGATAATTTGTTTTGTCGTGAATCGAATAGCTAAAAACATCGGCAACTCGTGAAAACGCAGCAGCCCAGGATGGATTGATTTACATCTTTGCGCCTGAATTCTCTGCGATGCAGTTTGAGACGGCATCGTGCTCAGCAACAACAGTACCTTGCCTATAAGAAGTGTTAAACTAGCTATAACACTAACGATGCTTCAACTGATTATATGAAGTAAATGATAACTAGACATCTGTAGCACGTGGAGCACAAGATAATGTAATTAAGTAACTCTCAAAGGGATGCTTGCTAAATAAAGCTTGAGTAACCCCATTTTGGAATACGCGATACGACCACTAGTATGTAAATATGGGCTCACAATCTTGATTTAACATTCAGTACATTAGATAGAGCAGAGTTTTTCTTAAAGGATGCAATAGGGCGTGAATAATACGTTGTTCATCAAATCATGGCTTTCAGAAGCATATGGAATGATAACAATTTATCCAACATGCTCCGGCTAAGAAAATTACACCTCGACGAATTGCTTTGGCGTCACTTTGCAAATCATGCCAAGGTCTGTTGATGACAGATTGGACTGTCATGGCTTTGTAGGCAACATTTTCAATTGAGCAATGAGGCGTTTGTAAGCTGATAGATGTAGAATATATGGAATGAACTTTGCAATACAGGGAAATATGCGACATTACCGGTATACTCCAGCAGCTGTGTAACCAGATGATCTGAACCTAACAAATCTGACTGAGTCCCTGCTGCTGATGATATATTGGTATATACCCGTTTGCATAAAAGCATCGTCGGTCAAATTTTGTAATATAGGTCTTGCAGTGTCACATTTCATGCGTTACATCACATGTACGGATGGATAAGTCACCACCTAAGTTGCTATATCAGATATGTATGTGTACTGTTGCACTAATATGGGTAAATCGTTAGTATATTCATCATTTTAATTGTGTCATTGGCCTAGCTGCGGGTTAGATATATTGGCAGTCGAACCAGTGGTTTAACCTTAGCCATGTCAGTGTCGCTATTTGATACAATAGGACATCATACCACGATGGATGTTAGTTCTGTACAATCCGAGGTAACCTTATGGTTTGGCTTGTTAACAATTTAAAGTAATCCATACTTGAGGTAGGAGGTTGTATTTGCCGAGAAATAATACTTGTACTATTATGCATTTATCGATGGTTCAGCCAACTAATTTCTGGATGCTTAACGAGTAGTATATTGCACTTTGTGTGCCTCTGATGCGCTGACGGCAAAACATGTATACCATGGTAATATATTGTCCAATTCAAGATTTGTACAATTGATCATCAATTTATTAAGGTTCAGTAAAGATGTTCTTGCAATAGCTTTGTAACGATGTCCGTTGTCCGCGGGTATGTGGGGAGCTGTCGTAACCATGAACCAATCCGGCAAAGGCAGATAAAACTACGAGTATGAGTATATCATATTGAGCTCGGTAACGCAGAAACATATTCAAACAATGGAATACCACACACATCTTCCATGAATTCTACAAGCTCTAACCCTGCCCTCATAAAGCATATCAAACATGCAATGAGTTTAAGTTATTGAAATGTATTTTTATGCACCCAGAGATCTGTGAGAAATCATTTTCTAGAACATAGTGCACATATCTGGTGGATTTAACCTGTGTCAAGCTGTTATGGACACAGCTAGGGTCACTTTACCTTGGATTCGCGTGACGGAGACGCACTGGCTAACGAAATGTTTTTTTTTTAACAGATGCAAATATACAATAAGGCCACGAGATGTAACTGTTTGAACCTTTACATTGAGTGATTGAGCAACAGGAGAGAACGTACTTGACAAGTTTTACTAAGAGGTCAACAGCAACTTATGGCTTCTTCAAAGCATTTATTGGAACAGAATGCCAGGAACGGATCTCATGTCGCCGCCAGTAATTCCTATGGCCTATCTATATAAGACACACCGTTAGCGTTAGCAACATAAAGCCTCGACATATTTGAAAGACGAAAACGTATTGCCAATAATGTAGTTAGGGCTGTATATTAGCACTACCTATGGTTGATATCATGCATAATATTTACGTCAATCGCATCCAATTTTGTGCATGAACGTTCATGAGTGATAATGCTAGTAATCTATGGCGTTGATTAATATGTATTAACGTAACTCTTGATCTGCTCTGTGATTTATGAGGTGCACAGAACAAATGTTGCGTGTTGGTGGACAGATAATATGTCTCATCTTGGAAGATTCATAGCCACATGGTTCATCATTATTGTTTTAGCTTATATCATAACAGAACATGGGCCTTAATCAAGTGTTTTATTGCAATTTGGCTCAGATGCTGGGTAGGACTGAAATAGCGTTGGAAGACAATGTTTTATTTTTTTCTAGTTTCCGTTCCAAACTTTGGAATTCGCTGCAATTAAAACACAAGCAAGACAAATATTTAATTAAAATGTGGCTTGCATAAACCACAGCTGTTATTGGGAGATTGTTTCTGACAATATTATATTTCAAATATCGGCAGTTTTATTGTAGTCCTGTCCCGCTGCTGAATGTTTTTTTATCTGATGTAAATACACAAGCAAACAAGGCCGCATACAAATGCGCATAGCATTAGAGTAGTGGGGTCCTCCATAAAGAACATTCAAATTAAATATAACTTCAAGTGAAATCAATCTTAGATGTTTTTTCATCACTTTCGTTATTGCAACTCAATGTCACTTAGGCGCTTACCCGCTTAGTTAAAAGAACCAATTGCCTTGTATTCTAGAAGTATCAAATCACGAAGGTGCATCACGGTTCATCTCTGAAAGTATTGCCGTGACACGCGCTCCCCTGAATTACTAAGAAGGATATGCAGCACCACAGTCACAAATCACGCATGTTGTTGTTATTGTATGCTCCTAGTCTTTAGCAGTGTGTGATATGCAAAACGATTAATATCTAACTAAACAGTTCGGCCCATCCGAATGTATTGTCTGAAATGTAAACGATGTGCAAAAATATCACCGCGTCGTTTTGACCATTTTAGATGCCACGAATATGATATCCGGTTCGTGTTTACTCACTCATTACAATTGAATGGCGAATATCGATGAGTTTGAAATAGAGGGAGATCGTTTGCTTTAATTAGCCAAAGAGAAAACTAGTAACATCAAAGCCGGTTTGAGTATTGCCGTTAATCGATCTTACGTATCGAAGATCCCATCTCAACCATACGTAATCACCTATATATATGGAATTAAACACGTAAATCTATTAGCTTAATTGGAAGGTGGCTTTGGTTCCCCGACATCATCGAGCCAATTGAGTTTCATGGGCACGGTAGTTTTGTCATATGCTGCCAGGAAGAAGTGATTGTGAAGGGGCCTCTGTTCATACTCTGGTATCCTGAAAAGCACCTTGAAGCGTGTGAAGCACGCAATAATGCCAGGTGGTGACAACCGCAGTTAACCTTCATACGAGATGCTGTTGATTACTGTGTGGTTGACCTACATAACGAGATGTAGTACTTACGTCCACTCATCGATCCTGGAAGGTTCCTGTGAAACATCACACACATACACGAATGTTGATTACTTTACGGAATGTTATAAAGCTAAATACAGTGCCTATGGGACTAGATTTCCGCACAGCCATCGACAGGAGCGTTACGAGCGTAAACCTTGGACAACTAAGCGCGTCGTAAGGCTTGCCGTTGCAAGTGTTTGTCCTGAAGCTCTACACAAATAAATACTCCGCTGCAGGTAGACAACTTTCGGACATTGCCAAGCACTTTGGACACAATCATATTAAATATATCAGTACATGCTGCTTTATATTGACAAAATGAGAGTATGGTGTTTGTTTTATATGCCTTTTACACTAGATAATACATACAATGTTTATACATGCACTGTAATCAGGTGTCTTTGATTATTGGCCAATTGTATTAAGCTTTTGCAAATATCGTAGGCAAGATCTATATAAATATCTATCGGCATTGATTGTATTAATAATACGCATGCAGTCAAATAATGTATTTTAATTTTCCAGTTATTCATTTGGTTTTCTAGCCCTAGCTCTATGGAAATTCATTATGAGGCCATCTTTAAGTGCGAAAAAGTGCACCATAATCACTAATCGGGGCATAATATAAGTATTGGGTATTTAATCTGATACTTTCACTTATTGTCCAATGTGCTCCAAGCAAGTCCCATATTACAATGCGATTCATTTCGAGAGCAATCAATCTGCAACAAAACCCCAATTTTACTGTTGTAATCCACTTAAAATGCAGCCTGGAGGGGGATCGATGCATGTCTTTCAATACCCTCCAAATAATCATTAGCCCTACTATCAGTCAATCATCGCCACTCCAATTTTGCATGGCGCATTGTCTGACTATCTGCTGTAGAGAGATTTAAATCACTGTATTGTAATATTTAAAAGCAGGCACAGCAATGCAACACCGTGACCCATAAAGTACGTCCATGGACCGTGTCGCGCCACAAGTGGACTCTATTCGGAGACAATATTGTCGTAGACATTGACAGAGGTAATGTAGAAGGGCATATCTCTGCTCCTCAAACGATTTGAATACCCTCTGCCCTCGACATTAATCACAACATTTCATGCCCCAACGACTAAATGTCGTATTGCCGCCGGTGCAATATTTCATACTTTCCGTACCATGCTTCAAGTCAACTCGAGACGTGACAATGCACATTAACAGGCTCTATTGTGGCTTAACAGATATATGCAGTTCCCTGCACGTAATATATGACACAACGTCTGGCTAATTGTTAAAAACAATCCGTTAAAGTAAGGTTCTAATCCAAACTCAGGTCGAGAATTAGTTTACATATCTGCAGTTACTGCTCTTCATCGACCTATAGGTAATATCTGCCTTTTTGTCACAGGAGAGGGAGATTATGGATGCATTATTATCCGGGATATTACAGCTTCCAGGATGTGATATCGTCCGCAATTAACGATGTACTCAAACGCTCCATGGTGTTGATGATCATATTCGTGGCATGATTTACTGTACTTGCATTTAAATTAGGTAGATAGGTGACGATTTAATGCTTGGGTTGTAGTTATAACGAGTAGTCATGTTATTATGGGTTTACCCCATGATCCAACAGCAATACATCTCACCACTGCATAACATTTCTATCATGCCTAATGTTAACGGCTAGGTAGGGCTGCAAGATTACATATATGCCTTATGTAATGCTGTTTATGTTGCATTCACGTCATAGCACTCACTTAACATACGCAGGTTTGCCACATCATTAGTGGCATAACTGCTCTCCCTAAGCTTCAATCACTAAGCATGTATTTATACCCAAATGTACATCCCGAAACTCAACATTCCTAAGCATTGGAAGCGACCATGCAGATATATAAAATTATTTGACTCAGACTACTTCCCACTAAATAGAGGAAACAGAATTGGTTCTTCTGTGATAAACTATCGACCACCGTTTGAACATTACTTTCCTGTTCGTGGCCATGTAATTACACAAAACAACGCAAAAATAGTTACTCAGGGCACGTTATATGCCATATGATTGAGTTCCAACATATGCAGCTGGCTACAATTACCGTACATTAATGACATGGCTACCTGGCATCCAAATTCACAGACAAAAGAGTAGCATTTCCTGAATCAATCAA
The DNA here is from genome assembly GCA_034190875.2 of Urechis unicinctus. Lineage (NCBI taxonomy): Eukaryota > Metazoa > Annelida > Polychaeta > Xenopneusta > Urechidae > Urechis > Urechis unicinctus. The sequence goes on from CM067357.1 coordinate 44,052,349, forward strand.
ATTGATTGGAGGCATTGATGACAGACCATTATACACAATAACCTCTGCTCATGACATTGTTCACTCAATAAGAATGCAGAACTTGGATAACAAGTAGACTGCACAAGAAAAATCACGAGACACACGACATGACCAGAACAGTAAAAGAGCCACACCTTTATGGGCCGATCATGCAGTAAAGCAGTATATACATAAGCTCGACATTACTAGTTAATATGTCGCAACGGACTTCTTTAGTGCGATGGGTTCCATTACTATGCACGGTCACTCGTATGCCGTAATTATCATGTCAATCAGCATATATTTACTAGCTATCTTATCCCATCCTGTTGCCTTTGTAACGCTTTATGTCATCCATGCTCGAAGGCTGTTTTACGACTACTGAATTATTGTCCTGAATTAATCATGTCTTAGTAACATTCCCATCCAGCACTATTGGAAATGGAATTGAAGAATATAATTTCGCGACAATTACCAAACAGGCACTACATTTTGAAAATCAAGCTACATATTGCATTTTACAACGATACATGTGGATAACCTCGACTCGCTGCCGGAAATTCCCGAAACAAATATTTTGCTGAATATACATAAGTACATTTTCGGATATCCCAATAGCTTTCTAATCATGCGTCACAATACCACCTTTCGCGTATATGATGCAGAAGGCACGCTGTTCGTACCAGAGAGAACCTATTGGTTATTCACACTTACGTGACTTCCAGATAGATGTGGTCTGTGCCGGTAAGAGTGGTAATAGTCGCTTGTTATCTCTGCAATCAACTATATCTATTTTCGCACGATGTCAATCTCACCAAACAAGATGCGCTAGCTCATTTGAGGGCTAAATTTTAAATAAAATCAAGCTACAAATTGCATATATTATATGTTAACGATACATGTGGATAACCTCGACTCGCTGCCGGAATATTCCCGTATATTTAAATCAAATATTTTATGCTGAATATACATATAGTACATCATTTTCTGGGGGCATATATTAATTGGATATCCCACATAGCTTTCTAATCATGCGTCACAATACCACCTTTCACGTATATGATGCAGATATCCACGCTGTTCGTACCAGAGAGAACCTATTGGTTATTCACAGATATCTTACGTGACTTTAATAGCCAGATAGATGTAACGGAATGTGACTCTATATATATATCATATCGTTATATACTCATATATTATAGCAGAGATATATATATATATATACATATATATATATATATATATTTATAGATCTAGGGCCGAATATATATAGATATATATATATAATTTGATATAACGAATAAAGAGATATATATATATATGCATATATATCAAACATATATAACGTGATATACATTTTATATATACATATATGTGAAATATATATACATATATATAGGAATATATATATATATATATATGTAACATATATATATGATATATATATATAATATATATATATATATATATATATATATATATATATATATATATATATATATATATATATATATATATATATATATATATATATATATATATAATGATATACGGATATATAATATATCTATACATATTTATAGAAATATATATCATATATACATATATATATATATATAAAATATAACGGATATATATAATCTATATATATATATATATATAGCATATATATATATATATATCTATATATATATATGCATATATATTCATCCGACCCATATCCTCTAGAATATTGCCAATTTCAGTAAAAGCGACAATGCGCTTGAGCCATATTCAAACAAATAAAGATGCTACCCTTCGTTTTGTCTGCTTATAAAGTGACTTATAAGGTTAGGTAATCCATCGCCAGGGTCATTAAGCAGTGAGATGTGCAAAGAGATCAACTGCAGCAAGATCGTTCCCGTTGCAGTATTAATAAGACTTCTTAATCATATATTGGAACATCTATTTACACTAAAGTAAATAATAGCTTGTAAGAATACCCTCTTCTCATTAGGGTAGTCTTCGTATGGTGCTGCATACAAAGGCTGAAAGGACGTGACAATTAATATGAAGCCACAAAGAAGTCAATATTGGTACATAACTGAACTGGTACTCCATGACCGACATTAGGCTTTATCACTGAAATGTGGTCCAATTGAGACTGCTCGGGCGAAACGACGACAGTAAATTGGCTAAAACTGTGCAGCGAGATGCTTCAAAATATACCCATTCCGGCTAATGGGCTCTGTTGTTGTGGCTTAATCAATACCGGATACATGTAGATTGGGTCACATTGTATATTGCAGTACTCCTGACCGTCGCAATATTTTTCCATGCAACACAAGCCAGATCTAACCTACCAGTAAACTTCCATTGAGTGATGAGTGGTATTGAGTGTCAGTATGACAGTATGACATATAACAGTACACAGTCTGTGATACAGATGCACCATTTGCTACAAAAACGAATTAAGCCTATTTATAATGTATACAGATCAGTCGCTATTTGTGCCACACTGTTATCGCTGACTTGCTATTGCACATGGACGTGTTGCACTCTGATATGATTTTCATGCCCCTCACAATTTGATCGCATTATATATGAAGGCCTTTCAATGGGAAAACTTTTCTGGTACATCTAAAACGCTCCTCTCGGCAAAGGGTTATTTAAGCAACGTTGGGGATATCTACTGTGTCGATCAATCAATGTTATCACGTTTTCTAACAAAAAACAGCTGGTCTTCTATAATCCAAACTCTCATGTGCCATTTAACAGCTTTTGATGCACAGCAGCACTGCATTGATGCTGCATAAGATGCTATTTATTGACACTTTACTTAACTGTTTGCAGTATTCGATCAAGCGAAATCTTGTGGCGATTAAGTAACATCAACATCAACATCATCATCATCATCATCATCATCATCATCATCATCATCATCATTATTATTATTATCATCATCATCATCATAATCATCATGGGTAGTGGCAGCGGCCGCAATAGTGGCAGCACCAGCGGCAGCGGCAGAAGCAGCGGCGACGGTAGCAGCAGCAGCTGCAGCAACAGTTGCCAGAGTAACTGCAATACGGATGTTCAGATGGACATTAAAATACTATCCATCAATTTAACGTGGTATCACTATTCAGAATATCAGTCTCCTCGTGAATTCAGAAACCAACGTGCTGTCTATCACATCTTGATCGCTACACTGTGGATTAGCCACTGATAACAAATTGAATTGGCATAAGATATTGTTCAATCTGCAGCGCTTATTCACATCCTGTAAACAGAGGGAGTAAAGCTAATTGGAATGTTGCTGTTCATTTTATGGTATGTCCCTTGTGTTCACAGTCAGCAATACACCAAGAAATCGATTGAAATACAAGATAACAGTATATGACAATGTTTCGTACAGTATTCGATTCAGGGAGACGCTAATTGAAGAATTGCATATCCGAATAATTTCGATTTTAATTGAGGGTTCTCTATCTCCTGCATGGTCATCAACATAGACAACATTGAGCTTATCTGAGCTGATTCTTGGTCATAGGTACTGATATGAACCATGCTTACATAACACCCGAATGAATGACAGCTTGTAATGGTTCATTTAAACAGCTCTAACAGTATTAATTTCTCACTACCTATAAATATAAATTAAAAACCAGATCAGTCGCAGCAACGCATTAACATCTAGGGCGGCATGTCACAACCAGCTAACGATTCGTTTTAAGAGCATTGCACTTCGACGATTTCCCAAAGCTTCAATGACTCTTATTGTTAAAATGGCAAAGTGATGGCAGGTCGCTTGCACCGAATAAGTCATTTGAGTCACTTGAGTGACATCTGTATCAGCGGATATGTTGGTCGCAAAGTATGCAAACTAATGTAAGAATAGCGGTGAATACATTGAATTTAACAATAACAGTTGCAGGCCACCGTTCTCAATGCCATTGCTGTAGTTTGTTCTGGTAAAACACTTGTCAGCATATGCTGACTTTTTACGACATATGAGAAGTCAGAAGGTGAGGCTCAATAATGTGAGGTAAGCATGCGGTTTGATGGTATCTACAAAGGTTGGGAAAACACAACTATGGAAGAAGTGACTAAGGAGTACAATTAAACTGAACATTAAACCCTGTGTCATTTCATAAATTTAACCTATTGGTATGGTATCTGGGGGAGTCTGCGCTGATCAAATGAAATGGACTTGTTATTAGCAGCTATAGACATCATAACTGAAATAAGGTTGACTGTGAGGGCTAGATATTGTATGGCCCGCTGATGTTGCATGGTTTGACGAGCAGCTGACAGCGCTGTTAAAATGCCAAGCAATGCATAATAACCTGACATAGATCAGGTGTTTTGTCGTTTAGTCTTCTCAAACTACCATTCTGCAACGCACACTGCATCTGAAAAACATTTTTGCTATCTTAATGATAACCAGCTAGCATTCTAGCAACAGTCGCTTTCTCATTTGTTCTTTTCAAACAGGCCATTGAGGAAGCAACATTGATCGTTTCCGGCCGTAATTACGGCCGGCATCAAAGCATCTTACGACTATACCTGATTTGCACTAGATGAAGTATTCCGACATCTAGTTCTCACTACTCGTAAAAGATCCTACTGGTTCATTCATGGGCTTTGTATTCGACACTAAAGTAGATAAAGGAATCCAGGGTATGACCAAAAGCTAGCATGTGCGATTGCCGTTGAGCAATATAACAATATACAGCGATGTCCATTTATCAGCGTCAATTGAAAGTGTCTGGGGTAACATCTGAGCTCGGCAGTTTGGTACAAACAAGCACTCAGAGGCATAGAAAATAGTATTCTAAGCCAAAAACTACCATTCGTACGTGTGGAATGTTGCACGTTATTTATATATCGTTCGAAATTCATCGGCAAACATTTGAATTGTGTGTAAGGCAAATATTTCTGACTTTATGCAATAGAAGGCCAATAAATAGTGGTCCTAAAGGCTAATAATGTCAGGTAAGACTAAGTTATGTTAGCATAATATGATTTTCCGTACACAGACTGAAATGCATAAATGCAGCGATCGATATTAAGTGCTATCCCGTATATGATTGCGACCGGAATCAATATTATACATGATATTAATGTATAGTATTCCTGGAGGCATTGAAAGGGAAACCCTTAAGAGTAAACTAATCATTGCCTTTCCCTTCATAGAAGTTTTTTTCTCAAATATTGGGTTGACACGTGAAGATGCATTTTTGTCTTCAAATCCTGTTCTCTAGATTGCTATAATTTATGGATATCAGAACAACAAAGCGACATCAAGTGCTTAACATGATTGAGAGCTTGATATACATATGGAAAACTGTCGATTATTATATCCATATACACTAGCGTTTTAATGTCTTGTTCTCTGATTTGGCGGAAGACGGAAAGATGAGTTCAGTACGACAGTCATCGGCACAACCATGCTAATAAAGCACCTGTACGTGCATTAGTCACATGTTGCTATGCCCCTCTGCGAGCCTCAAAAGGTGAATATACAAAGCTCAGTGTGTTCTAGAAGTTTGGCACGAATCCAACATAAGAGGTGGTTCTCATATCAGATTGTTATTACAGCAAGAAATCAACAATAGCACGCCCACTCCCCACTAGGTGAAAACATATGGCACGTTAAATAGTGCTTTGCAGATATAGACGACGTTACATTGTGTTTATGGAAATGAATGAAGACTATATTGTTCCCGAAATACATGCATGATACACGATATTGTTTGCAAAATATGCAGAGGTTCCTTTTTTATATAAACTTAGGGTTTCCAAATCATGCTGTACAATTACATGCACAATATCACACAGCGAAGCTCCCTACCGGTGCCAATAAATACTTACTGTTTGTTCATACCTAGTTCACTTCCGGGCGGATGCCTATAGTGCATGTAACCATGGTGATATTCCCATGTAATACCTGCAATCCACAACATGTATTCGCAGCGCGAATTACAACCCTAGGGATGAATCTACGACTCAACTATTTTCCCGCCAGATGTTACGAACATATTACATACAATGGGCAAAGGTGCTAGAAGCAGTAATTATATTGCGCGTACTAGGATAATTCTGAAGTTACATTGGACTGGTAAACTGCCTGTGTTGATCTGATGGTCACTAGAAGTAAATATCGACAACGAAGTTGCAATAGATTGTCGATGTGATGAAATTGATCAAATTTGTCCTATAATCTTTGAGCCTGCCATTGTTCAATTTTGTCAATGTTAAATGAAAGTCAATTACCTTGCATCAGCGGTGTGCATTGTATTAAAACATACATTTTAATATGATTACAGCCTGTAATCTCCGTCGACAGTTAAGCATCTAACATCGTTATTTACATGTTTTGTGTTCCTGATAAATTCGTGGTATTCTGTGATTCCAATTCAGTAGCAAACATACATTCAGACTCGGTCCAATAAGGCCAAATATAGTCAAACTCAGTCCAATACGGCCAAATATACATTTAGACTCGGTCCAATTCAGCCATAAATACAGTCAGACTCAGTCCAATACGGCCGAACATACAGTCAGACTCAGTCCAATACAGCCAAACGTACAGTCAGACTCAGTCCAATACGGCCGAACATACAGTCAGACTCAGTCCAATACAGCCAAACACGCAGTCAGACTCAGTCAAATACAGCCAAACGTACAGTCAGACTCAGTCCAATACAGCCAAACGTACAGTCAGACTCAGTCCAATACGGCCGAACATACAGTCAGACTCAGTCCAATACAGCCAAACACGCAGTCAGACTCAGTCCAATACAGCCAAGCCGTTCACAATGAGCAGAAAAGGTGAGCCTTATCACGTGTAGTTCATTCACCCAACTCGCATTGATCATGTAAAGCTGTTCTGTGTTGACTCTGCTTAACTTAGAAAATCTAACTAGGTGCGTGATTTAAACGAGTGCGGACGCAATGGTAGCTTGGGTGGATAATCGTGCTAAGAGAAGGAAAGCGCTAAAGCAGGGAGCACATATAGTCGAGGCACAGAGAGGAGGATAAATGTCAAAAGAAGATCTAGGATCTTGGAGTAGTTAGCAATATAACACGTACGTAGAAATCACTCAGCAAGCGGTGGCAGTCCGAACAATCAGGACCTTATAAAGGAGGCGCACGTGATCCCTGCATAGTGTGTGGTGCAGTTTTATATATAGATCATTAACCATATATAGGTGCCATCTCGCTCTAACCGCAGCGGCACCCTTCATCCTTTGAATTGATTTTCGTTAGTTTTTGGTGCAGGTTTATATATAGATCTCAAACTAACCACAGCCGCATTGATTACCCTTACACAGATGTCCATCAGCATCAATGTACAAATGTACGCTTACGTTTTCCTTTAAAGTTTGTAGAATAAGAGCGTGTTGACATGACGGAGGTTGTACATCGATACAAAACCTAGCTCCATCACGTAAAACCAGCTATAAACCGACCATATCCAAAGTAAATAATTTCATATCACCATATCTACATCCTTTCAGTGCCCCGTGTCAGTTAATAAGCTTTATTAGCACAAATCATTGCATTAAGATAGGAGCTTTTGCGATTGCATATGTCTTGCAGTATTTTGACTTCAACGTGCTGCTCGAAGAAGCGGCGATCATGCTTTGGGATGTTAAAATTGATCGCGCAGAGACGACATTCGATTACTTACTGACATGTATGTTCACATAATCTGTACGTTATAATGGTTATACAATCTGCAAATGGTTTGGCCAATGGCTCAAAAATCGATATTTGCCAAATCATCATCTTGCGTGGAGTAGGCTGGAGTAGTACCAATTGTAAACATCCCTCTTATAACGAGGTGTTGACTACCTTTCCGGCTTCTATGTAACCAGGCACTCGAAAAACTAACAGAACTTAATATTAATGATGTGCTCTTATCACAACATTAGCGTTGGAACCTAGAGGGGTGCATAAAAAAGACAGATACAGTTTTGTCGTTGCGATATTGTAGCCACACTTTCCATGAGCAAAACAAGTGACGTATGTAGCAAAAAGATGTAATTATAGCTTCGGTTACTAGAAATACATTTCCAGTTTTGACATAGGATGCCAAATAAAAAGTAACATACTTGCGTAACGGTTATGTAGAAAGAGATCAGCTAGTAAAATGATGTCAACCTATTCTAGATGTAGGATATAAACTTGCGGATGTGTGTGTGTGTGTGTGTGTGTTTGTGCGTATACGTGTGTGTTTTATAGGTTTATGCACATATTGAAATCTGCATTCAAGGGTTTAGGTTAATGCAGGTCGTTCTGTATCCTTTCAATTCAGACGACATGATCGTCAGCCTTTACAGCATTAAACACAATAGAGTGCGTGATCCATTGTAACTGTGTCAGCAGGATAGGTGTGGCAAGTAGATTAATCCATTACCGGAGCCATTAGTGAGACGGAACGTTCCCGTAAACAGGATGCCAATGTAGGATATTGTGTGATGTACATGACTAGGGGATAACTAATATCGCTGCTTCCAGGAAATGGCATTCCGTAATGTTGGATTTAAACAGAAAGCAGAATGCACACGGGCGCTCAGAATGTTCACTTATTCATTATTCTATGATGCCATGTAAATCATATGCGTCTGTTGTTAAGAGTGTATTAAAGTCAATCGCCTGATCTGTGGAATATATTAAGTGAATACTATGACAAATAGTTTTTAGTATCGTGATGTGAACCCGTAAAACAACTCAAGATAATTATATTTTACGCGGGCCATTTTTTCATCGCTCGTTGATTTCAATTTCTTTTCAAATAAGTCTCCATACCAAATTGGTCGGAATCTTTGAATAATCTTCATAAGCAGATTTATGTATTCCTATCCGTTTATATCACGGATGTTCAGTTATGCTGTACGCAACTGCCTCCAGATACAACCTCAATACTTAGCACGCCTTTTATTACATTAAACACAGGTATAATTTCGAAGGTATCTTACGCTTTACTATACAAGGTAAAGCGTAGTTTATCTTGTCAAGTAGTCCCAGCCATAATGTAAAACGTGTCTGTATAGTACATATAATGCAAGGACTTCCTGCAAGCCTCATAACGTGTTTTTATTCAGTAAGCAGCTCAGGGATGAAGTTCCCAGCAGCTCACTCGATTATTAAGGTTATTCTTCCATCATGTTGCTTTGGAAGATGTAATTTCCACATTCGTTATTCAGTGCTGACGAAAGTATGATTAGAGTTCCGGACCGATGATGCTATTTTTATTAGGAACATGTGACTCGTTTTCCATGACGAGCTCGGATGAACCATCAGTATGCAAACTGAAAATATCTATCAATATCATCGTTGTCAGATATGTGGTACCCATCGGGTCAGGCATACATCCCATCAAGTTGTGATATGCAGCGTTACAATTGTTATTTGTAACAACTACCAGACTCGACGGCGTTGCTTTACAGTCTGGGAACCACGAAGTTTTTCAAATAAGAACCCGCTATCTGTTCCTTAGGATCAGAAAATAACTGGCAGCTTTAGTACTGCTACATGTGAACCTCGCCAAGCTCAACACGCGCGCTGTACTGCGTACACCAGGCGCACTGTCTTACAAGTATTCAACGAAGTAGAATTGTTAAACCTGTCCATTGTTGCCGCTGGTGTATAGTTTATTTCAATTTATCAATTGGCCCTGTTGATTCCTCTTACCTTGAATATAAATTACAACAATTTTTCTCAGGGTAAATTCGATGAGGTTAGCGCATTCCTATTTCTAATTGCTGATGTTTTGCCATCATCATTAGCTTTTGGAGCTTATAATAACGTAATGTTATTCAATATTACAAGCTATCAGTATAAAAAATCGCGCTTGCAAGCGTAAGATATGTTGTTTGGGGCTGTTCGCAATTCAATACAGCCTTTCTTGATAACCGTATCAGTTACGCTGATAGAATAACCCGTCTCGATGAGCATTACATTATACCTGCCATTTGATTATATATCAACTTGCTGCAAGGATATGGAATGGTTAATATGCATATGCATTTAGCATTTGCGTTTAAGTCAGCAGAACAAATTAAACATTTCTGCTAATATGATTCTCGAGTTCCAAGTGAATTGAATATAGCGCATGTTTGTGCTAGAGCGCTAACCTAGTGACTATAGAAGGCATATCACCATGACTTTGTCTTTGTCGTTAAAAAATAGAGACTTATAAAAAAGAGGTTTTCCATTGACACTATGTAAATAAGAAACGCGTTAGAATATTGGTAATGATAATAATAGTAATACTTTTACTTCTGATAAAACATGATATAATGCTGCGATAGATCTTTGGAATATATGCGGCTGCATGTAAGTATGGAGGTTAAAAGGGGTATCGCACCATAAAGAGGGCCAAATCAATATTAACCTGATTGTCTCTCAAGGCATAAATAACATTAAGGGGTTGAGAACGCAGATTTGGAAGTTTTATTGACAGTGCAGGAGGCTACCTCGCTGTAGCAATATCGATGCTTTTCGGGAGATGGCGATGCAATTTGGTTTTCTCTTCCAAAATGCATTATACATGGCATAGTTTATATACGTCGATGGCACATCGATGGTAATGTGCACTCGTGCTCACGATATACAAAGTCATTTAAATGGATTGCTTGCCTCAACCTGCCGCTAACTGCTTGATATAAGAATGTATCTTTCTAACTCAGCAACTGAGGTAAGCGAGTCAAATTACCACCCATAAGGTCGTTCGAATACTCGCCGCAGACAAAAAGGCAATATACCTAACAGATATGGGCTGACAATATTTTGATAACCAAGGGACTCGATCACGTCACGAATGTGGTCCTCGAGTATTTGCCCTGCCATTTCCTAATTCATCGTGATCAATTGTTCGTTTTTATTTTGTTCGATTTACCTTTTAGTAGCTTTTCCTGCCATACTACCCGTTGTATATAAGAACGAGGAATGAACATACTGTCGTATTACCCTCAGTTAAGGCCCGTAAGGTGCCTCAATGCCGAGGACGTACTATATGAAGCTATTTTCGAGATGTCATTAATAAACATTCATCCTGTGTTGGCTGTGCGAATGTACAGATCAACTGTTGATTTCCAATAAAGTTAACGTTCATCAAAGTCAAAAGTATCCTGATGAGTTATGGAGCTGTCAGCTTGCTCATGTTTGGGATTTTAGGAATCAAGCACTAAATGGAATATCAATGTTACATAAATAAACCTGTAAAAGCCATATCCGTTTTAGGCTTCCGATGATTTATGTCTAATGTCAGTCGGTCACTGAACCAATATAAGAATACATAGTTCTCGCATTGTTAGTTCATGGACGAGATGTGAGAATCTTCTGTTGGGCAGACGACAGATTGATCATTGGCACTAGAGCACGCATGATTTAATGATTAATATAAATCTATCTTGTAAATATTTACAGAGGATTTTAATCCATGTAACTAACCTAAAATCAACAAAATCTTCAAATAGACGTGAGCAAATCTAAAATAGCATATCAAATATTGAAACTGAAGAATATAATACGCAAATAATCTCATTTTAGAGGTAGAAAGCGCTTGTTAACTTATTGATAACCTCGCATCATGTATCTCTAGGCAAGACTACTGAAATCATTTAAAATTTATAGTAGGTGACAGGAATCAGGGGCCATGATATCTGATTAACCATAACAACTGTAGTGACTTCCCAGGAAGGTTCATGATACATCAAATATCCCAAAGAATACTTATAATTACATTTTAAACAGGAATGATGTTCCAGAATATTGCAAGTATGATAATGGTACTACTATGTTTGAAAACAACAATCTCAAACAGCCAGAATACTAACGGTGTATCAGCGTAACACACCGATTAAGCAAAACAATAAGAATACACCATTAGCACGTAATTTATAGAACAAAATTTCGACATGGCTTTCTAGGTAAACGATCATTTTATACAAATCTATGCAAATTTTAATGTGCCATTCAAATATAAGGGATTATAAAGATGTGTATGTATTCAGATTGTTAAAATATTCCTGTTACATAACACAATCAACGGCTAGCTGATGGCTTCACAAAGATAACGCTGCAAGCTGTAAAACATTGTATAGGGTCATATCTTGCACGTGTAACAGGTGATAGTAATCAATGGAAGGTTTTCTTTCATAAAACGATTTCATCGAGATCAATTGTTTTGGTGATGCAATTCTTTTTGTTTGAGCATAAAAACAAACGAACGGTTCTTTATTACAGTTGGGGGATATAGCTATCAATACTGTGTAGTAAACAAAACAAGTTCCAATCCAAATATTGCAGTCTAGGCGTTGCCACTATAGTTACATATATATATGTTTAATATATATATATATATATATATATATATATATATATATATATATATATATATATATATATATATATATGTATCAATATATATATATATATATATTATATATATATATGTGTGTGTGTGTGTGTATAAAGTGTATATATATATATATATATATATATATATATATATATATATATATATATATATATATATATGTATATATATATCTATATATATATATATAAATATATATCAAAACTAGGCTTATTTGATTTCCACTGTTTTGTCCATCATCTAGTTTCAATGGCCGAAGAAACTTATTTGGCGAGTGTGTTATTTTGGCCACTGCGGGAACTGTCTCGCTACATTATATATGATAACAATTTCGGGGATTTTTAAGGAGCTTAAATAGACAGCACTATATTTTGCGGCGTTCAGCCTTAGGTGCTGATTCATTCGAGTTCGACTTAAGGTTAAAACGTGCACTAGTGCCATAATTCGTATTCGTTCAAAATGATAAATGCCCCACAGCACTTACTTGCATACACAAGTCTTGATTGCACTCATCAGATATCAGCGGTAGTGTCACATGCTTCGTTCAAAGCATCTGAATCGTCACTGCGCAATATAATATGAGTTTGTAGGTATTTGAGCAGCCGTGCGGGACACGGGAATACCCGGGATCCTTCACGGGCTTTGTTTTACACGCAAACATTGTCAGCCCACACGGTTAACGTTCATGCGCCATCCTTGCTTATGATTCATAGCCTTTTCAACATTTCCAAGAGCCATAAGGGCGTCGATGCGTCTGGTGTATATTCTAGTTATCTACAGCAATTAAACCAATGTTCACGGCAAGCGCTATTGGATGATTCTATGACTAACAGCATTTTCAAATGTTAGCTGGTGATTGTGAGGTGCAGGGATTCCCGTTACTTAAGCCAACTGCGATATGGCATTTATAAACATGATACTTGTAAATCACGTAACCTTTCAGGCGCCCTAGTTACTTTCATAAAGTCGCCTACTGTACAGTATTTGGTAGATATATTTCCGTCGTACAGATAAAAGTCTAATTTCCCATAATATAACGCCTCGAGTATCGGGCATCCGCTAGTCACTCATAGTATTTATTATGTTCCTTGGGAAAATAAAAGAACAACCAAAAGAGAAACCAAATTATGCACAGCGCGTATTGAGAAAAATGCATGCCTATATAAGATCGACACTATTCTTCAATGTGTCGCAACGTGGCTCCATTAGTGCGATGGTTTCCATTAAAGGGCACGATTATCCTTATGCCGTAATTATCAAGTCGATCACTATATACATTTATTGGTTATTTAAGTCCCAGCCTTTATAACGCGATAACTCCAGAACATCACTGTACAGGCAACAGCTCATGACCCAGAGATTACTGTTCTTGCATCAATGTTCAAGAACTGCCTTACGGCTATTGGGTTGTTATCCTGCATTCACCATGTCTGAGTAACACGCTCAACACATTGGAAACGATACAAACACGACGTAAATGCAAAATCTGCAATGCCCTACCTTGCGATAGGATGGCTTCTATTTATTGTGAAGCGACGTAGAATGTTATTTGACTTAAGTGACCAAACCGTTACCATAAGATGGCAATAAACTTATAAATTGCATATCACAACAATAGATGTGGATGATCTCGACCGGTATCATCAAGAAAGCCATAAAGTGCCAGCAACCCCTTATTTATCTACTTAAGACAGCCGTAGGCATACTGCAATGCCTGCCTTTCATTGTCAGGAATCAAGTGCGTCTTCGATCATTTAAATTATATACCCTATGCCAATGATAGGGCCTACAGTGGATCCATGGTATGTCAGATCAGCCAGTAATGGCATAACGCAGTTGAGACTTTTGTGTGTTGCTGTCAATGTTGCTTAAAGCTATAAAAATGCACGACGCAAATGTCCTTCTATAATAGAAAGGCTCGCAAGGTGCTGCACAGAATTGTGACTAATATTAAACAATATGTTTGAAGGCTGAACCTTCCGTGGTTCAAAACGGAATTCGAAAAATGCCTTATTGCGTAGATATTTGGGTTAGCTTTCAAGTTACGGCTCACTGAATTATTACTACAGGGATTTGACATTCCAAAACTGCCTATATGCCAATATTGTGCGCCTGTGTTGCGTTACAATCAAATGAAATACCAAGGCGATCGCATCATGAATATTTATGTTTCGGCCAATTACCGTACCATTCAACAATATATATACTTTCAAATGTCAGTTGTCTATGTTTCATTCAAATTGAGGGGTCACTGAAGCAGCGGTTAACAACGAATTATCAATTGCGTTTAAAGCTGATTAATGTGTATCCTCTCAATAATAATGACAGCTTTGGCCCTCTTAAATCACACTGCATAATGCAATGTATGCCCTATTGTAACGGTGGCAAGCGGTGTATCAGCAATATCTGGTAATGGATGAAGACAACAAGAAGAGTGAAAAAACCGTAAGCAAAGGATAACTTCCGAATAATGTGCAGCAGCAATCACTGGCGTTTGTCATCGACAAAAAGCATTATATTTTCCACCCAGCAACTAACGTATTCATGGGCGAATGCAAGAGAAGAACTTCATCTCTTACTGCTATAAATTTGCCTGTGCCTGTGTTGCATAAAATGTATACGCATAAAATCCATCAAAACGCAATTATAAATAATTTGCACAACGACTGTCTTTCATGCTGGAATGAATAGACAAGTGAATAACTACATGAGAACAGGTTGTTTAAGTTAAATTAAAGGTAAATGGTACGAACTCTTTTGAGCATCTTTTTCAAATTCCAGTTACTTTATCACGAGAGTCATTGCCATTTTACATGCTACATAAAGGATTTTCACCTTTGGCCAACAAGAAGTGCAGAGAGTGCCTGAATGACTTCCAAAAAGGCTGTCGACAACCAATGTTGCAATGTTCTTGCTGCATACACAGGGTTATTAGGCAACAGTGATTTGAAATTTGCATGAACAGAACGCAAACTAACACAAGCACAGCACATAGAATATGTTGCCAAAAACTGCCGAGAACAAATTAGTTTTGTATCGTTCATGCATATAGATCATGAGTGGTGCTGTAGGCAGCTACCCTATGTGTTTAATAATTTTAAAACCGGGCCCTTCAATTAAACACATATTGACAGTCACTGTACCCTTCCTATATGCAAAGCAATGGATAGCTTAACATTGTCTGTCTGGTAAATTGCTGAGGCGTTCGCGGTTATGGACGGACATCCGACGGTAAGGCAGTAGGTCGTGTAGACGACGTACACATTAATTAGCACACGTACTTGTGCAATGCCAGAACCTATATACGTTGGTTTACTTCTGTATTTCAGGGTCGAAACTCTCATCTGCTGACCACGGGCTTATCATTTCTAATTTCTATTCATGCTGATAATGAGGTATTTTTCCTCAGGTAGGTTGTACATCATATGTTTCCATGATGACGTTTTGACGACTCGCTGGACGATAATCAAGCAATTGACGCCAGTGTTCCCGGAACCCCTTTGTGAATGTGTAGATATATCTGCCCCACGAAACAGCCTGTCCGCTTTCTCCAATCCTTATATTGAGTATCCAAGGTTAATCTATTATAACTATTCTCATGGCAGCTCGATGACGACTTACAGTCATTCATACAAAGTAACATCACCTGCAAAGTGATAATTTGCCGAAATATGCATATATGGTGCTAATTGACAAGTCAACCTCGGGGCAAGGTGGCATATTCTTACTCGTACTCTTCTGACATTGGTTGATTCGTTATGTCTAGGTTATGTGAGGCTCCATGATAAGGATGACGCAGGGAAGTGATTCTGACCCTTGTACGAGAAAGCATGTCAGATCATTACATGATCTACAACTTGCGCTTTATGCACTTTTTCAAGCAAATCTGATGATGTCCCAAATATTGATGAATATAAGGATATTTTGCAAGAAATAGCGTATATATGCACTGAAGTAAATTTCAATAATGTTGTGATAGGTGGTGACAACCCAATGTACATTTGTTGTGAATGAAAAAGTACAATATTATCTTAACGGTGGTGGGTGTGTTCACGTTTTGTTGTAGGATGCCAGTAAAGCTTTCGAGTATGTCAAACTGTTTCAGGTGTTGAGATGTAAATGAGTGTGACACTTGTGGCCAGAAATTTAGCAAATATATATTTGCAGCAGAAAATGGAAAGATAAAGCGAGTAATTTCATACTGTTACTAATGATGTGAAACAGCGAGGTGTGATTTCGCCAGCAATGTTTGTAAAATATTTTGATGAACTGTTCCTAAGACTTCGTAAAGCCGAAGTAGATTGTTACATCGGTAATACATTTTTTGGTACAATAGAAATGCAGATGATGTCACTTTGTTAGCTCCACTTAAGATCTTAATTGCATAATGTCTAGAAATTGCCAAAGAATATAGCTAATTATTCAACATAGACAGGAGTTAATATATTGTATTTGGGAGTAAAATCAATTGTACAATTTCAAATCATAAACTTAAAAATGTTCCACAAGATGTCTATCTTAGAAACTTGATAGGAATTGGGATGGATAAAGAAAGAATAAAGCTTGCTGTGGCAGACTTCTACTGACATTTTAATTTGTTTGTAAGCAAGTTCTATTGTGCATCGGTATCTGTAAAATATAAATTGTTTAAATCATATTGCATGTCTGTCTATGAGAGTCAGTTATCGGACTTTTCATCAGGAGACTGATGAACCCACAATCATTTGTTGCACTACATTTGTGATGATGTTGCAGTTGAGACACAACTGCATGGAAGTTTTATGAAATGTTTTATCACTGCCAATAGTTCTACAAATATGTATTCCAACTTATGTGCTGGACTTGCTTTATGGTAGTCGGTCAAATGCATGCAATAGTCTTACATACACATGTGCTAAGTATGATATAAATAAGTTTCATATTGATAATTTTTCATTGTCCACTATTTAAAAAAGTGTAAATGACATAATGAATTACATGTCCGACGTTTCTTTATCTAAAGCTGGTGATATATCAGATTGCATGCATATGGCACAAAATTCCTGCATTCCAGACATGCATAAGAGCGATTTACACATGATTATAAATCATATGTGCTTAACGTAACATTTATTTGTTTTCTGTATCATGCGATGTTTCTATGTCAGTTTAATGTACCTTGTTTAATGCCTCCGAACACAGAATTAAATTCTACCATATATATATATACTTAGTTAGCACGGGTTACCAAAATGTAGCGTTCAAGAAATGGAGTTCCACGGTCATGTTGAAAAGTGACAATGAGCTAGAGAGAAACTGGCTGTGATGAGGAGAAAGAGAGTTGAATGCCGTGCGTGACTTGCTGGTAATAAGCAATGAAGGATCCACAACGCAGGTGTCCTACGGTGTTTGATACCCCCAAGTACAAGTCGGAGGTTATGGCATTTCGAGCGGTCACGCAAAATGCTACAAGATTGATACGCCTATGTACAAGTTATTCAAGCTACCAGATAGGTATCGTAAGGCAAACACGAGCATCGATAACACTGATTGCTGTGAAGACCAATTGGATTTGACTTTCTGTCTCATATGCAGGTCCATTGCGCAATGGAAATGTTCGAAATAATCTGTTATTTTATAGATAATATCGATCAGTGCACAACCCCGCGATTTTACGAGCATGGAGAGCACGTGGTAATATTCGATATCGCTACAATATGCTTGCTTCCGAGGCAAAACAAATAAGTAAGGATTAAGTAAATGTTGACCTATTCCTATCATCTTGAAATATGCATACATCTTATTTAGACTCCAAATGCATTTCCATAAACACAATGGTATGGGGTTGGTATGTTATTCGATATCGCTGCTCACAGATGACCGCATCGTCACCAAGCATCTTGATTGCAGGTTTGCAAGCCTGGCGCCACATAATATAAGCATCATCGTGTTAAATTTATATCGGACTTACACCTTGAACATTTGTTTATTCCGTCACGTACGATGCATGTTATATGCTGAGAAAATCGTAAAAATGCATACATAGTATATCTCGTTATCAGACTGACAAAAGATTATTTTATATATTTGATTGCTATAAAAGTTTAATGCAACTAGATGATATTAAAAACTTTTTATGGTTTCAACATTTAAAAGACGTAAATGCATAGGATAACCAAAATCTTCTGTCATTTGTGTGTATTGACCGTATTGAACTATTCTTCGAAGAGGATATATACAGATGAAAACATTAATCGCTCGAGACCCTCTTATGCCATTTGTCTTTTGATACATTAAACATTGCTAAACAATTACTTGGAAAAGAGTACGGCATTTGCAAGTTTTGTACAGCGGTTTTGACAATTGGTTTTGAACAAGCTCACAATCTTTGTAATTTTCGATGCTGGTAAACAAAATGATGTTTCAGAAATGGGAACTGGTAAATCGTATGCAGTAGACTTGAAGCTTAGATATCCCCTGATACAACACGATTGTTTTAAGGAGTACGTTTTTTCTGCACATCAAGAAAAGCCATTGAGGCACATTTCTGAATGGTTATGTACAATTCACACAGTAGTTGTGAGCCCTATCCACACCTGACTTGCCTGTATACGCTACTAGCATCGCTTTATATGAGCCTAAAAACGTTGAATAATACTAGGGACAATAGACACCCGGCTTGAGTTGTATCCGACTGTGTGGTAAGGAGTAATCCTACAAAAACACAGATGGTTTGAGCCAATAATGCTGCAACATCATTCAGCTGTGAGTTGTTGTAAATGAGGTATAAAAATAAATCTGTCATTTTTGTTCTGCTGTTTAATGCCAATGACATTAATGTGTTTACCAGTCACTATGGCATCGACGTTATGTGTAGACTGCTGCTAAAAGAAATCCTGTACAGTTTAAGCGAGCATACTGACTATCACATTATCTGCTGTTGAAACCGATAGCATCATCGACGACATTTGATGAGTGTATGGAACTGCTTTGGTTTATCTCTAATCCGTTTACATACAAGATAGTCGCGGACGTGTATGTTCACCAAAAATTGTAAGTTGCCTTACGAGCAGATCGTGAATCAATTTTCGGTGGTATTGGATACTTATATTAGGTGATGGAGAGCTGCCATACCCTCCCAATCAATTTCATCCCCTACTCTGGCTGTAACATTGCTTCTTTGAATGGCATTACGATGAATACCGAGACTTGTTAGATGGGTCATGCATACCACATTTCTTTACTTAATACATGATTAGTGAGCCTCAAACTGTGCAGTTATGTCTCCCCGGAGGCGGCAACGTCCACTTCAATGAGATCTTATACACGGTAAGTGAATTTTTTTCAATCAACTAGAGTGGCTGTATTGTAGGATATGTAGGAGGTCATTGCCATTACCCTAGTTCATTGGTATAACTGAATGATGTTTCCACGCAATTCATTTCATTTTGGAAGTCCCGCATTAATTCAATTACATTACAAAACAGCGCAACATATGTGTTAGTGATAAAATGTTCGGTTAGTATTTACAAACTCTCCTAGTTCCTGTTTCTATGTCTTACAAAACCAATAGCAATGTTATAATAGCACGCTTGACACAATGTGTATCATGTTATTCATTAGCGTTTTCCTCTCAAAATTAATAAAACATTGTATGCTACTTTGAATTATTTCTAAAATGAACAAGACAAATAAGAGTGTTATTTGTAGTTTTACGCCTTTTTATACGACGATTCAGCTTGGATCAGTCATTGTACTGATACAGGGACTATTTTGTTCTAAAAGAAATAAACTATCATAAAGTATATAACAGCACCTTTCAAGATAAACAGACAGTCAATATATTATGAAACTTTTGTTTGGACTCTGAGTGATGTACTTTATTTTGGCATAACATATAAAATACCAATGCCACCATATATGTATATTAATGTCCCTTTTGGTGTCACCTAATGTTAGATCATGTCAAGTAACGAATGATAGGTGCCTCAAAGGCCTCTTGTGATTTCTTTATATTTCTGATACGTTGTTACACGTCTGTTGTCATTTAAACAGAAACAGAAGTAATGGATACAGTTTTAAATTTTGAATCAGTTCAGTCAAAAACAATATGGTGAGCACACAAAGCGCCGGCTAATTGACGGATCACTTTATACCAAAGAATAGAGCAACACTTCAATCTACCAAACCATGAGGGTATCAACAACACATATCATCCATCATCACTAGACACCCACAATGCCAAACCGCCAACGAAATTCGACTCCGGGGTGAATCGGACTGGATTCATCCATGCAGAATTCTTTTTAGCTTTCACATTCTTGACTGAACACTATATCACCACTGTACACGTGACACTTTCTGCCATACCTTGAATGAAAAGGACAAACACAGTTTGCCCTGACATTGGCAACACCAGCATCAACTAGCTGATACTGGCAGCGCTTGAGGGGTACAACCTAACAATCCCGCTCATGCATGAAAGAAAATGGCGATAATGACAACCAATAGCACTTTCATAGTGACCCCAGTACCATTACTGGACACTAGAGGAGCAAATCGCCCTAAAAACTCTAACATATAGTCAGCCAGCTCACTCGCACATGATAAGCTAAACCTAAGATGCCTTAGGTGCAAATGGTGGAGGTGCCGTTTTGTTTGGTGTGGTTTTATCCCGGATCAGAGTCATATCAAATATCGAAGTTTGCCATGTCTAGAACATTCAATTCATTATCGATATCATAACAAAGCGCAACTGAGGTACTTTTCCTTATTCTTCCCACCCTTCGAGGAAAAATGACAGTGTTAGTACTTATTTATGCCGATCTAGGGATTAAATCATCCACAAAAGAGTGTGGAGAAAGTATATTGCTGAGTTAGTTAATATCGTGAGTACATATGCTGAAACATTTTACCATCCTGCAATAATCAGGACATGGTTCACGTATATGACCATTAAACCCAACAATAAAGTGCTTATACAATCCATCACATTTTCAGTTTATAGTTCTTGCATTCTGTTAAAGGATAACAGTTGAAGTCGAATCACAAATTTCAGCTCAGCAAAAGTAGTATGCGTCTTATGGTTCATGTTCCCTTTATAAAGGTAGATGATATAGCGCTTGTTCATAGAATTAGCTTGTACGAGTGTGCAGTTATGCAACTCCGATCCGACTCTTTCAAGTGTCTTGTAAGTAGCCTAGAATCGTAAACTATATTTCAGTCAACTTATCTCTAGTAATATGCTATTTTCGTCTTGGTCAGTGCCAGCATTGTTGCGGTAATAACCTTATACCACAATTATTTCGTCAATGTAAGAACTGCAAAAAAAAAGCAAGATGCTGTGATGAATTGAAATGTATTGATCATAGTTCAAAGACTTCTATTCACAAGGTTGTGGCATTAATTGTGCTTCCACTGTAAGTGCAAGATAAAGATAATTGACTCATCGATCAATGTTGAAAGCTTATAGCACATAAAGAAGTCCACATCAACCAATAATAGACACCGGGAGTGCTATTGCTTTTCTTACGCCATTGGATATTTCATTTAAGATCCCGTCGACATTGTCAAGAAGTGTTAGACTACTTTGAGCCTGTAAAAGCGGTCTGTCATAAATTCACCACTTGTAGTGTTGATAGTGAGCATAACACATGACATGACATTGTGGCAAATATAAATAATATCAGTTACAAGGCACCAATATGTACTACATTGAATCCGCTTAATTATTAGTTTTGATGCATCAATTCTGACCATGGAATCCAACACAATTACGTTTTAATGTAATTGATTACAGGGGGCTGCTGCAGTATTCCAGAATGTTCTCAAATGATGAAACTGTTATAGAGAAGGAGCATTTCTGTTAGGGATATTGCTCACGATCAATTCAGCTGAACCCGTACGACGATCTACAATAACGCATTGCGCTATTGTTAATTTAACATCCTATTCCTACGCATCGGCATAAGTTATGACCAATATACACGAAATAGGTACGAATGTGGGAATATCCATATAAAGATCATTGTATTGTCCCAGGTTCAAGATAGACATTGTTTGTTGGGGACTAGAATCTTCTTTATAACAACATTTTCGATCACAATTTCAATGGTCGTCTTTTGGTTGATCCTCAAATCTGCAGACGTCACTAGCTTCTCCTCCCCACACTGACGGTGTCCTCATATATACACTCAATCCAACGAACATGCAAGTAGTATCAACAATTATTGCAACCTGAACATTCAAGATTATTTACATATCGACACACACTAACGTAATGACCCGTTCGAGTCATAGAGTGTCAGCATTATGATTTACATGGTTTGTTACAATAACTCTCGATTTTTTTTTGTGCAAGGGTTTTTCGTTGTAATCTGCTGTATTGACCCTCTCTGTTAGCCAAACTTATATCTGGTAAAATAAAGGATGGAAATAGAAAACGACATTCGTCGTATGTTGTGGTAACGGACAATCACCCCGCGAATCCCGGATTCGACATAATTAAACATATATCTTAATTTCGATACCAATATCGATGAATAAATGTCGTAATACCAGGTCTCCCTTAACACCTGTTATGTGTGCTTAACGCTGAAAGCCCAAATAGATTAGGCTGCACTCCTCTCCATTAAATCGTGAATTTTCAATTGCAAAGTTCACACCTCTAAATCTACAATAGGGTTTCCATAAATGCCCTATAGCACAAACATGCTCAATACATTATCATACCTCCGCAAGCCGTTCGCGCAATTTCCTGTGTGATGTAGAGTTTAAATCGCATAATTATGAGCCTTATTCGCCTGTTCAAATACGTCGCTGGCTAGCTTCAGGAACTTTTTGAGGACAGTGGTGTGCAATTTTACCCATACCTCATATCAGCTAATTGGTTCCCAAAGTAGAATAAACGATTATATAATTGTGTAATTAAATTAAGTCATTTTGTAAGTCGTGTCATGCATTCCTTTTGCTAGTTAGCAGATAGGTTTCATGATGTCTTTTCAGCATATAAATACTAGCGTACCAACGTCATTAGTCCTTTCTGCAGTCATCTAAATGTAACTGTACATGCTTCACCAATTGCTAAATGAAAGCATCGCAATTAAGTCAATGTTTACTCCAATGTGAGTGATAGCGGGGATAATGTATTAAGTAAGGTAAGTGAGGTTAGTATGTGGTATTACGACACATGATAGTGTAAGATGGGATGCCTGATGTCGCGTATTGCGCTACGCTTTACACTGTGGCGTATTAAGCCTTAGCATCGAAAGGTATTTGCAAAATATATCACGTCGCAAATTCACCCAATGGCAGTCATTGATAGGGACTATTTTAAGAAAACCGTTTTGACACTGGTTTGTGCATGGAACGTAGGTGGTTTGCGTGGACAACACGCATTAGTTTGCCCATATGGGCTTTGATAACTGAAACTGTCGGTGGCGCACATGATATTATCAAAAGATGTTTCGCCATATTACAAGTTTATCAGCATTACATTTCACCGTATATTACCCCGCTAACAGACATCAACTTGGACATGTAGACAGTTATATTATTTTCCCGACATATTGTTCGCTTAGATTGACATTTTGAATTGCTATGGAATAATGAGTCTCATAGACGAATTTCCAGTTTTGCTGCATGCGACATTCACAATTTCCATTATATGATGAAATAAGGATCAGGATTGATTTGTTTCTGCTTTACTCTCTTCTTACTGTCGATTGATAACGCGCTCAGTGGGTTTTTTTATCGCGATAAGCTATTAGCAAGACTTTTTAGGGAGCTAGTGGCAAGCTTGAATTCTCAAAATTGTATTGGTTATTTATTGATTTTCGTCAACTCCAACGGATGATTAGCCAATTTCATTATCCGACGAATGCATTGACTCTGAATGTCAAATATGTACAAATGTAGTAATTATCAATATATATTGTAATATTGCTTGACCCAAAAATTCCCTTGGATCTGCACGTGAAATATCATTTGACTCACCGAGTAAAGTGCTCGCTACAGGGAATGAAGTCGGCGTTGGATGTAATGAGCTGTTTTGATCGGCAATATCAGAACTAAGACAAGAGCACAATTCTGTGATCAATATAGTTGATGCTTTGTTATTCAAAATGTTGCAAGCGAATTTATATCACTGCCACTGTCCGCGAGAGATCAGAAAGATTGCATCATCGATCATTGTTGACAGCTTTCTCATTTACAGCACATCAAGACGTCTATATCTACCCATGGTGTACAATTGTCTACAATTGGCCCATCATATATTGCATTAAAAGGCCTGATGACATTGTGAAGGGCGAGTTGTGGAAAGCATTCAATCAAATTCAAACTGCATGCACATAAATGATCCATATTTACAGCTTTAGTGTTCCTGCTAAAGTCAATGCTCGTGGAAATCCAAAAGATATTGCCGAAGGTTGCCAACTAAATCGGTGCGGCGTTTGCTTCGATGGAAAGCTATTACTTCAATATCTGGACACTTTGTCAACCATAAGGCCCTCAATGCAATTCACTGCAATCTGGTACAACCCAGGACACATTAGCATGTTAATAATGACTAATTATTGCATGTGGGAAAAACTGAGAGAATAAAGTAAAATGCTCTAAACAAGACAGACCTAATTACTGATCAATAATAAATTAATGTCAAATACAAGCAATCAACAAACACAAAAGACTATAAACAAATACTCGCCTTTTATTTAGATGAGGAACGTGCAATACAAATGTCAAATGTACCTGGTATTATTCACTAAAATATCTGTCGAACAGAATACGCAACGACCGTTGAATCAGGATATTCGTGGCGATTAGGCGACTGATTTTGCTCTGGCGATCACCCACGAACTCTGCGATCAGTCGTTCGCTCTTCATACGATTTTACCGCGATTCCAACATTTTCGGTCGCAACTAGGTCGTACCCTGGTGTGACTGGGTCTTCACATTCGATCACATTCAGTGCTTAAAGACACATCTTCTCCATGTCATGAATGCTTCAGAGATATGATGTGATTTCAGGTAATAATATTAAATGCAAGCATAGGTTAATACAGATGCACGTGTTTACCTGACACACGCAATATGCAGTCGAGCAAACTTTGTTTATGGCGTTCTTAAACAAATGCCTTCATTTCTTACCTTAAGTTACTCTCAATCATTGTATAGGTAACCATGTAGTGTTAATCCACCTATCAAGTGTAGTCAAGGTCCCCTAGCCTGATGGCTGCGGTCGCTGTATACATGTTACTGATATTCAATAGTCTCGCCATCAGTCTAGGGCACGATAGCGTCTTGAACTGGACAGGCATCCCAGATTAAGGATGATCCAATCACAAGCCGTGTCTCTCGGTCACTCTCGGGTACTTTTGAGTCGTTGTCTCTCATTGGTCAGTTCTACAATTTTCGAAGAACTTGTCCAACCGGACGAGTGATTTTTATGAGCCGGGCACACATTCTACAACACCCCGATTTGTTGTTTCACGCTGAGTGGCACCGTTAATCACACAGTCGGCGAGAGAAGCAGACAAACAACTGGTTCTTTTTAACTGACTATTACGTAAACATACTATCGTGCAGCTTAGCGATTAAAGCGCTTGTTGTGGTGCCAATTTGAACTTTTGGGACGCCCCATAATTCCAGAAGACATTCAATGTGTTCTCATTGGACGCAGACCACAACAATGGACAAGACGTCACATACAACCGAGGGTGCGTATCACAAGCCAGTTTCATGAGCCAGACACGCGCAATTAAGGTCAATCCGGGTCACAACCTTTGCGTTGATTGGTCACGAAGATTATCGTGTCTAATGAATATTCGGACGCGCCAGTTTAAGACATTGTCTTGTCGTAGACTCTAGAGCGAGAAGCGAAGCGGAACCCCTGGAGTCTGGGACGCAGACTATATCAAGTGGATCACGAAGCAAATGTGGCAATGTGTTGGTCGAGTGCCATGCCATTTAGCAGGTTTCAAATCAGACATGACAAATATCATTAGAACAATATAGGCCTTATTTGACGCATTACGTAGAGTATTTCTGCGGCTTCACCTGTGTTTGAGAGCGACCAAGCAAGAAGATTTCCACAGGAAGTGAATTTAGATATTGTAGTCAATGTTACTAAAGGTGATAACTGCTGCTGAAATTTGCATACAAAGCTCTAAAAATGTTGATTTTATTTAATCTATATGAAATCTGCAAACGCATATTCAAATCATTATTGTCCATCGTTAAGCAATAACAACGAAGAAGCCATATACATTTACTATAAAACATAAGTTGTGACCGCATTAACGTTTGTCCTTCGATGCAGATTGCTGATCCCTCTGCAGTAATTCAATACATCACAAGCTTTGTGGCATGGATTTTAAAATAACTTTGAGGAAGTAAACTGACACGCGGACACGATTCATCACGTCAATGTTGTATTAAGCGCATCACTGAATTATTTATGAACCCTCAAATGGGTCCACAAGTGCCTTTCAATAAATCCTATTGTCGACGAATTGTAATTCAGTGCACATTGTAAACTGTCATTGCAATGAATAGGGAGCTCGGATTAATGGCCATGTGATGATGTCTCCGCTTACGAAACCGACTTGACAGGTGAGTAGTGCAGAGTTAAGAAGAAGAATAATAATAAGAAGAAGACAAATGTTGTGCGCTCACGTCGATTGTGCAGAGCTATTTATGCGCACATTGAATTATATCATATATTTCATATATATATACATTCATATATAATCATATATATGTATATATATATATATATATATATATAAATATATATATATATATATATATATATATATAAATATATATATATATATATATATATAATATATATATATATATATATATATATATATATATATATATATATATATATATATAAATATGTATAAATATATATATATATATATATATATATATATATGTATATATATATATGTGTGTGTGTTGTGTGTGTGTGTGTGTGCGTGTGTCTGTGTCTGTGTCCGTGTGTTTGTGTGTCTGTGTATATGTGTGTGTCTGTGTGTCTGTGTTAATCTATGTAAGAATTTATATGTATATAACTGTAATGTTAGGTGTGGGTATCGGAGCTGACAAGTAACGTTAGCATCTTTAATATGAATACCCGATGGTTGGCAATAGTCTCAGAATATATGCAGAAATATATAACTCAAGGTCAAATTGCGCTACAAGAGAATGAATAATAACTGGAACAAAGTATTTTTGCAAGCCGCTCAGAGAACGTTAAATTGACCATTAAGAGTGCAAACTACATGCAGGATGTCACAATTTATTAGCTGTAGATAAAAGTGAACATCTTCGTTTTAGACGTAGTTAATGGAGATCGTGCGAAAGGAATCCATCAATGCTTACATTTTGCTACCAAAAACATGGTCAACCTAGATGTTATGGCTCAAGTACGAATTGTTCTTTTTAGTCTGCCATCTCTATTCGTCTAGAATTGATATATACATGTTGTACGTTATGATTACAACATTAAGCGATATCCATTTATGAAAATGTCTCCTGTGGCAGCTGTTTTCCGGGTATATTTAATAAAGATCTGTTCCCAAGAATAGGGATATCGATGGCCTCTTGTGTATATTAAAATCTATCGATAAATCTTTTACCTCTACATTGTTTGCGTCTGCCAAGCATTACTCGTCGCTATTTGCGCAAACCAACATGCCTGTGAAATGGTGACCAGCATGTAAGCTCACTCTAATCGACATAGTAAACCCCACATGTAACACTCTACTCTGTGGGGTGTGGCGAATTGTAGTCCAATTTAATAGCATTATAATAAGAGTTTATGATCGCGTTTGTGTTATGTGCATTAACCACCCTAGCCTCCCCCCCACCCCCCACGACCTTGCATTACCCACGAACGCGAAGAGTTTATTTATTCTGAGCAGAAAACGCATGCCAATTTTACATTGACGTTAATGCTTATTTCATAGCCAGCAGAATTATTGTGAAAATATGTGACTCAAGGCCAAATCATAGCTATTTCTCTAAATAAACCAACTGACACTTTACAACATCTCGACATCAAAGCCATCCTGTTTACCAGCAGTTTAAGTTTCCCGAAAGCATTTATTACTTATCCACTGCCTTTCTTGTGGCTATAATACGCGATATTGTGTCGCGTTTATTGTAGCAAGCTCCTCTCTCAAATGATCTTGATTACCTGTTAACATGTACAACGCTGATGCACAATTCGTCAGGAAATGCAGACCAGTCCGCATTGTCAGATGGGGTCATAAACAGCAACCTTACCAATACACAGGAGGGTGGAGTCATCCATCATGTGTGCGCTATTTCAAATTAGATCTACAAGCAATTCATGAGTAGCTGTGGTGTTGTAATACCTCTATTATATAGGTATTCACCAGCCAAAGCTGCAGTACAGTTTCAAATTTAGAGCCTTTCAACATTGATCGATGGTTGTAATATTTGCCGAGGGCACCTAGAACGGCGTGGGCGAAATGAGCGATGAGTGTTTATAGCAGACCGGGGAATAGTTAAAAGCGACTCTCGCTGGATAGTTATCTCAATAGAATATTGGTTTACATGAATCACAACATGCGGAAACACAGCATTGTGTAAAATACATAACCATATGAGATATATATAGATAGAGAGATATAGGAGATAGAGAGATATATATATATATATATAGATATATATATATATATATATAGAGAGATATAATATATATATATATATATATATATAGATATATATAGATATAAGTATATATATATATATATAGATATATAGATATATATATATATATATATATATATATCTATATATATCTATATCTATATATATATATATATATATATATATATATATATATATATATATATATATATATATATATATATATATATATATATATAAATGAGCGATGAGTGTTTATAGCAGACCGGGGAATAGTTAAAAGCGACTCTCGCTGGATAGTCATCTCAATAGAATATTGGTTTACATAAATCACAACATGCGGAAACACAGGATTGTGTAAAATACATAAACCATATGATATATATATATATAAATATATATATATATATATATATATATATATATATATATATATATATATATATGATATATATATGTATATATATAAGTATATATATATATAAATATATATATATATATATATATATATATATATATATATTTATATATATATATATATATATATATATTTATATATAGAGCAGTTCCCAGTGGCGTGATGGTTTACAGCCTCGCCTTTCGACCCACAGGCTGTGGGTTCGACTCCAAGGTGTGACAACCTGACTGGTTACTTGTGACTCAGATGATCACGTAAAAATGGCGGTCCCATCTCTGAAAGGGGATGTAAAAGATCCTCTGAGGACGACATGCTCCCTGGCAGTGACCACCCTCAGATATGCACTCACTGCTTGTCGTGCATAGCCTACGTTGCTAAAAACGACTAAAATTCGAACAAAACAAGCAAACAGACATATATATATATATATATATATATTTATATATATATATATATATATATATATATATATATATATATATATATATATGTATATATATGCAGGCCTGCATATATTGTCTCGCATTTTACTCGTGCTCCCTGGCTGATATTCGCTCCCTGATTTTCCGTGCACCGCTTGCCGCGTTACTTTAGAGGCAAGTAGTACTATCGTCATCATCCCAATGGATATAATGGTTTTTACTGTGCAGTATTATAGCAGCAGTAAAAGCAGCAGCAGCCACAGTAGCAACATGATTTCCTAACTGGAGAACTATTGCCGATTGTGATTACTCGGTTGAACATATCATGTTAGAATACATAAGGATGAGGTTAATATGTTTGCACAAGAGCAACATCGTCAGTTTTACTGAGTAATTGCGCGTTATGTACATCACATTTCCTTTACCGTTACTACATTGCTGCCATATTACTAACCATTCATCTTAATTGGATAGCACAGATCAAACCCGTGAACATATTCAACTGTATACAATTAGTACTAATGCTAGTAATTATGCAGCAACAAGCTACGAAAGGTGGTTTATTTTATGAGCCGAACTCAAAAGCTAACTAAATATAAGGACGTATATGACGATCCAAATTGTTGACGAACGCTCTAAAAACTCGCTCCCGTTCGTGAAACCAAACAGATACTTAAGTCTGTTAATGCAGCAGTATAAATACACCGCACGGGATTCCCACCCATTGGGCCACATTTATCCACATATTATTAGATTGAACGACCTGCGATGTATCGTGCGTTGCAAGTTAACTGGTCCGATTGGACGGGTTGATGCGTAAATACATTGCAGCGTCGAAACAGATTGAACAGTTTTGCCGTAAAGAATCGCCTGATTGGTTTTAAACGCAATCTGACCTTGGATTAGCCGCGCCAGTTACAGAGGTTGCAACAAACCTAACTAATTGGTGTTAGAAAAGCTAACGTACGTGTGCAAAGAGCAATATTTGCATAACAAGGTACCGATTTGTCTTTCTCCAGATTCCTAGACGTGTCTACTGTATGCAACATTGGCTACTGTCATAAGAACAGGATTGCCACAGTGACGACGGTTTCATAAATTAATGTAGACTGAAAGCAATGACCGCGATACGACAAGAGCCTCTTTCACTTTTCAAGGACCCCAACTTCAAAAAGCGAAATAAACTGCTCCATTTCACAACCCTTTGCCTACCATTTGCTCATTCTGGATCCATTCTTGCCACAGGTTCATCGTCAGCTTCGAAGTACCTAAGTCTTCTACATTCCTATCTTATTTATATACCTGCACAAGCTCATTAGAACTGCTCTTTTTGGTAATGTTAGACTCCTTTCAGCTCACTTGACTCGCAAGTGCATAAGAATAAACTGAGGTTGTTGCTTTTGTTTGAGTTAAGTAAGATGCTATTTATGTCGCATGCACCTGGCACGTCAGTTTTATAAGCTAATATATTATAAATAACATGACGCAACACACCATTCCATCATCATAACTCCCAGCAGCCTATCCATTGCTGACACACAAAAGAATTCCAAATTATAGATCTTCCCGCGTCAGAGGGTCTTTGTTGAAAGACATTGCACTTGATGATGCGTCTGAGGCTTCTTGGATAATTAAGTGCGATACGCGCGTGTCGGTGTGTCAGTGCGCCTTCACAAAGTGATACCCAAAAGTGAGCCACTGAGCCTGGGCTGTATTGATGTAATGCAGTGATGTCCGCAATCCGCAACACCAGAATAATGTTAATAAAGATATAGTCAGGTGTTGTTGTTTAACGATGAACAATCGCAAATCAATAAGTTTGGCCACAATTAATATAGACTATAATATTGCAATAAATGGTCAACGAAACAAAATTTTGCCAGCTATCATGTAATAGATTACATTACCCTAGTAGGTACCTACACTTACCATTTCTCTTAGACATGATATGTTTCGTTTTCGTGTTTAGCGTAAGTTGGATATGACAGTAAATATATAGACATACAGATACAGAGCGCCATACTGTCAAATAACACAAATATCTTTCTGATGAAATGTTTGCGTCTGAGTTGAAACCTACTGAATGGCGTTGTACTTGATGAAGAATTCACTAAAGAGCAGAGGGTGTTCACCAGCCCCCGTGATGTCAGCTTCATATCGCACATGAGATGATTGTTCCTGTCTGCGGAAATTTTGTTCACACTTAAGCCATTTATCTCTATAGATAATTTCAACACAGTACAGTGTTATGAAGGTCATGAAAATAGCGGGCAGAAGCACTTATGTAAATGAATTGCTTGTCAACCAACAAAAATATTTTTCAAAGACATTCGTTGCTTGACAGGCTGCAGACCATCGTAGGATTGCCCTTGCAATAGTGAGAACAGCGTAGGGTACCGATTCAAGACATGTGAGTATGCACATATCGACACACCACAAACGCAACATCACAAAGCGTTATATCAAATCGCCGCGTTTGAAGCTTGAAATACACAAAGTGTCAGCGTATAGTTTTGGCTGATATTAATGAAGTTCAAAACCAAGACAATGGTCAATAATGACCGAACACGCAAATGAGTAACTCGATGGAATACAATTCACGAAATGATGTAGCATTCACAATGGCTGTGTTTCCTAGTGTTTAAGACAACATATCGGGGATTGATTAGCCAAACCAGATAGCCCCTACCTAAAGCCCACCATTCACCCGACCCTATGCTGCCATATTTCCGATTAAGGATAGGCTCGACGAAAATACAGCTCATCAGTTTTTAGTTGACATTCTGGGCCATTAGATGGGAGTAGTTTGGCTCATATTAATCTTTAAGTTGTTATATATTGACGAAGAAATGGTTAGAGCCGGACTGAAATTTTCAGTAACTATAGCATACGAAATGCCGAACAGAAATTATTGGTGGATGTATATATGCTTTCTTACGTTTTTCCTGTAGACCTTACTAAGGTAAGATATGTGTTGTAGCTAGTTTAACTGACGAT
This sequence comes from Urechis unicinctus, assembly GCA_034190875.2. Classification (NCBI taxonomy): domain Eukaryota; kingdom Metazoa; phylum Annelida; class Polychaeta; order Xenopneusta; family Urechidae; genus Urechis; species Urechis unicinctus. Next base: position 44,085,227 of record CM067357.1, read on the forward strand.
CGCTTCGATATTGTATATTGCTTCAGCTACTATGTCGGAAGAATAAGATGTTACGCTGTACATCATGCATATCAGCAGCAAGACTGGCATAGGTGATGGTATTGCAATGTCTAAGTTGCAATTAAGGTGACACTTTAGGGAGCTCCGATACAATTCTTATTTGATTTATACTGTAAAACATTTTAAAAACTATTCATGTCGTTGTATGCAAAACCAACAACTACTCGTTCACTTCATTCATCGAAACTAAGAAAATTCTTTCAGGTGAGCTTACCGAATTCTAAACAACGCAGAGCATGAAAAGAGCGTACAAATGCCACACAAGGTATTGCATCAATATATTGTTAACATTTGGTATTACAGTTATCACCCCAATGGCAAAGTGTTTTATGAGGTCTCGTTAGCCCTGTCGGTGATATTGTTTCAACAGAAGTATCGCTATTATATAAACTAGCCGATCTCGCCTATGGTAGGCCTGGGCGATGCGTCCACTAGCTGGAACCTTCATTGCTGCATTTCTGAAACTTGAACCACTGTTTGTGTTATTCTTTCCCTCATATTAATGTTTTGTGAAGGTATTTCTTAATAAGCTTAGACGACGCTTCATCGTGGCACAAATTGTGCATCGATGTTCTGCACGAATGATATATTAAATTATTAGCCGAGTAATCGATACGCATCAGCCAGTGTACACAGAAGATTATTATGTATTATTTTTATATTGCAACGTTGTGTCCAATAACTAGGCACCAGTAATGCAAAACAATAAAAAAAATTGATTGCATGGAACATCTATTTCTTACAGTTGTTCATTATTGCATGATTTTGGCAACACAACTGGTAATAATTACAGAGATAACACGTTTGTCATATCCACGCAATCTGAAATATAATGTGAATGGAAGTTGTTTGCTTGAAACCTCAGAGCAGTTTGGTTATATGAGTACCGCTGCCAAACTAGACCACAAAAACATTGACTGGTATGCTTTCCAATTTATTTCATTGAAATACGTGTGTATTTCTGTAAGCAGATTAGTAAGCACATCTTTATCAAGTACAATAATCATAATAGCCTGATACACCTTCTTTGGAATAATTCAAATAAAACAGCATTACATGGTGGTCAATGTTGTTCAATACATCGTATACGAATAATATTTGTCTCTAATGAAACTTGACAACTGCATTCATGCTTAAACTCTTGTATAATACGACATACAACTGCTATTGTGATAATAGTTCTGGCAACGGATGAAGCATGTCGGCGCAGCCCATTATCATCTAACGCAGTCAGACACCGTGCGTTCCATAGACGCTTTCTACTTCCGGCCGATACGCCGGCAACTCTGCACAAAGGGAGTCTAAGAACAGCTCACAGCCTCTGACAATCTTTGGTCAGCTGTTTGTGGAATGAGGGAGTCCACCGCCCCTTACTACAAATAATCATACGTCAGCTGCCAACGGCAACCTAAGCTGAAGAGATGTGCAACTTGAGACCTCTTAAACCTGACGAAGCCTTAGAAGTTGGCACGGGAACCCTCCTTTCCATATAATTCTAAGCACCTGTTCCAAATATTGCTCTTCCTCAGTGAACCTGTGATGAACGATTTAAAACGTTCAGTATTTCCATAACAGTTACAGGCAAATGTTGCTAGATCTAATGCCATTCGTGCAATGTGAATAATCGCAGATTTGGCAACCCTCGCATATACGTGTAGTGAATAGATTACCTTACAATTATGATAAATCACCAAAACCCTCGATTTTACAAACTCCTATCACAATTATTTTGGCACTCATGTCGGTGTATTTATGTGTTATGTTTAAACTTTGCCAAATGAGTTTTAAGTACAAAAGGAATCGAAAATAGATTTGATTCGGAGACGTAGTCAACGATTTATCCGTTTACTACATTTAACGCATATTTAATATTTATGAATGCGAACATATGAAAATGTAAATATATGTTTATATATGTATATATGCATGTGTATATGTAATGTATATGTATATACATATTTATATGTATCAATATATATATATACAAATACATAAATATATATGTATATGTATTTATGTATAAGCACGTATATATATATATCTGCGTATATATGCATCTATATATACATGCATAAACATTTATGAAGATATATATATATATATATAGATAGATATTTATGTATATTTGTATATATATATATATAAATATATATATATGTATAAGTATAAATGTATAAGTAAATATATACATATATATATACAAATATATATATATGTGTATATATACAGATGTTTATATATATCTATGCAAAATATATGTGTATAGATGCATATATATATATATATATATATATATATATATATATATATATATATATATATATATATATATATATATATATATATATATATATATATATATCTCTATATATATATATATATATATATATATATATATATATATATATATATTTTGTCTTAGGGTGTCTAAGTGTATGTCTTTCAACCAATCAATTAACCATAATCTGCAAGGCGTACAAACTTGCTTCATACGTCTTGTTAAACATCGCTGATAACTTTTGACAGCGTCGGATGTTAGGCCACTAGATGCAATTTAGATAAAACAGCATAAATACGATTTTCTGATAACAGTCGTTTCTGTTTTTTAAATATGGATGCATTTGAAACGTGCTATTTTCTACCAATCGGTGACAGCGAGTTGTCATCTGCTATGGTTTGCTCGAGGCATCTTCAAAATGATTATTATGATACGTAACACAGACAATCGTTAATTGACAATATTTTTAATTGAGCAAAATTGCTTAAGTTATCTAGTAATATGATCTCGGACTACAACGGCGGAGGATATACACATGGATAGTTTCACAAAATCCAGCATTAATAACGCGTTATTAACATGCTTTTCAATCGTCATCAAACTGTAATGACTTGGTGACATGAAACTTACGGGCTGTCTACGGGCTCTCGTACGGGCCAAAACCATGCGGGTCCGTTCAGGCCCGCACAGTGTGTCGTGCTGACCCGCACGGGATCCGTACTATCCGAAGATGTTTGGCCCCCTGACGGGCTCCGTAGAGCCCGTGGCTAAGGATGAACATGTACAACTTTCAGGCACGGGCTTCGTATGGGTGTAACCTGTAGAAGTCTCGTAGATAGTCATGCTTGTAAATTCCGCAGGTCGTTTGGATACCCTTGACCCCTTACGGGCTCACAAGGGGCCTGTATGCTACATTACACAAAACCAGAAACCCCGTGCGGGCCACGAATGTGAACCGTAAGGGACCTGCAAGAGTGCACGCTAGAGTGCACGTTATTGTTATTTCGACTCAGTTGCCAAATCCCCACCGGTAAAGCATGTGACCGCTTCAGTGTACGTGGGAGACTTCCTTACGGGTCTCATGGCAGTATGGGACTCGTAAGCACCCATAGTTACCATGTGACTTAGGTATTAAGGTCTCAAATTGCACACACTAGCTCCCGTTTGTGTTTCGTCACTATCTAGCGACATCATGTATTGGTAGGGATCATGTCATAACCAGACAACTCACAAAATTAGTGTATGACATGTTGCTGCGACTCTAACCTGAATATGCTTCATGCGTGTAACCTGAATATGCATCGTGCGTGTAAGGTGAATATGCTTCATGCTTGTAACCTGAATATGCTTCATGCGTGTAACCTGAATATGCATCATGCGTGTAAATGAATATGCTTCATGCGTATAACCTGAATATGCTTCATGCGTGTAACCTGAATATGCTTCATGCGTGTAACCTGAATATGCATCATGCGTGTAACCTGAATATGCTTCATGCGTGTAACCTGAATATGCATCATGCGTGACGAATTAAGTCTCATATTATGTTTACACCTAGATACATTCTCTTGGGAATGGAAACGCAGTGCATAGTTGCCCATTTCGATCTAATCATTGCCAACATAAGTCTGCACTTATTGTTGGCGTTACTTAAATGTTCGGTAATAACGCATAGGATTACCCTTATGGCCCAGTGTCTGGACAATAAGGGTTCGCCAGATACGAGTCTATAGCTGCAACAATGAATGAAGACAACGGAGTTTGTCGACACCAATTACCTCATTATTTGAATAAACAACTATGTAATGTGATGTTGTATTGAGCCATCCTTTTGTCTAGGCTTCTCTTATGATGTAGATTAATATCCTAATCTAGCGCTATCATGGTTTATTGCATACTAATGAGCCAGGGTGTCAGCCGTTACCTTATAACACAGATGATTAGGCTACTGTCCTGTATCGTTAAGTCTTGGTTATGTCACAAAAAGTGCAACATATTGGAACCAGGAAAGAAGACATGGAGAATGCAAAGTTCACTACGGAGGATTCATCAATCATTTTTCTCCGGCCTATATCTAAGTCACGATTTGTCAAGAAGATCTATAAATCAAGTGGTTCATGTAATGTTGTCTCGTGCGTCTGAATCCTGACTGCGCTAGTGTGTGCGACGAGCTGGTCCATTATTAACATTTGTGTTGATTGCTTTACATCCTGCCTGTATTTATCTATCAAACAATATTGCTTGTTTGGCAGTATGTCAATTCACACACCATTGGCAATAAGTCAGACCAAAGACGATTGTTGGTAAAGTCCACGAACCATGACAACCAATGGGACGTGTGTGCTAACACGTCTATAAAGTAGCATTACATCAAAAATTTACCATTAAGAGCTAGTGGATAGGCCTTTTGTGTCTGCAATATGATCAAGTGCTTGGCAAAGGTTTCAAAAAATGCATATTTACGGCAATTGTGGATTTGAAACACCGATCGGTCATACGTACACAATGGCGCATGTCTCACAACACTGGCACGGTAGTCTGTTCACATGCCATCCATCATGGTATGAATCAACAGCGCCCAATTCAACCAGGTGATT
>CM067357.1:44095161-44210161 GCA_034190875.2 Urechis unicinctus
CACTTTGTCAGTCAATATGTCTCACTGAACCAACGTGCACGTTCACAAATATTATCTTATCCATTGAATATCTTAAATACGAGCATGAAATCCTAATAGATATAAGTAACATTTTACAAGATGCAAATTCAAACGCGTTAACCAACACAATCTATGTAGCCATGCTAATAACTTAAGTGTTCCTGTTTATTTTGGGTATATTGACGTTACATGCACGGAGAACTGTTATAAATATAAAACAGTCACTGTAAATTGGTTTGACATTTTGTCTCATCATGCCTGGTATTTAGCTGAGCATTAAAACAGTGATGTATTTCAAAGGACAAGTACACTTTGCACTCTGTTTGTCAGCTCACGCGGAAGACAAGCACATCGGTACTTAATAGTTCGAGAGGTCGGTAGTCTGTTAATCACTCAAACAAGATTCGCAGCTTACATAATGAGCTGTCGTACTGATAGGCCTGTCTGACCTTGCAAAACTCCATGCATTTCCAAAAAATACCTATGAAGCTTGCTTGCTTGGATTTGCCTAATGCAGACATGCATAATTTGTATTTTGGGTACATATAAATGTCGTTTGTCAGGTTGTTTAACGGCATTGAAATAAAGCCAGCAATGGCATTTCAAAATTGCTTGCGTTGTATTTGTCGAGATCAAAAACGCCAGGCTGCTGGCACCAGGTTACCCCGCGCCGCAAAGTTGTGACAATAGGTACTAGCGTTATTCTGAGCATCACCCTTTCGTGGTTTTTCTATTGTATACGCTTGCATTGTTTCATCAACAATTTCATATTGATTCTCTGAAGTTGCGTGATCTAGCTACTGACGTAACAACAAATCATCAGTGATGTCATCAAATGAACGAAATATTTATGTATTTCATATGTCTTGCCGAAAATTAACAAAAACTGTTTTTCTATAATGTTATTCCCGGTATCTAGAGGATTGTCAGATGTTAACATTTCTGACGATCCATAACCTTTCATCCTAATTCATAAATAACATATAATATTTTGCATCGTTCCACTGTCATATGACGCTAGATATGACAGATAATCATGCTATCATAAATACTGTGTGCTACAAGAGCGTTTGTACCTGCTCGGTGACTCGGCGAGAGATAACGGCTAGTACCAATTTGTCTAGTCAAGAGCTTACGTCAGCTGGCAGCAGTCGCAGTCGCGCTGCCATGGCTCGAATGATTCGTTGACATTCCTATTGCTAGTGAGACTATCATGATAGAACAGGCTTATTATATCCCATCTTGTCAGCACATCGCGTATATTAACTGCAATTACACGCCGTAGTGAATGAAAATAAACCGTTTGGATGCATTATAAGGAGATACCTTGATCAGCCAAATCACATGTTATTTGCTAAAGTAAGCGGAACAAATTCACAACATATGAATATTCTGGATATAATTGGCTCAAACACCTCCACTTGTTGACAGACTCAAAATTAAGTAAGCAAAGTTTGAATAGTGCTACACCCAACGCCCCATTGCATTCCTAAACACTATCTGGTGATCTTTAATTACGTAATAAAATACGAATAAGAAGTTGCAAACGTAATGAATAATAATCATTATATCAAATGTTTAGTTCGAGATTAATGTACTGAATGAGAATTGTTTTCAGTGGAACAGATGTCTGGTCTGCGGTTTAAAACAATTCCCTGTCGTCCACGGGAAGCTGGCTCTCCTCGCGATGCAGCCGAGTGCAGTGCGCGATTGCGGCTCCTGACCACAACTGTTGGATTGCGTATGTGTTGGCCTATATATATTTCATGCGGCCTCTCTCAGTTTGGACAAAAGGGCAATTAAAAAGGACGGCTCTGAACGTTTCCTCCATGCTCAGAAGGCAGCTCAAGTGACGGACGTTAGAGGAATTCACACATACAATCTGGAACATAGGAAATGGCTGGGTTTGGACCATTACAAAAGTAAATATCGGTGATGGTACTGGTCTAATGATCATGAGGATACGGCGGGCATGCAAAAACTCCGCACAATAGAGGGACCGTTGGAGCAATTACTTAGACCAAACACTAGCTTGATATTGAGCCTTATAAATATTACACCAATATATTGTGGGCGTTCACCTGTACGGTTAGCTTTCTCTTAAGTTGCAATTTGCGCAGCTCGGCTCTTTCTGTAGTATGAAAGGCGTTAATATATCATGCTGCTTGTGCTATGGAAGTCCATCATCCTATTTACGTTAATTCCGGATTGGAATTCTGAGTTAGATGTATCAGTAAGAGAGAGGTGATTGGTGTCAATGGAACATAAAACAATTACTTAACCTACTTAACCTTACATCCTTTTTAGTAGTGCTAATTTCCGCTGAGGCGCCACTGTGTCTGTTGTGTATTCCAACAACACATCTGTTGTGCTTCGATAGCAAATTATGCAATATTCAAACTAATTTATATACTTTGAAGATACAATTTCGCCTAGTAGACCAAGGGATGAAGAAATCCACTCCTTTGTTGTAAATGGGAAGTTGAGGATGGTTGCGTGTTTTGTATACACTTTGCTCCAAAAAAAACCAATGGATTCGAATATCGGTGTATCACGCACGTCTCCTTGAACACTGAACAATTTCCTCCGGTAATAAAATATAACATGTATATGCTGCGACAAAATTTGATAAGTATCAATCTTTATGAATCATCAGAGTCAAAGAACAATTATGTGATTCACAAATTTCCTCTATTCGGATTGATAATAGACCACATGTACACAGATGCATTCACCAGTAAACGTAAATATCATCGTAAATTTCACTAGTCCGTGGGAGACACCTGAATGTACTACACTGATTGTGTTCACTGATACCATGCTGTAAGTTGTTCCCTGTGTTTTGCGGCTTCCATATTAATCAACCATTATCAAATTAAAGACATAATGGTCTTAAGCAACGAGTAACCTTTTGGCCATAATCCTGGTAAAATAATTTCATGCAGGGCAATATTTAAACAAACAGTAAATTGCGTTTTCATTGCACGAACACTAGAGCTAATGTGCTAACTTTATTTGCCAGTCTGCCGGAATGCATTCTTCCATGTTGAATGTTCATCGCATTGGAGAAATATTTTGACAGCAAATGTAAGTGTTGCATTATCAGTTTATATTTGCAATGAAATACTTCATCCATAATTGACAACTCAAGCTTCTGGCAAGTATGAGGCCTGATATCTGATTATGTTTGCATTTATTCTACCTCGTTAATTAAGATTGATAATTGATGATAGGTTGAGATATTTGCGCTTCTTTCATACACGAAGATTGTGTAGACGATTTGATAGTAACTTAAGTACATATAATTGCATAATATGTTAGGTGTTTTCTTTACAATTCGAAGGGCAATGATGATAAGCAAGAAAACTAAGGTAGGGATCACACTGGTTATTCACATATCAAATGTTCACAATCATATTGTTTATCTCACGGTAGCGCCACCTAACGATCACAGTGTATTATTATTAGGGGAGCGATCACCACAGAGCCACTCGGAGAACCCTCTTAGCGTAGCTATAAATTCTTTGGTTTCTCTCCATGTTGCACTCAGCGAGGCATAGCAGCCATGAAATTGTGATCCTGTGGGAAATGCAATGCACTCTGTTCCAAGGCACGATCATCCCGGTAAGCCTGTGTGTGTGATGAATGCTATTAGGAGAAAGCAAGGAAAACATAATCAGCATTATATAAAAAATTAGTGCAAACATTTGGCATGATGAAAATGCCATGCAGTGTTTTCTGTGTTCAGATTTATAGCTTCTAGATCGCGGGATGAAACCATAAAAAAATTACCACTGCAACTCAGATAGTAAATCATGACCTGCCGGATTACGTCAACTGTAATTACAGTTAATCATGCCCTGACTGTAACCACAAAGATGCACGCGAGAAAACTATTAGGGGACAATATCACATCCTGTAATCTGTAATACCTCTTACCTCCAGGTTTCAGTAAAATGCTTACTACTCACACTTGGCCAATGCCCCACATACATCCCCCATCCCCGCTGGTTGAAACTTACATCTAAATGCTGAATAACAAATTAATAGCACTGACCAAATCCGAACCATTGCATGAACTTCATTATGATTTGCCCCTTACAGTTACAGATTGCTAGTCTGCATCTGCTCAACGCTGTGTTAGGAACTATCATCCCTGCATTGCCATGTCAGGACATTAAAGACAAGGATACGATGCATTATAACGCCATAGGGTGCCTGTCGAATGACGGTGTCAGTGCTATACTACAATAGCATCGTGTTTAAATATGCAACGCCTCATGTAACTGTAATGTGATATGTGGGTCTATGGCGTTGCATTGTTGAAACAGTTGTGATATATCGCAATGCAGATAATCATACCCTTGTACAGCAGATTGATGGAGCGGTGTTACAATAATGGCGAGGGAATAAAAGGCATGCATCGTTTATCCTTACGGCCACACCAGAAACGACTAAAATGCGAATCGTGGCTTTGTCATGCCAGGATTGTTAGTTAAATAGGTCATTTCTTGCACAAGCATACTACAAGTAAACACATATTCAATCGTTAATAAATGCGGTAACTAAGGTTAAAATACGGAAAGGGCCAAGGTGGTATGTTCAATACTTAACATGTTCCCCGACCAGTGATGCGCAGCAGCAGATATGCTTGTCACACTGTGCTTGTATACAGCGGTCTGTCTTATGTGCTCGACGAAACCATGCAAATATCAAGATTGTCGAGCTTTCATATTCATTTTACCGGTTGGCAGAGTTGGCCCGTTAGGCTAATTAGGTATATAATTTTTAAATGTTAGTCAGGTTTTTATCACTACTGACACTACACAACTGGTCCATCCCTTCATATCTGTTGAATTTTGCCTGTTCTGTTGGATGGTGTGTAATATTCATTTTTTGTCCAAGAATGTTGATAGCGGGTGCCAACGCTTTAAAACAGTACTGATATATGTGACAAAATAATCAAGGTAACACTGACGAAAACACAATTGCACTTGATTTAATCCACCTCAGGGTAAACTTTCGCATGAAATAGATATTATCATTGATTGGTCATTCAGGTCATTATACTAAGCATACCATTCTTGAAAAATCACATCCATACGAATCAGCATCTTGATTGTCGCAAGGCCAAAATGGCAGATCTACAATATATGTATTGCTATGGGGTTTTTTCTACCTATGATTAAACATGTTTTCATAACGAAGCTTGCCTTTCAGTCAGCGGCTGAATCCAAGATGAAGACATTTCATGAAGAACTTGAGTTCTATGCAAATATAAGGTTTGACTTTATGCATTGTGTTTTACCACAGTCCTAGCTGGTGGAAATCGATAGACATTATTCGGAAGAAGAACCAAAACAAAAGCATTACACTGCGAAATTCATGCTACATAGGACAACGGTCGCAACTACATACTTGTCCAAATAAAGCTAAGCGTGCTATAATGTCATAATGACAAATGAGACATGTAGGGTTATTAGTTTACACTGACAACGGAAGTAGTTGTGGTTGATGATGCAGAGCCACACAACAAGATCACACACGAATAGGTCGTGCCATACAATATCGTTAAGTTACATTCAGGAACTGATGCTTTGTGCGCTTATAAATCATTTCAGATCAAACTATGGAAAATGCAATGCATCGGTGACGACTGATATTGCGGCCTTGATCTTCGAGACACAGGCTACTGAAGTGATGGGCAGATGCAATCACTAACGACGATGTGCCCTTCTTATTCACAGTAGATAGTAATAAGGCTCTATAAAAATTACCGCTTGGTCTGTTAATCAAATCGAGGGACTATTACGTTTGATCTGCTTGCTTCTATCAATGCAAAATCTATTTATCACATTGCGATGAACCCGGTCAATTTACATGACATTCATTATCATAGCAAAAATGTAATCGCTGACTAGGAGAACTAGGGTCAATTTAGATCAATATTAAGCAGAGGATTTCGACCAATATAATTTATATATACATGCAGACAATATTGAAATCAGTTACCATTGATTCCGGTGATACGTTATTGCGTGCAAAATACACACATGTTACACTGAGATATTCATCGTTGTGGGCGAAACGGCAACGCTGTCAATGAGTCACAGCACAGGTTAGTTATCCATATTTAACCCATCCCACACTTCTAAATGTAAAACGGTTACAATTGCGTGTCTTGAATGTTGCTTTCAATTAGAATATACTTTTTTTCAGTAGGTCTTGACCTGGCAAAATGCACAGCATTTCGAAATAAGTTGTTTGGGCAATTTTCCAAACTGAAATGTAATAAACAGTTGAAAAAGAAATAAGCCCCCTCATTAGCTAAAGAGAAAAGCATGATGTAAGTGTAAATATAAATACGCAGCATTATATCAATTGGTGTTCCATCCTTAACGCTATGTATGAAACAAGACTACTGATATTTGAGTTCCAAATTGTTCTGCATCCTGAATGTTTAAATCCACTAAAATTATCACGCCAACATGATGACTATTTAACACAATTGTGAATAGAATGGGACACAAAGATAATGAGGATATAAACTGGAACATTCAGAAAGACAAATGACTTTTTCACTTCGCAGTAGCCAGATGATTTTGAGATGATATTTCAACAGACATTATGTACCAGTTCAGTCTCATCAAGCTTGTCGTCGGTGCCCCATCCCCGACTCTTGCCTCTGCGAGCACATCAACTTAACTTAAACCAAATAGAAAACGCACGAAAACACTCGACCAAGGTTCCAATTGTACCGCAATATGTGCCCTACATGTACAGAAAAACTGTTTTACCATGTAGCAATAAATCTTTCAGATTTGATTATTTCAATACCACCAATTAGTTGTTTATGTGAAAAAAATGGCGTTATGATACGCACGTGACGCATCATGCCATCATTCAAATTATAATGTATAATAAAAAATTAGAAGGTTCGTAAAATCGACATTAATTGTCGTTCATCAAACTCAAAAGTTGTCACAATTATCCATTAAGCACGGACAAACTCACACATGTTATCGGAAACGCGGACGGTGTATAAAGCAATCATTTTCAGCGTCATGAAATCATTGAACATATTTACAGAACGAAAATGGTAAATCGGAATATATCTATATATATATATATATATGTGTGTGTGTGTGTGTGTGTGTGTGTGTGTGTGTGTGTGTGTGTGTGTGTGTGTGTGTGTGTGTGTGTGTGTGTGTATTCGTTTATGTGTGTGTATATGTATATGTGACACCTTTCACTATATTGCAAGATCTATCCTGCGAGATTTAGACAATACGCCTTACTCCACTAAAAATTCAATCAATCTTCCATCGAAAAGCTAGCGGAACTAATTTGCAGAGCTGATTTGCAAAACACGCTAACCAACATATGTTTTTGTGCTTATCACAACCAGCACAAGCAGCAGGAACAACAACAGCTTGATCGTCGATGTGCTCATCCTGGTCATTTCCATATCCTTCAGTCTTCTTGATAATCCTATGCCTTTGTATGGTCATTACACGAATAAACATCAAGAATATCATGTACTGAAGTAACTTTCATTATGTCAAAATTCCACTTCGTTGCAATGCAACACCAGCTGCTGGATTTTCACGTCAAGCCTTATGTGCTGCAATTCGTTTAATAATTGTATCAGATACCTGCATGTTCTCCCAAAAGAGTGGCTTACAGACGAAGTAGACTTTGTGGCGTCGTAGTCTTGTAATGCGATTGTCAACCTGATATGCATTGACCTATTGCACAAAATGTTTAGAGAAATAATCTCTCCATTTCTGTAGTGATCAATAATGCTTTTACGGGTTTGATTAATAAATGAATGATGTGCAAAATAACAAGCCATGAACACTACCAGGATTGTTTGCAACCGTTGACTTGCCAATCGTACAGCTGCATATATGTTACACATTTTGTGTTGATCATGTGCGTCTATAAAGCTATTAGATGTTGCAAAGGTAATATTCAAAATATGGCATGTTTCTAACTTAAGCAACCGGTTTGAGGGTACCGCGATATATAAACATAGCCATGTGATAAAAAGATGAAGCGTGTTAGTGAAGAACATATAATTAGGACGACTGTGTTACATCTCTTGCATCTCACACGCGCTGCATCGTGCCTCTGCTGCCTGTTCGACTTGACTGACGCCATTCGTTGCGTTCTTTCACCTAGAGGTTCAGGTCGCCGCAGACACTTGTCATAAATAGCATAAAGAGAGGTATTGCATATGCAAAAACATTCATTATCCCAGTTACTCCAGCTAACGTACGAAAATGTCGGTGAGTATTATTTATGATCCGCTAGGGTTCATTAAAACCCAATGATCCAAGTTGTTTGTTTAGGTACAGACCACTGCAACATCAATGGTGTTTAATTCAGCTGGTTCCATGGTTGCTTACCCAATACCTTAATAGTATATTTCCAATCGAGCGTGGTTTAGGCATGCAAAACATATGGTGCAAACAATCCAAGATATCGTTTGGAATCATAGTTGAGATATCTTTATCAGGCATTCAAATTGTGCGCGATTTAAATTAATTTTGATTGTACGGATAGATAGTTTGTGTAATCTAAGTTAATTCATTCGGTAGTACTGTCAAACAAGCGCTACCCTTTGATTATAAACTGTGGCTCATACTATCACAAAATGGAGACGGTTACTCAGTGCAGTAGATAAATACAGCCGGCCAAGCATTCAACGGACCTAAATTATCTTACTGTCGTGGGGTTTGTAATTTCCAGGGTCGATTTGTACAGTCGAGTTTTTGTACAATCCAATCATTTTGCCTACCTTTGATTATCATCTACGTCTTACATGAGAAATGACTAACGTTAAATCAACACTAACGCATGATTTGATTGATTTTGCTATACTGTCAGTTGGTGAAGGGCTTTTTATTAGCAGCAAATGATTGTAATGGTCTGCAATGTACATCTGAATCATCATTTACAAATGCGGTACACCAGCCAAAATTTCATCGAACCATTGGTTAATCAAATCATTCAGTTCCGTTGAGTAAATCATCCAACGGGAAAAAAAGGCCGTCCATACTTGATTTTAAATGGTTTCCGTCAATGAGTATTAGCGAAGAACAGCTATTTATCCATTAATGATAAAATTTCGTCACGTCTTCATAATCAAAAAATGGCACTGTCAAGTAGTGCGGAGGTGAAACTAAACTGTTTTTGAAGCTAACGCCTGCATTACCAAGTAAGTCGTTGGCTATTTAAAGCTGGTATATCTTTTTCTTCTTCCCATTGTATCCTGGATGTTATACATGCGATTATATCATATATGCAATTATATCAAATATGAAATTATCTGTTGGCTTCCCGGTTATTATTTACTCTGGTAATAACGGCTTAGTCTTCGAAGCAGTAAAACATTGAATTTGTCCGTTTTGACACATACATTTTCTTGGTACTGCCCTTATAGTAATGTGGTGTAAAAACTCGCAATGATTATACGCGAGGATAAATTATTTATGCCATTGTGCTTTTTAGTTTATTGTGCTCAGGCGCGTAAGTCGGTGCTGATGACGTGTGGTTTAATCTTATAAAGTGGTACTGCTAGATGAATGAAACTAACACCATCAACTAAATTCGGCCAAGTTTCTCATCAATGATTGTTTGGCTAGGGTTGCCAAAACGAAAAACAGACAATTCGCAACATAAACGAGAAAAGTTTACACATTCTAACCTTGCATTGTAATTACATTTTGTTATATCATGTCTTAGAATTGACTGACCATTGAAATAGCAACATGGCCTAGTATGTGGATCAAGTTATCAGCGATTAGAAGAACCATATGTAAGAATGCGATCGATAAGAAGATATTAGGTCAAGGTCAGATTAAGAATAATCGGGAAGGCATATATAATAGCACGATTATATAATAGCTATACAAAAATGTAATACGATATCTTATTTTCATAATTTCCATAATTCCCCACTCGTTATGTATTCTTTGACATAATCGACTACTTAATTTGAACCCATTTCGACACTAAAAGTGAAACTACTCTATTTTGCACTTTGCTGCATCAATATCACTTCCGACTAACAAATGATATTTTTACTCAGGTAAGTTTAAGCGTGAAATAGACTTTGGTAATGTTTATGCTATTTTGATACAAAAACTGTTTAATTATTAAATTTAATTGAAATCACACAGCATGCATGAACAATATAATGGGTGGCCATTTAAGCTGTAGCATTGTATTACATGTTCCCACTACTAAGCATTGCTCTGACGAATTCGACGAACAATTAAAATGGTTTGCCAAAGCTCACGAGGAATGATAGACCAATGATCGCTTGCTGTATACAATTGATCGCGTGTCGTCACACCTAAATAAATCTCATACTATAGGCAGTATTGATTAGCTCCATTTAACCAATATATTCATAGCCTGAAAACGAATGTTAGGAGTTATTTTGTCAATAAACCATTTTGTTTTCAGAGGAACAATGACACTGACCAGATGTCTGTTGAAAACACCATTGTCACATAGAAGTGACTGTAGAATAAATTAACCTCATGTTTTGAAATACTTATCAATTAAGTTTATTTCCAGCACATAAGTGCAATATTGGTCGAGTGTATATGATTATTTATATGAAAGCCAAACGGCCCCTCCGCAGTGTATGTCATAATCAGAGAGGTTTACTATTTTCGACAAGCCAACCAAGTATTCTATGCTATTAATATTGTGTTTTTATGGCATTATAAACACTTGGCCATTGATTAGCGGCACTTAACCTGCATCATGAGATGCAAGTATTATCCAATATAAAAAGCAAAGGGGTAACAAATTGCTGTCTTTACTCATCTGCCTAATTGGTGATCCAAAACAGCACATATATTTTATCAATACAGTTTAAATTATGTAAGCTCTGTCACACCTTCATACTTTTCATGGCTTTAACTGAACACATGTTTTCAGAGATTGGTTCAAATGGTTTCAACAAATGACCATCTGTATGTTTTAACCGCATCCGAGTCATAAGCGGCAAAATAGATAACCCTATCTGCAATCGGCTGCGTGTTTGTACATTGGCCAGTACTATGGTCTGCGTCGTTCTCTTATAGTTTGAATGCACTTGGATCATAAATGAAGGGCGCAGACATCCTGCAGACGTTCAAGTATTCTTGATGACAGATATGTGGCTAGGTCTTTGTGCTACTGAATAATTTCCCTTGGAAACAACACAGCCTAGATATATTGATTGATGTGATCAACTAATGGCGCCAGTCTCGTCGCACATTCCGACAATCGTAATTACAGTCACAGATGCACCAGTTCTTATGTATGCAATACTTTTAATGCCATTGTTCAAGTGTCTTGCTATCAGATTATCATGATTCATGTAACTTATGACACGTCAGCGAGCACCTTCTAATTGAGATAGATGCATGCACTAGGGATGATTGTAGCTATCATTACAGTTCAAATGTTTCGTTCGTGCAAATGTTACGATATTCAACAGACTGACTAACTGAAAATCCGCTGATGCATTGAAGGAGCCAAGTAAATATTTTCCGTTATGCTATAAACTATTTTTGTGGGCACAAATTCGTTGATTTAATATGCTTTAAAATGTACCTCATGTAATCTTTTATTAATTAGAGATCGTCGGAGTGGTTGGACGACTCTCCTGACAGTGTGTGTGAGTTGTGAATTGACTATTAGTATGTTTATGTTTATTTATTGTCGGGAGACAAATAAGTTGTTGTTGTTGTTGTTGTTGTTGTTGTTGTTGTTCTTCTTGTTGTTCTTGTTCTTCTTCTTCTTCTTCTTCTTCTTCATTCTGGAACAATGATATCATGTGTCTTTTGATAAGCACGAAAAACGACTTAGTAGTTAACATAACGAGACTATGAGCGCACACATCCGCTAAAATGAAATATTATTCATATGTAAATGGAACTTAAATAAGCTCTTTCTCGAGACCTATTCATAGTACAATAATTTTTCTCTCTAGCTAGCGGATGTGCACATGGGTGCAAGCAAATATACATTATTGACCTCATGACGATATAAGGGACCACAATACTTTTTTTCGAGTTATAAAATACTATCCAAACTGTGTACTCATGCACGCAGTCCCTTGATGCAACTCCGTTTAGGAGCACACTAATTATAGACGCAACATATGCATATCGATCATTTGTGCGGGAATTCGGCCCAGCTGCACTCGTTGTGTTCACGCAAATGTGGAGAATAGATGGTCGGTAACAGAACCCAATGCAGTAGCTGTTCGAATTTACTAACTTTGCAAAACTCTCCGTCGACTTGAATAATTGCAGCAATTGGTCGCAATTATGTTCTGTGCTAGTTCAATCACTTGTAAACACGTTTAACCGTTTTTAGATCAACGAATCAGGTACAGTTATACAGATTATGAAGTTGGCCTGTTCAGCCTATTTATGTAGCAGCTCATGTGTTAACAAAGTTTTATTTGACTAGGCGACGTGAATTGCTCGGATGTCATCGTATACCATACTGATTAAGAGAGTAATCACCATTGACGATTAATTACAACAAAACGTAGTTCATCTAGGCCGACAGACAAGAAAGTCGTCGTATTTGCTCTCACAACTAACTCGGAGCGCGCAGGGTAAATGGCAGGGAAAACTAATCAGCGCGCACGTACTCCTCTGGCGTAAATAAGTTGATGATCTGCTGCTTCATGGCAGATGGCTTAGCTATTGGGTTGATTATCCAAGAGTGGGCAATTATGTACAAATATCATTTGTACGGCTTGGCATGTCACATAAAGAATCAATAGATACGCACTGTTGGAATATGCTAGCAAATATCGTTCACAGTAGAAATACAAAATCACCACAATATCATTTGCATATTAGAATATAAAAATGGGATATCAGAAAAAGAATACTCCGACGTAGATGTAAATAATGCACGTTCTAGAGAGTGGTTTTGTGGCATGCACGCGATGCGCAGATCGTATTGCATGATAACAAGTATTTGACAATAAATCACAGAGAAAGGTTTTTACGGGACAACTGTGAAATTCATCAAGGTAAAGCAACGCACCGATAGGAGGCTGAAGCTTGCAGACAGTAATTGATAGGGTTTGACAAAATGAAAAAAAGAGCACAAGAAGTTACCACCTATATGATAGCCCGTTGGCATTTATAAACTCAGTAATGACCGATCCGAAAAGCCTTTCAACACGCGTACAGAGAACAACCGAGAAGGATAACAGTTAATGTGAGCATTACAATTCCACTCGTTGCTGATTATATAGATATATCTATCAGCAACGTCACAATCAGGGTCATTTTCAAAACCATAACTGAAAATGGCAGGCTGTAATATGATTTTGTACTTATGAACATAAGAGCATACTATTGTGATGTCACAGATACACAAGTGATGCACAATATTTAGCTTGCTATTTGCGGAATTTATCTAGGCAAGATGGATGAGGTGTTTATGAACGCAGTGATACAGCGTTGCAGTAATTGAATAGGTCCGGTGGAGAAGATAAGCACGTGGGTCGATAGCAGCTACCCAATCAACTCACCAGACATTATATTTAGCTAACGACTCATTCACCAAACTGGCACCTCACTCACATCGCTGACTGCGGTGAGTTAACATGACGTATTTTTAGTCTTTCGAATGATGTTAGTTAGAATTGCGTATTCGTTTGTTTAGGATACTGCATTAAGACGCTATAAGTTGAAAAAAGCCTAATAAATATTTGGTTGTGAATAAACACTCACCACTCGCCAATGTATTAACGGTTCGCAGATCAATTAACGGGAATCTGGGTCTTGTAATCGGTGTGCAATTTAGCATTTCCTCGTGTGTTCTGCATCGTTGCCTCTCATACCATATGGATGGAATGGTTCTTTAGTATGCATCTTATACTGGAAGTCAGCTCGTTTATTATAATCAAACCTAAGGCCTTTAGGGTGACTGTCCTATTTTTTGAGCGAACGCCCTCATAATTGGGACTGTCATTGCCCTATCCTGTATCGTCGAGCTTATTTAGTGCGTTAGTAGTCGGTATAAATGAGTCGGTCTGGTTTGGAACCCTGCGTATTAATGCCGCCATATGTCTTGAAATCGCAGACATGTATCAAGCTTCCGTTCAACATTTGTTATATTTTATGAGAGGTTTTGCAAACCATCCTCAGCCGACACAGAGTCTTAATTTTAACGATGATCATATATGCACATGAGTATCGAATGTTTGCATGCGTTGCTGGATGTCACATTGAGTTGCTTAGCCCGTCGATCTTTTCCCGACAACTGAATAGTAAGTAGTCCAACTGGTGGAATGCATAGCAAAAACGATATTAGATATTGCTTTTGTTATAGTCAATATACATCAATAATATGTTTATTATTATTTCTCTACACGACCCCGCTTATATATTGTTGTTATGCAGTAATGCAGAATGAACGTGGTGATGCTTATCAGATCTTGAGAGGGGTTCTCTACAAGGTATAAACAGCACGACGAACGAAGCATTTGCTAAGCAAAATGTGTCCAGCCGCTCCCGTGTTTCTCTGCAATGCTTCCTCCATGTAGTGCAGCTTCGCTTATCATTCCGTGGTGCCTTTGGTGTAAAACCAGCGTTAATGCTTTTTATTTCTGGTCCAAATTTATTGACGTACCTGTAAGTGGCTCTTGTATTATGGCCAAAACTTTTTCGACCAATTTCTATTTACATTTGCTTCCGAACCAATAACAGAGCGCGCGATAACAGTGGCGTCAAACAGAAACACATCACGCAACGCTCGGCCAGTTATAAAAATCTACAATCTATGGGTGCTTGTCTTGAAGCAATTTCATCTTAATCTTGTTGAAAACCATAATGCTCTGATAGGAACAGCTCATATGTACTTATGTGTTTTAGTCAATGCTATGGTAGGCGAAGCTCACATCCACAGTGTTTCTGTATATCTGCAAAGTGCATGGTTAGATAGAACTTGGAACGGGAGGCGAGTGCTTCTTAACGCGCGGGAGATTTACAATGACTATAAAACGGATATTGCCAGTACTTATTTGCCAGTTCTTGAGAAAAGTTATATTGCAGCGTAGATAGCGTTCATTGCGCGATTCAAAGAAAACAAAACCATGCAGGATCCTTAATTGATTTTTGCCATAAACGCAGGCGCAGTTACTTAAAAAGTAAGTTCTCTCTATTTATAAATATGACGTATGAATCCTCAAGTAAGCAACACTTGAGCAACGGTAGTTAAATGATGTTAACTATTGCTTCCGGTATATTTCTAATCTATTATCTAATCCAACAAAACAAGTGCTGTACTTCACTTTGCTCAAATGCATGCCTCTCAGAACAATTTATCCAGTCTGCAATATTGCGATAGTTTCCAGCTTATACTTGCATAGGTTCTCCTGTTATGTATATATACACTTAGACTTCGGCCTCATGGTGTGATTTATGTAAGCATATAAGCTGTAAAATAAATGATTCAGCGGGAAGGTCCGCCCATTAAGTCGCGGTTATGCACGAGCCGCAATACAAAGGATTGCATCTGTATATAGAATATGTTCATGAGCACCATATAAATTGTGCAACTATTTTATCAATAAATAACCTATATCATAGACGTCTGATGACTGGTTTTGCTGGTTTGTAGGATATATGCTCGAGTTCCACAGGAAGGTATGTACTACTCATGTCTATAACAAATCGCAGACATGCATAAGTGAAAGGTAACTGATTTATAATCCTTTGCCCGTTCATTTTGTAAATAGAGGACACCAACTTTTGACATGCTGTGCTGGGCTGCAGTTATCAGACATGACCATGGCTTTGAAAGAGATACAGACCGGCCAAAATTAAACTTAGAGGTGGTTAAGGCGCCTGCGATGGTGTAGTCAGTCGGATCCCTACAATTAAGTAAGTAAATAATGCTGTGTTAAATAAACAAGTGACAGAATAGTTTTTATTTGAAAGAATATTTATGGCACTCAAAGAATGAAGCTCATTCTGATCTGTGACTGCTTTGGCCATTTATGACAGTACCATTACTTCAACCAGCCTGTATCAATGCCGTACGAAATATCACCGACTGTGCAGCAGCTACGTATTATCTCCCCGGAAAGAGTTGAGGTGATTGCAACGCCTAGAGGTATCATTTCCTCTGTGTCACCATGTATCGCATATATGTCAAATAAAATCATATCATAACAATCGCAATCTATGAATGATATTGGAAATTGTTCAACGTTTCTTTGTTCCCATTTGCGGGTCCCTGCAAATCTTTTCCAATAAGTATTTCTTTTAAGGGCATACAAAATGTGACATGTATAAAATATACACATTGCAGATCTGGCCTCAACAATTAATAAATTTACCTTAGCTGAGATATGTTATTAATATATAAATCAATGAAATCTGCTGAAACTAGCCTCCAATCTGCTACGGAATGTCGACTGTCACACAAGCTGTCGAAAAAAAACACTGTGGTTCCTATCAACGATGCGGGGTACTTAACCCAGCTGACATCAGTTGCCCCCTTGCGTATAATCCGGATGATGTCATGATTGTCTAAACAAGCCGATTATATAACTCATCTCGGTGCAGATGAGATGGCAGCTTCAGGTAATCATATCTTAGTTCAAGAAACCAAATGATACAGATACAAAGCTATGCAATCATCTAACGTTAGATAGAATTATTGTGCACCGTCAACAAGGATGATTGATATTTCACTTTCATTTTAATTTAGACAAACAACATAGCACTAAAAGAGCGTTGCGTTTTGTACCGCTACACAAACGGATTGAAATAAGTCCATTGAATTCTCATAATTTTATGTGTGTATAGATATATGTCATGAAAAGCGCCACAATTTATGATGCCTTAAAAAAAATCGGGGCAGTCAGCTGATCTTTGTGTCTGAGGACGTTTATTTTCATTGAATTCTGCCTAGCATATTCTCTAGAGCCAGAGTGGGAATACAATCCGCGAGTAACATGTCATATCAGAGCCTGCACAGACATAACGATCAGTGCCTACAGGCAAATCGGACAGAAACTATGGAGGCTGAAACATTATAGATTGCGTCAACATCCTATTTGGCCTGTTTTGACAAATTTGCAGGAAAACTTTTCATATGCCTCGACGAAAGCTGTCACATCAGTATATCATCAGAACTATCAATAATCACTTTAATATTATCTGAAGAAAAGTTATTGCCGCTTGGGAGAATTGACAAAGCACATTGATCTTGAGTCAATTTGGGTCATAAGCTGATTATGCTGCTCTGTCTTCGAATAAGATGCGGTGGTGCAATCAGCACCGCCGATCGTTAGCGCCAACACAAACCTTTAATGCTCATCAATTGTTCAATTATGACAATTATTATTAGTCCATTACTAGGTGATACATCTGATCCGGTTAGTGTTGCTTTCAATTCGATTAGCATGGGTTACTTGACAAATCTGTTGTTATGAGAGAGGATTTAACTAACGCTAGATTAACTTCCGAAGAACCATTGCTAAAGCAAAGTGCGACAACACTATATGGCCTATGGTTAATTCAGCGTAATATTATCCAAAAAAACATATATCTTTGTGTTGATCTTTTGTGAACAGATATTCAGCGGTTAAGCTAGTGTTTGCTAAAATGAACAAATTGTCACCATGCCACGTTATATAGTCGTTGACGGAAGTGTATCGCACATGGCCGAATAGTCTGATGACTATTGGTCGTATTCACTGCAACATATATTGTTTGTGTCTAATACTATGTGATGTAAAATAGAAATGTAAGGATGTTTGACTCGTATGCGATCAACAGGTAACCTATACCAAAAGCAGAATGTTAGAGCATGCTGACTACTGTCAGCACACCTTCACTGTGGAGATATTTCCTATTATATAAACTCCCGCTACTGCCAATCTCATGTTGTAGCACAAAATGTATTTTACCGCCATACAAAATAGATTTTCCTCCCATAAACATACAACTGTTATATATACTTTTAATCGTAATTTAATTTACTGCTTCTATTTATTAATAAGTATTATTTCGGTTATTTCCATTATCATACAGTGATTTCTATTTACATTGGGATTGGAACGCTAGTAGAGTAGGAGCAATTATCACGTGTTGATTGCCGACGTTTTCAACCTGAAATTTGCGCGTATATGGTCGACGGGGAATAGTATAGCTTATTACGGTAATCCATATTCATGTGTTCGCTTGTCTATGTGTGCTGCCCTTGTATTAACAAGCTACTGATCAAATATACCAGCAAAGACTGCACATTATTTATCCCAAAGTGCCCCACAAAATGCCTTGCAATACGTGCAATATTTGCTACGGCCCATTGCTGTAGAATTGCGAGCAACGCCTAGGATAATTGCATCGCTAACAGGATAAAAGGTCAGTTTCTGATTGAAACCATTCTTGTAGAACAGTGAACATTTGTTCAACACCTGCTTTCAATAATGAAACAAAAGTCTCATATCGTCGTGTTATATGATGAAATGAGCCACAATCTTATATATGCAGTAACACGCACTAACAATCTAGAAAGGACCAGCAGCGACCAGTATATTACCACCCTTACATTGAATTCAGAACATACAAACGACCAAAATGTATGAAATGACAAGCAGTAAAATATTTGATCTCTTCTCCAGCTGGGCGCATCTCACACTTTTGATTCCTCACCAAATCGTGGACAAGCACGTAGTCATTGTAAAGCTCTCCGTCCACACTTAAGTGAAATTCACCTTCTCAGTTAACAACAGATACATAAATATTTGTCTGGGCTAACATAGATGCCGAACCCAGCAGCTGTTATGGCAGGCCAATGACAATATTTCTAATATAACGGTCAAGGTTGCATCTTCACATCGTAAACCTTGAAGGGATCAATTGGTGCACTGATCATCACCGATCCGCGTTCGCTGATATAACTAGCTATTCTAAACTTTCATAATAAACGTCAGCATCAAGCTTTGAGAGCAAAAAGATCATTGGTTTGTCCAAGAATAGCTACATAGGCACAACGCCATGTACGCATTAGCATTTGTTATTAATGGAAAAACTTAACCTACAGCACATATTTTATTTCGATACTGAGACACTTGCGCGATAAGTCTATTACAGCAATTGAAGCAGTGCCAGGATGTTCGGATTGGATAGTCTAATGATAAACGCAGGGGATTCGCTGGGAAGTGTTCTCCTTATGGTTCGGTACACAAACGTTTTGAATGTTTCTGTTCAACGACTTTCATAGGACAAGACATATCGTATGCACTTAGTACCTTAGTGTTATTTATACATTACCGCGTTAGCTTTTGAGATATAAACGGTCCCAGATATTACAGTCTGATAGTTTTCCTGTACCCATAGTTCAGTGAGCAGTAATTCGAGCCAACAAGCACCTGTGAATGGACAAGCACATCACTTACGATGTTGTCTGGTGCATTAATCTTTACTTGATGACATAGCACTCAGCCATACGCGCTGCTTGTGTTCGAGCGAGTTTTCAATATCGATATGTAGATCAGTGTAACACTGGTGTTCGTTATGGGTAGTTCAAGCGAGAAGATGTTCAATCTGAACGGCTCTTCTTGCCTATATCCACTAAGTCTTCTTATGCTACTATCAAACTTGTCAAAAAGTAAAACAAATTAGGCATTCTGAACCGTCTGAAAAAAGGATGTGATTGTTTAGCACTATAGGGTATTATTGGATACTGTAACGGTTCCTTGAAGCATCATTTCAGTGCTACAGGTCTTAAAGTAGTGAAAACATCGAGAGATTTTGCTGTCAAATGTCAGATAGGATCAATATAAAGCGAGCAGTTGTGGGAAGCTTTCGAAAAGCTCTCCATAGCGGAATCAAGGATGCTCCTGTAGGCTGCTTCTGGACACCATTTGCATTATTGAAGACGGGTGTCTGAAGTGCTTAATACATAATCATTTATAATTGTATGCTCATATTAGTCGAAACATTCGTCGTTCATTATTACTGCTACAATCAGCTACGGAAGATGGAGAAACTTCTAGTTAAATTGCTCTTTATGTTCTTAGATACGAGTTGGGCTATGGCATTGGAAACATTATCACCAACAAGCGTCATGATGCTATCAATCAATGCCCAGACTTTCCACAGTCTTCTGATCCAGTTCGCTCCCAACACCTATGCTTTCAGTTAATTTGGTCGGCTTTGCCGGTATATGTTTACAAACCCAGTCTGCTTAGCTTAAAAGTTGGTATCATGCCTCCTTTCCAGTCATGATTGATGTTAATATACTGCTGAATCCCACTTATCGTTAAAACTCGAATCAAACATGAAAAAGCATATACTTATCCTGTTTCAAACTGATAGAAAGTTTCATAACGAATTTGAGATCAATCATTGTAACTATGCATTTTAATTAAATGATTTCAATATATGGCGTTTTCGCATATTGTGACATTTACAGGCTTGCCGAGTCCCGTTTTACAATTATTTGTTCTGTCCTTGTATGTAAACTGGGCAAAGACAAACGGTTAAAGATATATCACTGGTATATACCTGATCGTATGAGACTCATTAAGCCGACAGCACCTCATATCATGAATTAAGTCTTTGATAAGGCATGGCAAATACATATTTAGCAATATAATCCACTTTAGGGTATTGACTGAGACGTGCTATACATTCAGCGGCTTGGCTGTTAACGTGATTGGTCAGATTGCTCTAAAACTGTCAATTCTTGTGAAGTATGTGGGCTTGTGACGCATGGATGTGAAGTTTCCGGGTTCGGTCCTGACAGGCTCGAATTTTGCTGTACCCTTTTGTCATAACAAACATATAGTCATTCAGCATTGAAACCACCATGGAAAACTTTTCGATAAATTTACTTTCTCTTTTGATTGTAAGCATTGTATGAAGAGCAGGATGAAAGTGCAACAGACATGGACAACATGACATATAATATCGCACTATTGGCATACATGAACTCATAGCATGTGTTTAGGTGTAAAATACGCATGGGTGCTACTTAGTTATTGAAATACTTCCTGATTCAGGCATCCCAATTGCTTTGAAACGTATGGTAAAAATGGGTTATTTTCGAACGCATGTGGCATTGTGGCGCCACAAGCCCACGTGCTTCTTTAAAATCACTCCTTCTTATCACTCGCACTCAACAGTGAATGTTTCAAAACGATTGGAATGACTTCTTAGGGAGGTGTCTGAATAACTGGGTAGCAACATGTGCATTTTACCAATGAACACACACCATTAGTTTATATATGCAAATTGTGTGACATCTTATGTCTTTGCTGTTTCACTTTCATCCTACTCTTAATGTCATGCTTCAAATCATCCATGATAGTAATTTTATTTAAAATATTTCCCATGGTTGTTACAATGCCGATTCATATCTATGGACATTTGCAATT
Source organism: Urechis unicinctus (assembly GCA_034190875.2). Classification (NCBI taxonomy): domain Eukaryota; kingdom Metazoa; phylum Annelida; class Polychaeta; order Xenopneusta; family Urechidae; genus Urechis; species Urechis unicinctus. The sequence continues at coordinate 44,116,619 of CM067357.1, forward strand.
AAATGAAACTCTAAGGAATTTATGGTTGCATGTATTCTGAATTATGTATTTATTAAGTCTCAAGTTTTGTTAAGGGCTAAATGATCGTTTATCTTATATCCTTTTAAAACATTGCAAATCATCCATCAGAGCAAAATATGATAGTGCATCTTTGGAAGCGTCATCAATTCTGGTTCCAAAGCGCAGTAGATTCAAATGACGTTTGCAATTGAATGATTAAATCCGACAAATTTCTGCGCCACTTGTTTTGCTTAAGTATTGACAAGCAAAGACATGTCGAGGGCAAGCATTAAAATAGATCAATTCTATAGAATTCTGTGTTTCTTGTTTTGCTGATGCATTGATAAGCAAAGACATGTCGAGGGCAAGCATTAAAACATATCTGTTCCAAATGATATCCTTCATCATGAGCATCAATTCTGGTTTTAAAGTTCTTGATGGTGAAATTATTGGACATTTGCAATTATATGAAATTCAAGACTCATAATTGATGCAGGTATTCCCAATTATGTATTTTTATTGTCTCTATTGATGTTAAGGGCTAATAGAGTGTTGTGCAGCATCGCGAGACATCCAACAGAGCAAAATATAACAGTGTATCTTTTTGAAAGCATCATTTATTCTGGTTCCAAAGCGGAGTAGATTCAAAAGACGTTTGCAATCATATAGATCGATTCGATAGATTTTTGTATTACTTGTTTTGATTATACTTTGATAAGCAAAGACATGCCGAGGGGAAGCATCAAAACATATCTTTTCCAAATGATGTCCTTATTCGCGAGCATCAACTTTGTTTTAATAGCAATCCATCAATGCGAGAATATCTGGATTCATACTGTATCCATCGTGTTCCTCGAGTACCCATAGAGACTGATAAAAGAGATGGAGTGTTTCATTATTAACACAAGGCAGAAATTGGACAGTGACCCGTGTGTCCAACCAAACGATTTTTTATTATTCTTTCTCATTAAATGTTCGTCTTTGTCCAGTTAACATGTAGGGGCAGAATAAATACTTTTATTGAGCAAAGTGACCAAGCAAGTCGGTGCATGCCAAATATGCGTAGGCGTCATATTCTGAATAGCTAATTTGCGTAAACTATGCATATAGACTCCGAACGTACACGATTATTTGTCAAATTATTGATGGTTATGTAAAGCTCTCCTTGAAAGAGCAAATTCTACCTTGCAGGATTCAAACCTTGAATCTTCTGACTGCGTTATCCTCAAATCCCTAATGCTTCTCAAGAATCACTTATTCTAATCATCACTGCTCATCAGTGTGTTTCAAACCGTCTGGAAAGAATTCAGGGGAAGGCATCTTAATTATTTAGTAGCACTTATGCGCATTGTCTACATTAACACACGCCGTGGTGGTTTAATGGCCGAGTGAAATCAATAGACATTTGCAATTAAATGGAATTCACAAAGCAATTTATTGATGCAACTTTTCGTGGCGAATTATGCCTCCGTGAGTTTAGCATTTGTATCAAAATGCGATCAATAAATGTAAGCATCTCAGAAGTCAAACCTTATCCATTGTGTTCCGCAACAAAAAATACAAATACTGATGTACAAGATCCAGTGCTGCAATATTTGTCCTATGAAGCCATCCATGCATTTAAATGAGTGGTTGGTTGGAAAATCAAAACAATAAATCAAAATTCGAGTGATACGCGTTATCTATTGCGATACAAAGTTTTAGAGCATTTGGGCAAGACTCATAAAGAGGTTGCTAAAGAACTAAATAACACGAATGCACATTGTCCAAATAGAAACGTATTTGTATTTGTTTGAACCAAGCAATGTACATCACAAACGAAGTTTACAAAAGAGTGATTCTAGACCAGCAGCGTGTCTGAACAATGGGTCACAATTGCTGATCAACGGAATAAATAATGGCTTTGAGTGATGTGTTCGTCAGGCCATCTAAGATTCTGAGCCAGACAGGATCACTTCCTTCATACTGAAAATCAATCTAAGTGATAATTCATGTTGGGCAACGCTGCGCATCAGTGTCCGTTGGGAAGAAGCCCTTGTAAAAGAGGGGTGGTCATTTTCCTGGTCAATCCAAATTCAATTGTAGCATTTCCCAATCACCCAGAAACACAACAAACATATTATTTCATGAAAGCTTAGCAATGATGTTTTGCTTACAGGAGACAGACTTATAAGAATGCCACAGAAGAAACTCAAAATATCGATTTGCGATTTATGAGATCAACATATTTAACATATTTGAAGCCGGATATTCAGACAATTCGATTATTGCTCAGTGTTCCTCCTTTGCAGATGTCAATGGAGTAGTAAACGTACCCAAATATTTGAATTCCGCGATTTGGTGATTGCAATTAGGGACAATGATTTGAGTAATTGACAAAGTATAAGGATTATATTAAGTTCATATCATTAACGCTAGCTGTTCTATTCGCTGATTCAGAAATTCTACACCTTATATTGAACCCCCTACTTATAACATTTTTAGGAAACTAGGCCATGCTTGTGGAATACTATCACCAGTTTGGTTATACACACATACAAACATATATATATATAGATATATATATATATATATATATATATATATATATATATATATATATATATATATATGTATATATATATATATATATATATATAATATATATATAGTATATATATAGAGTATATATATATATATATAGATATATATCTCTGTATAATATATATATATATATATATATATCTGTGGGGTAGATATATATATGTATATATATATATCTATGTATATATATCTATGTATATATATATCTATCTCTCTCTTATATCTATATATCTATATCTATATCTCTATATATATATATATATATATATATATATATATATATATATATATATATATATGCGATATAAACCAACACGCGCGCCAAGAAGTTATGATCGTATTTAAAAAGCCCCATGAAGAAAAAGCTTCGTCACGTGTAAAATTTCATACAATATTCAGTAATGAGTAATAACAATGTTGTGCGAAATGATTGCTGAAAGGCAGGTTGTTTACGTTTTGAGGTGGAGTGAGGGCCTCCGCATCGGTAGCATACATGGGTTGTTGGGAGCAGCATGTTTTGTTATCGCACCTGCCGAGTATTTGACAGATCCAGCAGATGTTCGGCCAAAAAGACTGGGCAGAGGGATTTGGGTTAGGTTTGGAGGATTGGTTTGCCTCGGCTGCTACAACGATGAAGGTGAGGAAGGCAGATGAACAGTTATTGTTAGGGGGTTGGAATAGAGTGACAGGTTCAGCGGGTTCAACCTGCGCACGTGAAGATGTCTGCATCGCCAGCTCTTCTATGTTGTTAAAGCTGGCCTTAATTTTAGAGTTATGTGCCACCTATTCCCATTTTGTTGTTCTAACTGACTGCTTAAAGCTGCATTGAGGCCATTGGCTGTCATACGAGCGTAGATTCCGTCCAGAACAGTCTCCTTATCCAATGTCAGGTCTTGTCTTGGAGCTGCCGGCGGGTATGGAGGGAAACTGGTAGTGGGCGTTGTTTTGGGGTGAGGTGAGGACAGGTATTGTGGGAGAGGGATGGACGCTGTCGTTACACCACGAGTAGTGTCGACATTGCTTGCAGTCCTGCGGCCCTACGATTTGCCTTTGATGGGAGGCATCCTGGACAACTTCTTAAGGACGGGGCAGTAACATTGGCACAGCGTGCATTGAAAGAACAATCGCTGTGTTGTTGAAGATAAGCTCACAAGTAAAAGTTGATCATATACATATCTATGAATCAATATGCATATGCACATACGTTTAAACAATTAACAAGTGACGGATGTTAGTGACAGTTCGATTATATGATGCCCGGAAATAAAACCGGACATTTTAAGAATAATGCACTGCACGCAATCTCGTGGTTGAACCGGTGATATGTCAACAGTCTTATGCGATGTACTGAAATTACGAGCCACATACTGCGAATTATGCGGTAGAGGCAATTGTGTAGAAATATAGCATAGAGTATGAATTACTCCGAACCAAGCGAACAAATTTGACATGGAAGTGCCCAAGGGAAAGAATATTTAAGATGTATTGGTATGTGAAAACCCAACCAAATGGTAATGGGGCAATGCCATAAGAAAATCTGACAAATTAGTGAATTTTGATTGAAAGACCTGTTGAGGCTAGAACAACAATATAAGAAATGCCTGGAAAATGAGCTGAGGAAGTAATAACAACCAACTGGCTGGAAATTAGCGGAGGATGGTGTGGATAAATAGTGAAAATAAATTCGCAAACCGGAAGAGGAAGGCTTACGCAATTCGCCCCGCCCAATACATCCCGTTTCAGAGATGGGACCATTGAACGTGATCATCCCCGTCAAGCAGACCCAGTAAGGTTGTCACACGTTGGCATCTAACCCTCAACCAGTGGGTCAAAAGGCGACGCCACGGTAACCGGCTCCAATACAACTCGGATTTTGATTGGCTGTTATTGGTCATTCGGTCTAAGTGTAAACTTTGACCTCAAATTTGCATAAATATTGGCCATAATATGCTTATATGAATATGTTAATGTATATGTTCAATGTATATGTATATGTTCAATGTATAAGTATATATATATATATGTATCATATATATGTATAATGTATATGTATAATGATTATGCATATGTATATGTAAAATGTAGTTTGCGTTATGTATAATGCATTATGTATATGTAGATGTTTATGTAGATGCAAAATGTATATGTATAATGTATATGCATATGTATATGCATATGTATTATGGCCAAAATAAGCCTGATGGTCCTAAGGTCAAAAGGGTGTAGTTTGTAGGCATATAATAGATGGACTTCCATTTCGCGTAAATATTCTTATGTTCACTGCATGGCCACAAAATTTTAATATATATATGTATCAATACATGCATCCCGCATGACATAGATGGATCAACTCACCATTCGTCTCCCATATAAAGATTCAGCTTTGATAGCATTTCACTGAGAGCATTTGAGCACTATACATGAATTTATAACCAACTTCATATCGCAATTGAATTCATTCATTTCGAATTGTCACTGTTTAGTACAAATATATAATAAAGCATGTTGCTTATATACCATTAGGAACATAAGAAATATGAGAATTGACAGGCACCTTATTTGTTATTTTGAAATACAGAGAACAAAGATAGATTAAGGGTAATTCAATGCGTGAACCCTAGATGTGAAATTCACTAAATAAATCACAATAATTCACTTTATACACAAAGCTTACACTCCAGATACTTTTCAACCCAAGTGACCATAGATAATCACAATGATTCACTGCAGATATATGACATAATTGACATAATTTTGAATCGTTAAATTACGATTTCATCCAGCGATGCCTGAACTATGTCAGTCTCACAACGACTTGGATCTCGCCATTTGAGAAATTTCGGAAGCAACCGAATCACCTTCACTTTAATATCGGCTGTTATTGATTTGTGTTTGGCTGCCACGTTTTTGTCAACGTGCTTTTTTGCCATTGTTACTTGTTTGTAGAAATCTTTGGAAAATGATTAGGTTCCAGATGAGAAATTTAGTAGACAATTGCAACCAAGACAGTTCCTGACGGCTCGAATGCAGTTGGCTGGAATTGTTACAAGCTTGAACATAACTCGGTCAAATATTTTAGATATTCAGTGTGAAAAAATAGCCCTTAGAACAACATAATTGCTGCGTTCAATAATTATTATTGTGTGTATTACCTGATTTATAAGCGTAGCCCCGATCGGAGGGTAATATAAACAAATACTGTAATGCGTCTTCATTTTCCGCGCCCATTAAAGAATGCTTTTGACTACAGCGCTGGGTTTGGCATCCAGAAAAAAGCATATATCAAGAGCACCAAAAGCTTACCCCTGATCGAGGCAATTCTGTTAGAAATGCCATCTATATATCGATTTCCAAAAAATCGTGAAACGATGACAATCATTGTGAAAATATAAGGTCACATGGTATTTGTTTGCTCTCTGTTCGCTAGGTGGAGCGTACCATGCTTTTTGAACAGTCATCTGTTTGAAATAGTCCAGACTGCACTTGCGCGCAGCTACAGCCTCGTTTTAAATACAAATATGTTGTCATGTGTTCATCGATGATGCCACCACGACTGCAATCGTAATGCCATTACCATCAAAACACGTGATGAAACCAAATAACTCGCCAGGTTTTAAACATTCGAGGTAACTGATTTGAAATGTGGATTTGTGCATTGCGCTGTGATCGAACATCGTAATACGTCCGCTCAGACGTCCTGTAGGGCTAATATTAGCGATGGTACGATCTTACACAGTCTATTTACATGTTTTATTCTTTAAAACCGACCGTTAATTTAACAGATTGATAACTAAAGGAATACTTAATAGTTGCTTTCGGAACCCACGTTAGATTCAACATAACGTAGCATACGGTAATAACAAACAGTCAACAAGGTTTCTCGTAACAGACAAATCACTGTGGTCGTTGACATCCACCCTTCAAAACAATTTTTTACGACACTAGCTTTGCTTAAAACGATAATTTTAAATTAACAACTTTTTGACGCAATACAAGTACTGACATCCATATTTGTCTGCGATGTTATGAAAAAATAATGGAATGAGCAGCAGGTGTGCACTCTGTTATTACCCACATTGCCCAACTGCATCATATTTTGTATTCCAGTGCAGTCCAGATCACATTTGGACATTCAGTCAGTACAATATATCATTTCAATCTGAATAATTAATAGATTTGGAAATTCATGTGGAATGCGCTGACTAACTTTTGCAATACACCACAGATGAAAATCAAGCAATCTCAACATACGCATATCGCTGGCAAAGCCCATATTGAGGCAGCTTGCGATCCAAAAATACATATACTATTCAACTTTTGTGGAAAGTTGCAAGAAGTAGTTGAAATTGTTTGCACTGTTTTCAATACAATGATCTTGCACGTTGTCCATAGTCTGTGCAAAACATATTATAACAAATAGGGAAAATATTCGATTAACCTGCGAAACAATTAGAAAAAAAAAGGTCTACAATTGAATACTTCTTATATAGATATATATATATATATATATATATATATATATATATAGATATATATATATATATATATATATATATATATATATATATATATATATGTGTGTGATATATATATACACATATATATATATATATATATATATGCATATATATATATATAGATATATATAAATAGATATAAATATAGGTATAAATACATACATACCATATCTATATATAGGTATATATATATAGAGGTGTATATATAAATGTAAATAAATATATATATATATATACATATACATATATATATATATATATATATATATATATATATAATACATATATGTCTATATGTGTATATATATAATTACATATATGCATATATATATATATACATATAGATATAGGAGATATGTAGATATATATATATATATATATAGAGAGATATATATATATATATATATATATATATCTATATATATATATATATATATATATATATATATATATATATATATATATATATATATATATATATATATATATCCTTGCTGTGATATCAACTCTTTCACTTCAACAAACAGGTGGCAGGGGGAGCTCGTTAACCGTGGTAGGTAGTCCACCTAGGAGACAGAAACTGTTATCTCAAACTCGGGTAAGTGGGGCTCGTAGTCTTGGACGGCAATTCAACTAGGAGAAGGAAAACTCTGATTTCAAACCCCCAGCTGGGTAAAGCAGTAAGATCTTCATCGGCGGACTTCATAACCTGCTCTTGGCACGCCAGCTGCAGGGAAGGCAACGTGTCATGCCTTCAATGACGGAGAAGGTACATTTATGCGCCCAACGACCGAGACATAGGTGACGGCCAAGCCTTAGGGGGATGAGCGCAGCAGTGTGCCAACCGCAGGCCCGGATGATAGACCCGGCGACTCCTCATCTGTACCCAGCCAGTGAGCACCGCGTAAGGCGATGGCGAAGAAGCTAAACTACCAATGGCGCCAGCTGGCGATGGTCCCCAAGCTGCAGCAGCAGTATGAACTGGAGATCAGGAACAGGTTCCAAATACTGCAGGAGGACAAGGACATCACTGTAGGTTACAAGCGCTTGGTCGAGGTCAACCAAGCAGCCGCGGAGCCATGTCTGGCACAAGTCCCGAGGGTACGACAAAAGGAGCAGTGTTTGGACCCTAGGGTCGTGAAGGCAAGGGAGGAGATGGGAACTTCGTACAAGAGTTACCTGGAAAATCGCAAGGTAGAGGAGCGGAGAGAGGCCTACAAACATAGGAAAGAAGACCTGTACCAAGTTTATGCAGAGCAACAACAGCAGGAACTGACCCAGAAGATCAAAGTCGTGGAGTTGGAACACATGAACCATAGGCACGGACAAAGCTGGATACTCATAAACGAGGTATCAGGGATAAAATCAGCTCAATCGTCCACGATTAAGGGGCAGAATGATAGGTAGAGAGTAGCTGCGTGGCAATCACACTTTGAGAAGCTGATTGGCGGTCCACCGGAGTTAGACAATGAAGATGAGCCCATCTCCCAGGTCTTCCAAGAACTCCCCATACCAATCTCCATGGCAGAATACCTGACGCCAAGCGCAGCGTCAAGTGTGGCAAGAGCTGCGGTGAAGATGGAGTGACCCCAGAAGTCCTGAAGTTTGTCCAAGTGAATGATATCGCTCTCAGCTTCATAAAAAGAGCATATGCTACTGGAGCACACTACCAGCAATCTGGAGCACCCTTAATATTGTTCCGATCCCCAAGTCCGGTGAACTCACCAAGACGGACAACTATCGAGGCATCAGCCTAAGTCCTCTTCTCGCCAAGACCTACAACAGGATTCTGCTCAACAGATTGAGACCTGTTCTAGATCCTCTGCTCATAACTTCAGCGCACAACTGTCCAGCAGATAATTGCGCTCAGGAGAATACTGGAAAGAGTGAAGGAGGGGAGACTACCAGCAGTGCACACCTTCATCGATTTCCGCAAGGCCTTCGACACCGTACACAGAGGAAAATTAATATCTATTCTTGATGCCTATGGCATCCCAGGGGGTGGTCCAGGCAATTGCAGCGGGTTACAGGGGAACTCGGGCAAAAGTGCTCTCTCCAGATGGTTCGATATACAAGCAGGAGTACTCCTGGGCGACACACTGGCTCCCTTGCTATTTGTTCAAGCCCTTGACTATGCATTGAGGCAGGCAATTGACGGCAAGGAGGAACATCTGGGCTCACACTTACCCCCGGGCGAAGCCGGCGGGTCGGACCAGTCATGGTGACTGACCTTGGCTATGCTGACGATATTGGCCTCATATCTGACACAGTAGAAAAAGCACAGGTGCTCTTGCTAGCAGTGGAATTAGAGTGCAAGAAGATCGGCCTTCATCTCAATGCCAAAAAGACAAAAGTGCTTGCCTTCAACGTTGAGGACACGACTGTAGTCACTGGCGATGGAGCAGTGCTAGACGTGGTGGAGGACTTTAAGTACCTCGGGGCCTACATCGCCTCGACAGAGAAGAAGCTGAAGGTCAGGAGGGTTCTGGCATGGAGTTCGGCACACTCAATGAAGAAGGTGTGGAAGGCCAAGCTCAGCGACGACCTCAAGAGGCGACTCTTTGTGGCAACAGTCGAGTCAGTATTGCTCCACGGTGCTGAAACATGAACCTTAACTGTACAGCAAGAGAAATCCCTTGATGATGCCTATACCAGGATGCTGCGCATGGCACTTGACGTTACCTGGAAAGACCATGTACACAACAATGACCTGTATGGTGATCTTCCGCGTATCTCCATAAAGATCGGGGAGAGGAGGATTAGTTTGGCAGGCCACTGCATTTGACACCCGGAGCTGGCAGCCCATCACATCATCTTCTGGGAGCCAAATCAAGCAGAAGGGGAAGGCGGCGAGCCACACTCATGGACACTTTGCGGCGGGATGTTGGCCTCAATGACACAGGGGAGATGAGGACCCTTAGCTGGACAGAGAAGAGTGGAGACCTGCGATAGTCCCGAGTATATATATATATATATATATATATATATATATATATATATATATATATATATATATATATATATATATATATATATATATTATATATATATATATATATATATATATATATATATCTATATATATATATGTGTGTATGTGTGTGTGTGTGTGTGTGTGTGTGTGTGTGTGTGTGTGTGTGTGTGTGTGTGTGTGTGTGTGTGTGTGTGTGTGTGTGTGTGTGTGTGTGTGTGTGTGTGTGTGTGTGGGTGGGTGGGTGTGTGCATATATATATATATGCCTGTTCAGTGTGCACTTGTATATCATCGGTAGGTGGATGTGGCAATGAAGTTAGCCAAAATATAAATTGAGGAGCAGGGGTTTAAATCTTGGTTTGGGCATTCGCCGAATGAAACATCGTCGTGTAATTTATCGCAGCCATACTGAAGGATAATTCTGCTTTTAGCTCCATCAATTATCTTGCCCTTGCACCACTCAATCAAAACGGGTCAGATGAATGCCATTCATTGCTTCAGCATCGAAGTTACTGCTGGCAACAAAAACCTAATGCATACGTATTTGTAAATATAGTTACTAAATCCGCATGCATTTACACCAAAGCCAATTTAAAATACATAACAATTAAAACCTTAGAATATATTGTGATTATTTTCCGTGTGTCGCGTCGGTCGTGATCCTGGATTACGTCATAGTCAAATACTGTTCTTAGCGGGATGTTTTTGAAGCGGGTTGCTTTCCCTGTCTGAACATGTCCAACTTGATAAGCAGTGACGTGTTTCGTTGGTAAGCCTATCCCTATGATAACGCAATTAGGAAAACTAGCACTCGCCATCCGAATATAACGCATAGCAGATGGGGATATTCATACTAGGGATACAAAAGCTCTCTGATATCATACCATGTTTCCCACTGTAAAATGACAAGCCAAGGTTTGCAAATGAGTGATCATAGACCAACAGCGAGTCCGAATAATGGGCCGTAATTATTTATTGCCGGAATAAAATATGGTTCCAATGGATGTGCCAGGCCATGTAAGTTTCTGAGACCAACAAGGTGCCAGTACAGATTACTGGGGATCCGAACATATCAAATTAGAAAATATAGACTTAGGACCACGTAATTTTCATTTTAGGCACAACCAGCCACATCGTAGAAGACTTAACAACGTGTAAACATGCTGCAAAAACATTGCACGAGTCTTTAATGCAGTTTTATGTTCAAATATATAATGTAAAAACACGCAAAAGGTTCCCTTGGCGTTTATAGGGACAGGTCATACCGTAACTGCCATATTGTTATGGTGAAGCATGGAATTGTGGTGTTTTGCGCCACGTAATGCAACTTAGTGATATAGCGACGGCGATGGATGAGGCTGATTGCGAAGCTTGAACCCTCCTCGTCAAAGTCTATCGAGCACTTGGCACACACTACCGAGACCAAACTGCCAACCCGTAAACAATTAATCCCTAAGCCAGAAGCCTGTACCAATAAAAACATCCAACGGTCGACGGCATGGTAGGAAATCATAACAACCAAGATCACTCAGAGTTCCCTCTGAAAATCAGATAACTGAATCCGATAACTTGCCTCACATTTTAGGCAGAGAAAGATCTTACTGTACCGGGCTGCTTGAGTTCACTAGTCCTTGAATGTCTTTGCTGATATATTGCATATATTGATTTGCCACAACACGTCCCAATTAGCAAGCTTGCCCGCAGGCTAACAACATTACGATAGCGAACATTTATAATGTGGAAGCGGCACCTTCTGAAAACATTGACGCTGATTGAGAAGCTATGTGAAAATAAACATACGTTCTGAATCCTGTGTCTAAATAATGAAATGCGTTAGACTGTCATTCCTTAAGCATCAAAAGTGAATTTATCATCTTAGTGCAAATCAGTATAACGCACTTTCAAACCATGGGGATTGTGGCTGTATTAATCAACCCTCTGCGGACATGTGCAAGCACGATTCATACAATGGGGATCTATGACTGTTTCATCATGTCAGAGGCAATATGTCTTAAACGAAATACACAACGACAGCTTATGTATATTTACTACATCTCTGTATTTAAATAATCAACTCAGTGGCAAACAATTTTGGGACTAATAATACAACAATACTCTTGATGAACCTATATATATATATATATATATATATATATATATATATATATATATATATATATATATATATATATATATATACATATATATATATATATATATATATATATATATATCTATATATATATCTATATATATATATATATATATATATATATATATCTCTATATATATATATATATATATATATATATATATATATATATATATATATATATATATATGGACATGTACCAAATAACAACCATTTTGGGACGTTGGAGGCGACGAAATGTATATTAAATATGATGATCATTTCTTGTTTACTGTCAGTAACATGTTTCGGTTTCTTATACGTTTTTTTTTATTTTCATTGTTTTTTTAAACTTATATATTTTGCGTAACAAAAAAGGTGTTCCAAAATAATTTGCGTACAAGGGAAACGAAAAAAAACATATTCCCGACCAGCAACATATACATATACATATATATATAATTATACATTAAAGTTATATATATTTATAAATATATATATAAACATATATGTATAGATATATATATATATAAAGATATACATATACATGCATATACATATGTATACATAAAAATAAATACATATTTATGTACATATGTACACATATATATATGTTTTTATATATATGCATATATATATATATATATATATATATATATATATATATATATATATTTAGAGAGATACATATATATATGCTTATATATGTTTATACAGAAATATGCATGCATATATATAAACATACATATAAATATATATATATATACAAATATACACATGTGTATATAGATATATGTATATATACGTATATATATATATATATACAAATATATATAAATATAAATATATATATAAACATATATATCTATATATATATATATATATATATATATATATATATACATATATACAGGGGCGTCGTCGGCTTGTATGAAGTGGTCCGGCCCTCCCGAATGCCGAAGGCACGAGAGGGGGGTGAGCACGCCCTAGAAAATTTTGGATTTTAAGATGCCCTTAGACGTGTTTTGATGCGTTTTGGTGTGATGTTTTGCACCATTATTATGATTTCATTTTTAGAGTATTTTACTATTTGTATGATACATTTCTATATTTTGCAATTGGATGTCTGAGGTGTGATACATTTTACACTTAAATTGAGATTCAGCAATAAGAACAGCTATTTCCAAAAACCAATACAACAAAATTATAATCATTAAAACGTGCAAATAACTTCGTCCCCCGTGTCTTTAAAGCTAGTAATTTCAGTTAGCTGGATTTACGTATCTTATCTGAAACCCTGTATGCCAAACATTCAAGTACACAATTTTAGGTAAAATACTTCTAATGAAATCGGCAAATATCTATAATTGATAATCATATATGGGCCACGTCACGCGAAAAGGGGCACTCGGACATAGCAAACAGTGTAGCCCCAGACCAGCCGCCACATCACTGACGTGGTGGCTGGACAGGGTCTGCACTGTTTGCAATCTTTGAGGTCATCCAATTCTACCTTTTAATGAAATCAAATGGTAAATTTCGTGACTAGATGCTGGAATAATAGTGCTGAAAAAGAGCTAAGTCAGCACCTTTTTACATGTCCAAGTGCCCCTTTTCCTGTGACATCGGCCATAATTATAATCATCGACATGTTACATTACCGCTTCATTTCTTTTCGACCTCACTTTATCATGCCTCAGCTTTGTTCGGTGTCACAAAAAACAGCAACAGTTCTGGAAAATCCAGAACTGTTGCTATCTCTAGTGACGCCGAAACCGGCAGCAATATGCCGATACTTGCACGTGCTCATTAGAGTTCTAAGACCTTAAAACTTTCCAAAAACGATTCTACGCCTGTCTACTCCAGAAATAAATTTGTCTGCGATTTTAGTTAAATCGAGAGCGTCAGTTCTGTGTTTGTGAACATGGAGAGTCATCAGGCTGTCTTATAGCTATATTTCCTCTTATATAGCTATACTCTTGTTATACTTATATTTCTTCGTTATTTAATACTTATGCGCACTCCTTCGTATATAGGAATATTGTAGCTGCTTGTAGTTGCTTGAGTGGGGACACTAGCCAGAGAAAACACACGAGTCCAGGAGTTGAGTTCTTGTTGATTTATTCGAGTTTGGCTTATTAGCTTTCTCTGGAATCTCGGGTCAGAATCTTGTTCAGATACTTCGTCTCTTCGCTAGGTAGCTCTCGCCGAATTTCAGCGAAGCCAGCTATTTTATTAGGGTCCCGGGCATTGGATTACGCCCCGGACCCCAACAACAGCTGACCTCCCATTGGTTCAGGTTTAGCTGGTCCCCCCTCACAGAGGTCAACCCCAACAGCACACATGGGGCGTAGGCTCGAAGGGTCATTGGCCAATGGGAAAAAGTACCAGCCAAGACTACTTATCAGAGTCACACCCCCGTCTTAAGGGCGGAGGTTGACCCGGGCTAGTGAAACATGTCGTGTTGATAATGGAAAAGAGGGGGAGGGTTTCAAAAGTCAAAAGAGCCAGATAAATATCATAACATCTGTTCAGTCTTGCCTGAGACATCGTGTTCCTTAGATATGTTTTGATTCTGCGAAGTGCAGAGAATGTCCTTTCACTGCTGGCATTTGTGGCTGGCATGGTCATTAGTATCGTAACCAGCGTTTCAACTTCAGGGTAAATTGCTCGATGTGAAGGTGTCATCTCGCGGAAATAGTTCATTATGTCCGGCAATCGTATGGAGCCATTTTCATGGCGAGCAAAATATGTTTTCATGATCTCCAACTGAGTCTTTGTTAATATCACTTGAATAAAAGTCAGTCACAAACATGAATTCTGTACTGTACACTTCGTAGCTGTACTTTGCAGCCTTCACAATGAGTTCTTCCACATTCTTCAGCACTTTAAAACCAGGCTGGTCAAATCTATCCTTGACACTATGGATAACTAAGTCTAATGCTTCAAAGTACATTTGTCTATATAAGTCACTCTCAGATTTATGATAGTTAGGTTCTCATTCGATAATTAGTTAATATGACCAAGAGGCAGATCCTTGTTTAAAAATATAGTTCTATAGTAGAACTTTGATCATCGCAATAAGTTTTGTGCTGGTTTAAATAGGCCTTTAATAATCATTCGATAAACATATGACCCAGAGAGGCACCCACACCCGAGCTGATCAACGGTTAAGGGTTTAAATCTTTACACCAGCGATAACCCGAAAAGGAGTTCAAGGACGCAATGAAAAGGAGAAGGACGATAAAGCCAAAAACACCGATGACCCGCAGGGTGTCCAGGTCAATCGCAAACCCTGGACCAACGGAGGAACACCCGATCCTCGCTCGGTAGGTAGCAATGTCCACCATTTTGCGTTCTATTTATAGCACGAATTTATAGGACAGTCCTACTACAATTACTACATTGCGGGGTGGCCGAAAAGCACTGGTCAATGAAAACGAAGATCGAATGAATAATTGATACTTATAGAATCTACCTAGATCTAGATCTACTCGTGCCAATTTGACAATGGCACAAAACGCAAGAATATCAAAAAGGCCTTACGACTTATTGAAAATGTGGTCCGGCCGAAAAGCATGCTCGGCCAAAAAAGTGGTCAGGCCATGGCCGGACCGGCCGGACCGTCGACGGCGCCACTGATATATATGTATATGTTATATATATATATATATATATATATATATATATATATATATATATATATATATATATATATATATATATATATATATATATATATATATATATATATATATATATATATATATATATATATATATATATATATATATGTATATAATGGCGGAATATGGTGTGCTTCCAGTAGATATCGGTTTTCGCGTCAAAACGATAATGGTAGCATAATGTCGATTGGTTTGATAGGGGTTAAAACTGATGTTTTCATTTGCGCGTGCATGTTCATTGTTGATGAGAAATGTTCACACGAGATTTACGTTAAATGTAATGTTCAAATACTCCAGACATGTCTGTTTCAGTTGAACCAGAGCGATGGTGAACCATAATGCACACAAACATCAATAAGTAAAGGTCGATGTATAAATACAACACAAATCAATGTCAGCTGTGTATCTTGCCTCGTTTGTGTTCAAATAATCATGTGATATACAGAATATTGATTGATATCTCAACTATTAGATTGTCTACGGAATTATACAACATATTTTATACTAAAACCATAGCAAATGTCATTATGAAAACATCGATAGATATGAGTTGTACACAACATGGTGTCAGAATGACATCTACAAACATGTTCGCCATTAATTGCATGATTAACAAAATAGATGCATTACATTCAAATCAAGATTGTGGCCTGGAACATAAATTCAGTTGCAATTTCAAGCCATAAAGTAATTATACGATTGAACCCATTGTGCCTTTATATTGCTGGTCCCTAGTTGTTGTTTGGTAACGTATCAAAGGATGCATATCTCTCCCTGTTAATGATGGATGATTGATTATGAGACTGGGGATTAAATAAATCAAAATTTTCCAGTTAACACCGAATAAAAAATAATAAATAAGTCATGACAAACAATTGTTGCATGTGCATGGATGGCAATGAATTAATGTATGCTGATACTAAACCTAGATTCATCGTTGAATTGCGTATAACGAAGGCAAACCAGGCTATAAAGACATTTTGAACAACAAATGATAAACATTAAATGGTCGGCAATAATGTTAGCATAAACACACTTGCCTATCTCTCTGGTTATCAAACCGGATAGCACTCAGTAAAGATTCTTCCAAGTAATTTATTTCTACTGTATATTACACCGAGTGCTGTCAAGGACGCATTGTTGTGGCAGTAAGCAACAGTTCATTTATATTATTTGTGTCTTTTGCTAATTTATCAACATGCCACCCTTTATGACTCCAATGATATTTTAGTTACCTTCAAACCTTAGATTGTCCATGAGAACACTGTTCATGTCATTTCGATTTCTTTTTATCAAAAGCGGTTTTATTTTGAGTCTAAATACGAAGCACTTATCCACATCTGCCATTAAGGGTAAGCGAGTCTTGCTTCGATTAAGCAGCAAATAGGAGATGTTCGTGGTTAACAGCATTGACCCCATTTTATTATTGTTAAGTAATTGCGAAATGCAAGGGCATCTGTACATAGGTATTAAGGTCACATCTGGTGTTGTTTTGGAATACTTTGCGCTGGTTCAATATTGAACCAGTATGTGAGTAATAAGCAACATGCCTTGAATCATTCGCAGCAGCCACAATGGAATCCGAAAACATGCTATACTGGATTGACTTAAAAATACAAGATAATGACATAAATCGAAATGTATGTAAACCAATTTCTGCTAATGACGCTGAGCTTCATTTTCCAACAGTTTCATGATTCTAACACGTTTCGCGTACACACCACGACTTAGAGCGTACTGGTAATATACGAGCTTGTTGGGATTCGATCCTGGAAAGCTATGATTCGCGGTCGTTATAACTTGCATTATAAGTACATTTCCCAAATAAACAACATGAATTTCGTATTTGCTTAAGACTCTCAGTACATGCAGCCCATGAGCTCTAATCATCAACTAGTTGCATACTTCATGCTCCAATTTAATATTTGCACTTGTGTGATTATTATGCTTTCAAGTACATGAGCATACTCATGTATGATACGACACCTACATGAGCTCAGTGTGAGAGAAAATGCCGACGTTAATCCTCATTTGGTCCGAGCTTACAATCATCAACACAATTTAGTACCATGTGGTAGTATTAAGTACAATACCCACGTGCAAAGGGCTTACAAGACAGTGCATGGCTTCCAAACTGGGGTTATTGTATTAGTTTAAAGGTGAGAGCTTAACTCATTCCTCAAACCGTGGTGTTGATGAAGCGGTGCAGGAACCTAAAACATGGATTAGCACAAAGACATCTTTTGATTGTCTGAATATTTAAATCTTGCTAATGTTTATTGGCAACAAGCGACACCCAGTCAGGCCGAACAACATGACCAGTAGCTGCGTCTAACAACAGATGAAACCGCTCCCGGGATAGTTTGATGTCTTTATTCCGTCCGTTTATCGGGTCAGGAGATCAACACCCAAGAACAAAGGGCTTACAAGGCAGCGCTAGGCTGCCAAACTGGGGTTATTGTATGAGTGCAAAGGCGAGCGTAACTCATTCTTCAAACCGTGGTGTTTCCGGTCAATATTATGAATGTATTAACCTTTTGGTGAGTGCTGTAAAACATACGTCTACGGGAAATCGTTAGAATTGGTAAATATCACCTGGTGTCTGTATCAGTACCGGTGGCGCTTGATGTGTGAAGTTAACCTACATCAATTTCTGTAGTATGCAGTGCCTAGAAAAAACGTGGAAAAAGAGTGCAATAACCAACTACCAGCCCAAGAACAACGTGGTGTGCGGAAGGCACAAATCAAAATTCATGATTTGCATTCACAAAGTATCAGGGTTTGCGTCACTAGGGGTTTTTAATGAGACTAGTATGGAGGCAACTAGAACGCAGTGACACCAAATACAGAATAATGCTGAGAAGACATACAAAAAAATAAACTTTCATTCATTCCTTTGTCATTTAACAAGCTCATTCCGTTGTGTATGTCATTGTGAAAGACGCCTTTTTGTGGGAATATGACGTCACCGTGACAGCAGCAACTAGAACCTCATTAGGCGCATCTAATATCATGATCTTGCTTTTATTGTGCTTTCACAATTAATCTATGAAGTAATTATTTATCAGGAACCGAATAACGCGTGGTGACGAAGGCCGGTCTGCGTTCGTTCGTATATCAACACTAACTCGAAGCGTTAAAGATCCTTATTTGAAATAAGCATCAGCCGTATCATTCATATATATATATATATATATATATATATATATATATATATATATATATATATATATATATATATATATATATATATATATATATATATATATATATATATATATATATATATATATATATATATATATATATGTATATATATATATGCATAAATATATATATATATATGCATATTTTATGCATATATATATATATATATATATATATATATATATTATATATATAAAATATATGCATATATTTATATGTATGTATTTATGTATATATGATGACCTCACCACAAAATCAATGAAATCATCTATCTAACTGATTCTTTTACCTATAAAACACATAATCAACAGATTTCTTATGACCGGCAATGTTCCTGAAAACCATACACCCAATTCTGCATTACCTTACTCAATTTGCAAATGACAATAACAAAAAAAATACCAAATACACTCTTTCAATATTCTGTGATCTCACCAAGGCATTTGATTTAAGTGACCACGAAATTCTTCTCAATAAAATGTATACATTGGACATTAGAGGCAAAGCTTACAACTGGTTTTATAGTTACCTACACAACAGAAAGCAATACACAGAAATCCAAAAACATAAATCTACACAAACGGATATTAAACATGGTGTCCCACTGGGTTCGATACTCGGACCTTTATTATTTTTAATTTACGTCAATGACATAAGCAATGCATCTGAAGCAACAACACTTTCTTTTGATGACGATACTACTTTGATAATATCTGCTCCTGACTTGCGTAGCCTTTACTACAAAGCAAATGCAACTTTAAATGACTTAAACCTTAGGTTGATTGCACATAAACTAAAATTAAATGTCAATAAAACTAAATATTTATTAGTTAAACCTGACAAATTTCAGAATTATGATTAACGGTGAAGCAATAGTGAGAGTTGATTCCACAAAATTCCATGGAATATACATAGACGAGCATCTATCATGGAAAACCCATTTAAAGCATAACAATATGAAACTTTCATATGGTCTTTATGCTATCAAACAAGTCAAGCATTTTCTCCCAAAAGCTTCATTGCGCAGTCGTTATTGCGCTAAAATTCATCCACATCTATCCTATGGTATTTTAGCATGGGGGAAAGCCAAACAGAATGCTCTGAAACGTACTTTTATCTTACAAAAACGAGCTATCAGATACATAAACAAATCCCCTTACAACAGCCACACCAGCAAACTTTTTAAAAACAATAGCATTCTAAATTTGAATGTCCAGGTCCATGCGTAAACTTGGGTAGCTTGCAGCATCCTTCGTAGGTTATTTATAGAGATGGCTAAGCTTTGTGGTTTAACACAGTTATTCCATTCACATCTTTGATCTATTGATCCATTGAGGACACATAAGAGGAGCACATTTGAACGTTAGAGTGTAACTTAAAACACAGACGATATTGTATCAAATATTGAGTAGCAAAAATTTGTTTAGTCACTTAAATAACTGAGATGTGGGGTCATGTCGTGGATGAATACTTTGTAAGAAGGAGACTGGCAAGATTTAAACAGAATGGCAAAAACAATTATAGTTGTTACCAAAGTAGCCTTACATGTCGTCGATGTGGATTTCTAGCATCCGATCCGCAGCAGTCAATGCTGATAATTTATTAACAAATACATAAGCATACTGTTAATACAAAATGGTGTCAATGAGCTGATACCTTTGACGACCAATAACAAGGCATAAGTATGCTTAATCATACATAAGCGTATGAAATTGTGCCGATAGTATCACCACTCGTTTAGTAACGTCTATTAATCCCCAGTCAGACGAGTAGTCAATAGAGAGGTTTCGAAAACACGCGGTCTGTCATAATACGGCGTCATGATCATGAAAACCTTACGGCGTCATTAGTTGTCAACTCTTGTTTTCGTCTGGTTAGTTTGTCCAACGTAACAATTTGTTTGCTAGAACTCTTCCATGAATATGAATAAATGATTTATACAAAATGCTATTGTGAAGTTCGAGCTATCTCAATTCTCTATTGCCATGAATATAACCCGATCAAGTCAATATTCTGTGATCTCACCAAGGCATTTGATTTAAGTGACCACGAAATTTCTTCTCAATAAAATGTATACATTGGACATTAGAGGCAAAGCTTACAACTGGTTTTATAGTTACCTACACAACAGAAAGCAATACACAGAAATCCAAAAACATAAATCTACACAAACGGATATTAAACATGGTGTCCCACTGGGTTCGATACTCGGACCTTTATTATTTTTAATTTATGTCAATGACAATAGCAATGCATCTGAAGCAACAACACTTTCTTTTGATGACGATACTACTTTGATAATATCTGCTCCTGACTTGCGTAGCCTTTACTACAAAGCAAATGCAACTTTAAATGACTTAAACCTTAGGTTGATTGCACATAAACTAAAATTAAATGTCAATAAAACTAAATATTTATTAATTTAAACCTGACAAATTTCAGAATTATGATTAACGGTGAAGCAATAGTGAGAGTTGATTCCACAAAATTCCATGGAATATACATAGACGAGTAATCTATCATGGAAAACCCATTTAAAGCATAACAATATGAAACTTTCATATGGTCTTTATGCTATCAAACAAGTCAAGCATTTTCTCCAAAAAGCTTCATTGCGCAGTCGTTATTTCGCTAAAATTCATCCACATCTATCCTATGGTATTTTAGCATGGGGGAAAGCCAAACAGAATGCTCTGAAACGTACTTTTATCTTACAAAAACGAGCTATCAGATACATAAACAAATCCCCTTACAGCAGCCACACCAGCAAACTTTTTAAAAACAATAGCATTCTAAATTTGACTGTCCAGGTCCATGCGTAAACTTGGGTAGCTTGCAGCATCCTTCGTAGGTTATTTATAGAGATGGCTAAGCTTTGTGGTTTAACACAGTTATTCCATTCACATCTTTGATCTATTGATCCATTGAGGACACATAAGAGGAGCACATTTGAACGTTAGAGTGTAACTTAAAACACAGACGATATTGTATCAAATATTGAGTAGCAAAAATTTGTTTAGTCACTTAAATAACTGAGATGTGGGGTCATGTCGTGGATAAATACTTTGTAAGAAGGAGACTGGCAAGATTTAAACAGAATGGCGAAAACAATTATAGTTGTTACCAAAGTAGCATTACATGTCGTCGATGTTGATTTCTAGCATCCGATCCGCAGCAGTCAATGCTGATAATTTATTAACAAATACATAAGCATACTGTTAATACAAAATGGTGTCAATGAGCTGATACCTTTGACGACCAATAACAAGGCATAAGTATGCTTAATCATACATAAGGGTATGAAATTGTGCCGATAGTATCACCAGTTCGTTTAGTAACGTCTATTAATCCCCAGTCAGACGAGCAGTCAATAGAGAGGTACGAAAACACGCGGTCTGTCATAACTGGGGCCTCATGATCATGAAAACCTTACGGCGTCATTAGTTGTCAACTCTTGTTTTCGTCTGGTTAGTTTGTCCAACGTAACAATTTGTTTTCTAGAACTCTTCCATGAATATGAATAAATGATTTATACAAAATGCTATTGTGAAGTTCGAGCTATCTCAATTCTCTATTGCCATGAATATAACCCGATCAAGCGTGAATAACCGATCGCCAAATATATAGATATAAATATAAAAAAACACAAATATATATATATATTTATATATATATATGTATATATGTATATATATATATTTTATATATATATGCATATATATGTATAAATATATATATATATATATATATATAGATATATATAGATATGTATATATATATATATATATATATATATATATATATATATATATATATATATATATATATATATATATCTATATATATATATATCTATATATATATATATATATATCCTCGTCGTCTATTATTAACGACACCGCTTGCTACGTATCTATACCAACGTGCGAGTCTCCTCTTACAGCGTGGAATGCGCTTAGAGGGTTGTCCCAAGAGCACTCAAAAACCTTGTTTTTCATTTACGGCCGCGTAATGATACACCGCGTGTTTTCGAAAACTCTATTATGTATATTGAAAAAACGCCGCCAAAGCACTCAACACCCTTGTTTTTCATTTCGTTTAAATTATCAACCCTGCTCTCTATTATATTTTCTAATCCAGCAATTCTATCGGTAAGATCGACTACCAAATTTATGAAATTGAAGCAAAGCTAACGGTACAAGTGGAATGTTATCATGTGTGACTGCAGCGACGCGTCTGGATTATCTGGATTAGTTACATCAACCCTTGGCTAACATAATAAGGATTGTAAACACCAGAATCAGCAACCTTTGGCTAACATAATAAGGATTGTAAACACCAGAATCAGCAACCTTTGGCTAACATAATAAGGATTGTAAACACCAGAATCAGCAACCTTTGGCTAACATAATAAGGATTGTAAACACCAGAATCAGCAACCTTTGGCTAACATAATAAGGATTGTAAACACCAGAATCAGCAACCTTTGGCTAACATAATAAGGATTGTAAACACCAGAATCAGCAACCTTTGGCTAACATAATAAGGATTGTAAACACCAGAATCAGCAACCTTTGGCTAACATAATAAGGATTGTAAACACCAGAATCAGCAACCTTTGGCTAACATAATAAGGATTGTAAACACCAGAATCAGCAACCTTTGGCTAACACAATAAGGATTGTAAACACCAGAATCAGAATACAGGGCGCATACGAAGCGGCTTCTGTGGAACATTTACGGAATGAGAATCTTACTTAAGTTAGTAGGCGGTTCCCATGGTGTGGTGGTAAACTGCGTCGCCTTTTGACCCGCAGGTTGTGGGTTCGATACTAAGGTGTGAAAAACTGACTGGCTCACCTTGACTCGGATGATTACGTTAAATGGCGATCCCATCTCTGAAATGAAGCACCTAACCCAGTAGCTCAATAGTACCGTGCTGAACCTTCGTACCGGCGGAGTGGGTTTCGCAGCCCGGTCATGGCAATAGTTTTGTGCCAAGTGGGCGCCGGCATATATGGGGAACTGTCTAAGCGTCACAATCATCCTCATCCATTACCGTCGCGATATCACATCGTTGTTGAAAGTGACGTTAAACACCAATATTAACATTTCCATTACTTAGTGATAGTTTCCGTAGTTATATTATAGCATTAGAGACAATGTGTGATTGATGTAAATTGTAGGGGTTCAGAAGAAAGATATTGAGGATGGGAAAGACGACAACAGCGCATTCTCAATGACTGTCCGCTATAGTTTCACGGAGTACACAGAGCGAAAAACATTAACATGTAAAATGTCAGTTGTAAAGCTCCGTGATATATGCGGGATTATTGTTCACGCGACATCACTTCACAAAACAATTAAACCTCTGCGATTAGAGCTGTCATTTTCATGACAACGGGCTGTCAATTTGGGATATTTGTCATTGGTTTGACAGGCACATTCATGTTTGATTGCCAAACCACAATCACACATGCGCGTACTGGAATATGTGTCGAATACAAGTGCAACAACAGGTGTCTAAATATAGGGGATATCGGTGATAACCAGTGCTTCAGACACACACCTGAGAATACTGATATTGTCGGCTTTCCCCGTTAAATGAATCAACATATTCGGATGACGTTAATATTGTTTGGCAGTTAGCAAACCAATCCCTACACTAACACGACAAGCATGGCAAACAGCCCCAATCTCAATACAGAGTTCGGTGAATGTGGGTCCTTTGTGTGGATCCTGTGTATAGCGACATTTAACAACATGCATACTTTCCTGCCTCATGGCTTATGCCAAGCTTGCATATTTTCACTATAACGAGACTTGTAAAATGCTTGCTCTCCGTATCATCATCATTCATGGAGTTAAATAGATACGAACTATATTATACATATTCGCCTTCAGCAAATTCATACTTTTAACTCACTTGGGCATTAAACAGTGTCTCGCGCATTGCGGATGCATGGGAAGGTTCACTTGCATTGTGTACATCGGCTAAATAAGTGTATAAGTAAGATTTCGAAAATGCTAATAGCCTGCTGAACATTTTTCAGATTAGATGACGGAATATTAATGTCACTTGACACCCTACACAGAGTATGTGCCAGCAACAATGTTTTACCATTGCTGTCATAAATTGGTTCAATTGTACAAAAGTTTGACCACTGCAGCAAAGTTCGTGTATGTAGCAATAATGGATCACCAAGCTGCCTTGTTTGTGCCCGACGCGACCATTTTACTCCAGGAACCAATCTTCATGTCGGAACTATGGGAATCTATGTATACTCGAGCTGTTTCAGGATTAAAGCAAGTCAATACTATTTTTTACTCCGAATATAGCACAGGAAGAGTTTGGTGACTCTTTGAATCCTCAACAATGTTGGTGAAGCTCCGTATATGAGATTTGTTCCTATCTTAGAATAATCGCAACGTATTTGACATTCTAGTTACCTGATAGCTATTAGCCTCAAAGTAATTAGCCTCAAAGTAAGATGCTAATTGGGTTACTTGTTAGCTATTAACCGCTAAGTTAGGTGATATTGGGTAACCCTTAGTCAGGTGTTATTTGGACCTTTAATTACAAATGTATTGTTCTTTGCCAAAATATCAACATTCCAAGTGTCGAACGCATCAAGATTTTGTAACTACAATGATAATGTATCACCAATTACGCAATGTTCTGTATCACCTGATATCTGATATATATTATTTTGCCTACGCAAAAACTAAACATCGTTGAGTAATTCACGTGTTGGCGTCAGTAAGATTGCAGCCCAGATTCGGATTCGATTGATGTATAGCACAGCTTTTCGCAGATTGTGTGATATTCATATTCAAGTCTAGATTGCCTGACATAAGATAAAATTGAGGGTACCCTAACCTTCACTCGCACAGAGAACGGATGGATTTTGAATCCTGTACAATCAATGCAGTGTTAGTTTGAGATCTGTCGTTGTCAGGCATATCCTGTGCTAACATACGTAAACTGGACAAACAAATCTGGGAAAAGCACCTAGACATTCTCACCGTATATCTTATTCTTGCATTGCAGTACTCACCATTTATCATTGGGTATACGGATAAAGTAGAATTAACATGTAATGTCTCTCCTGAAACTCAACAGACGTCCTTTCAAGGACACAGAAGCACAGACATCTCGAAGTGTATGCAAGTGAGTGTCTATCTCTGTGTCCTGCGGATCTTGTAAACAGGATATGCTCGGAGGTATGTAATTTCTTTCTCTTAAATAGATACATGTTTCTCCCAGTTTCCAGCATGACATTTATCAAACTGGCATTATCAACACCTGTTCACCTAGATGTATCGACATTATCTATGAGACAGGAGTCCTCCCATCATCATGTTATTAGTTGGCGTGTTTCCATCGTCTCCTTAAAGTGCATGTCAAACAATTTAATGTTATTGCCCAAAGAAAGTAAATAAAAAACATAACATCTGAATTCAATCGTTAACCATCTAAAAAAAGCAATTAGAAAGCAGATGCTTTGCAGCTCCAATTAGTTTCTGTTAAGGACGCACTTGCGTATTGTATTACTGTGAACATAAGCACATCTAAGTATCAAATATCATGTCCCGCCTCCTATTTGACTGGGTTTTATTTGGTCTCAGGACAATGAGTACAAGAGATTGTGTCCAGTTTTCATAAACACAAGTTAACTACACACATCTACACAGTTAATTGTAATGTCAAATACTCCAGACATGTCCGTTTTAGTTGAACCAGTGCGATTGTGAACCATGATGCATTCAAACATCATTCAGTAAAGGTCGATGTATAAATCTTGCCTCTTTTGTGACATATAAAAGATTGATTGATATTTAAACTATTAGATTGTCTACGGAATTATACTGCATATTTTATACTGATTCATTTCAAAACTACAGCAAACGTCGCAGTGAAAACCTTGATCGACCTTAGCTGTACCCAGCGTGATGTCAGAATGACATTTGCAAGCATGTTCGCCATTCATTGCTTGATTAACGTTCAGGTACGAAATAGTCTGAAACATGAATTAAGTTGCTATTTCAAGTCATTAAGTAACTATACGAATGAACCCATTGTGCCTATATATTGCTGGTCCCATGTTGTTGTTTTGTAACGTATCAAAGTGTGCACGTCTCGTCCGGTTAATGATGGATGATTGATTATGCGATTAAAGATCAATAACCTGGTGAGAATATTTCGTAACAACTCAAAAGCCTCCAGTTAACACTGAATAAACAATAAAAATAAGTCATGACAAACAATTGTTGCATGTACATGGATGGCTACATGTTGACAGCTCTATTCCGTGTGGTGATTCTAAACTTCGATTCATCGTTGAATTGCGTATAACGAAGGCACTCCAGGTTATAAAGACATTTTGAACTAAAAATGATAAACATTAAATGGTCGGCATTAATGTTAGCACAGACACCATTTGCCTATCTCTCTGGTGATAAAACAGGATATCGCCCAGGAAAGCATAGCTTCCTCCAAGTAATTTACTCATGGACCCACTCAATGCCACAACAATGCCATTGTTGTGGCAGAAGGCAACAGTTTCATTTATATCATTTGTGTCTTTTATCGCTAATTTATCACCATGCCACCTTTTGTGACGCAATATAAACTCCAATGATATTGTTTTTTACCTTCAAACCTTAGATTGTCCATGAGAACACTGTTCATGTTATTTCGATTTGTTTCACCTGAATATTCGTCTAAATATTCACATCTGCCATTAAGGGTAAGCGGGTCTTGCTTCGATTAAGCAGCAAATAGGAGATGTTCGTGGTTAACAGCATTGACCCCTTTTTATTATTGCTCAGTAATTGCAAAATGCAAGGGCATCTGTACATAAGTGTTAGGGTCACATCTGGTGTTGTTTTGGGAATACTGGTTCAATATTGAACGTTAATCCTCATTCTCTCCGAGCTTACAATCATCAACACAATTTAGTACTACGTAGTAGTATTAGGTACAACGCCTACACGCAAAGGGCTTACAAGGCCGCGCATGGCCGCCAAAACGGGGTGACTGTATTAGTTTAAGGGTCCATGTCCGAGCTTATCTCATTCGTCAAAACCTGAAGCAGTGCAGGAACTTAAAATATATATTATTGCCTGAATTTTTTAATCTTTCCAACGTTTATTGGCAACAAGCGACACCCAGGCAGGCCGAATAACACGACCAGTCTTTCTGCAATAGGTTGCTGCGTCTAACAACAGATGAAGCTGCTCCCGGGATAGTTTGATGTCTTTATTCTGTCCGATTATCAGATCAGGAGATCGGTAAAGTTGGCTCGTATCCATCGTCTCAGGATCCTATTATTGTCTGGTGTATCTCAAGGTCACATACGAATGGATTTATTGGATCTGATGACGTCAACATAAGATTGCAGCATCTTGGTTGGTAACCCTAAGCAATACGGACAGCATGCAATCAGAGCCTGGCTATAATGGCGTCTTCAATCTACATTGATCGAGTGGGGAAGATTCTTGTTTGAAATTACCCGTTTCCGGTAAATATCATGAATGTATTA
Organism: Urechis unicinctus; assembly: GCA_034190875.2. NCBI lineage: Eukaryota > Metazoa > Annelida > Polychaeta > Xenopneusta > Urechidae > Urechis > Urechis unicinctus. The sequence continues at coordinate 44,145,261 of CM067357.1, forward strand.
ACCCTTTGTGGACAGCAGTATAAAAAAAGTCAATGGGAAATCTCTAGAATTTGTAAATATCACCTAGTGTCTGTATCAGTGTCGGTGGCGCTTGATGTGTTACTTTAACCTTCATCATTTTCTGTAGAATACAGTGCCTAGAAAGCATGTGGAAAAGAAGGGCAATAACCGATCAGCCCAAGAACCACGTGGTGTGCGGACGGCACCAATTAAATGTCATAATCCGATTTTACATTCACAAAGTATCATGTTTTGCGCCACTAGAGGTGTTTAATGAGACTAGTATGGAGGAAACCAGAACGCAGTGAGACCAAATACAAAATAATGCTGAGAAGACTTACATGGACAAATTCATATTTTTTCATCAAACCAACACCTTCTGTTGTGTATTTCATAGGGAAAGGCGCCTTTTTTATGGGAATATGACGTCACCGTGACAGCAGCCACTAGGTCCCGATTGGGCGCATAAAATATTATTAGCTTAATTTTATTGTGCTATCAATAATTCGATGTAGTATTTGTTTATGATGAGACGAATAATGCGTGCTGACGAATGCCGGTCAGTGTTCGTTGCTACTTCAACACGAAGCGTTATGGATCCTTATTTGTAATAAGCTTCAGCCGAATATGTATACAGACTTTCACACATCAAATAACATTCCGGAATCCATATTTCTCGCGATTGCCGTATGGACATGATTATATTCACATAAAATAGAAGCAATCACCTGAGGTGAAGTATGGAAATCGAAATATCGCCCTACAGCCCCTTATCAGAAGTACAACATAAATCTCGATGTTTTCGCACACAAAAAGAACGCCCACGCTCGCCAGCCACTACTGGCCTTGTAATGTTCCAGCTTAGCCAGCTCCTTCAATCAATCAGCTTGCTTCGGAATCTGTTCGACCATGCAGGACAATAGACGCAGCTGTCAAATTCATAACAGCGTGAATTTTCCCTCATGAGTTGTCTAGCGGTGAATGCCTGGAAAGTAAAGTGTGCAAAACATGAATGGAGGAGAACTATCACAACGAACGCCAAGTAGCATGATAAAATGGCCGGAGCTGACTTCTTCAAGCGAATCATTAAAGAGGCGTCGGTCTCCATCAAAAAGACAAAGCGGCACATTGCAGACAGGTAAATCCAATGTAAGTTTTCTCGATTGAAATTTTGCGATGCGTACTATTTAGCGTGTTGGTATTGATTGCATAAATATTTTATGTCAAACTACATTATGCCCAAGAATTCGCCAAAAGCACAGTGCCCAAGAAATGTAACATTTATGAAGTGAACATGATTCATTTGGTTGACATTGGGCATAAATTTCAAGGCCATCGATTAGCTGCATCACTCGAATATCTGCACGAACACATGCACTCAAGTCAATACACTGAACGAGCGGGTTCAGGAGTGTTAGGTTAGGGGATATATATATATATATATATATATATATATATATATATATATAGAGATATATATAGAGAGATAGATATCTAGATATATAGAGAGAGATAGAGAGAGAGAGAGATCTCTAGATAGAGAGAGATCTAGAGATAGAATAGAGATCTATATCTGTATATAGATAGATATCTATAGACCTATCTATATATACATATATGTAGATCTCCCATACGTAGAGATATATAGATAAGAGAGAGAAGAACTAGATCTACATAGACATCTATCCTCTATATATATCTCTATAGAGAGAGATAAAGAGATCTCTCTCCACTCTCTCTATCCCTCTCTCTCTCTCTCTCTATATGTCTCTCTAGATAGAGAGAGATCTCTATATCTCTCTCTCTCTCTATATACCCCATATCTGGGAGAGAGAGAGAGAGAGGTGAGAGATAGAAGAGATCTATATCTAGATCTCTCTCTCTCTCTCTCTATATCTATATCTCCCTATCTCTCTCTGTAGGATATCCCTCTATATCTCTATAGAGATATATACCTCTAGATATATCTCTATCTATATATCTCTATATATATATATATCTATCCCTATATTATATATATATCTATATCTATCTATATATATATATATCTATATATATATATATATATATATATATATATATATATAATCCATGTCACTGTAGCTCGAGGGTATTGACATGAGTGCCTGTGTGCACAACCAGCTCTGTTGAGCTACTAGTTGATGGACTGTGGGTTAGAACGAGTTGTTCAATAAATTATCAGGTGGTAAGCGTACCTCGTATTTGCCCGACCAAAGTTAACCTAAAAAATGGCAATAAATCATTGTTAAACATATTCAGTCAACTCAGCCTTGCGTTTTTGTAACTTTTCTCCGTGCTTGATGTTTATAAATAGTATGTTATATGTTCCGACATAAACAACTGCGGCTGACGAGTGCGTCGTGCACCATAACCCCAGCCAACTATGTTTACTAAGGGTGACAATAGAATGTAAGAATATAAATAAAAATTAAGGATATAAATCTGCCTGTTTTTATTTGCTGTTTTTGTTCCAATTTGACATCAAGTAAATATGGTCAGCAAAAACAATAGGAACAATAGAGAAAAACAATAAAGGTGATCTGAGGTGGCTTCATGAGACATAGCCTGCCAATCGAGATCCGCGTGACACAAACAATTGCAAAGGTCAAATAAGTCATTTATTTGGCATGCTCCACAGCGAGATATAAACGAGACGAGTGCGAGGGGAGCATGTCCAAGTGGACCTCTTATCACACACGACTGAGAAGATGTAAACATCATTAGAGAGAGGTCATTATTAGCATACGTTTCTGTAGCATGGGGACTACGACATCTGTCCCAATATCCCCCGTCCTTCATATCAAGTTATTGACACTATATCTGTGTCAACGATTCTGAGTTGTTTGAGAACTTAAATGTTAAATAATGATAAAGTGTTCCGTCACAGCACTAACCAACCCGATTTGCACTTAATCCTTTAAGCCCTTCTACTTGTTACAGCTATAGGCGATTCAATGTTTAAAACAGCTGAGCAATCATAGGTTAAATCACAGAATGCACAGATTGAATAGAGTATACCTTTTCTGATTTATTCTGTGTCATGATAACTTGCAATATTGACTACACAGTGATAACGAGAAAATATTGTGCGTTTGGAAAGCATGATATATACGCTTTTATCTACAGTTAATGTGGACGCAAGGAATGGTCGATATTGCCGAAGGGCATGGTGTTTGCGTCACTAATGACGACGGTCATAAGGTCAATCATAGTATAACAATTCACACACAGCATTCGTAAGACTGCGGGAACAACTGACGGTAATACAAACATCACAAGGGATTCCTTTGGATCACTGCGTCATCTATTGGAGCTTATCGAGATTGCACGGCATGATAAGGGCTATTTAAGTCCGTTAACATAACGCCCGTGATACCTGGGAGAACCTGGGAGCCTTCCCCGAGAGCCTTCACATGAGCGATCATCATAATGAGATGACCAACACGATCGCCGCTTAAATCATAACGTGGAATATGTTACCTTTCATCGTCCGTTTGTAAAATTCGGTTATTCCTAATGCAAAAACGTATATTTCATGTCTGTCGTAATTTGTCATGTCAGACTTTTTATTGGAGCAATATTTAAACCAAATCTAGTTAAATTTTTAGTGAGAATTTGCTAATCAATCTAATACACTAATTGGAACGCACAAACCACTTAATGATATATTTTAAGCATGCGGTATTCATGCGTATAAATTAAGGTCGATCTAATGTTTACATTTCAGGACTTTACCTGACTAGCAGTTATGTCGTTTAGGTAATTATTACTTGAATTGAACATACAATATCTCACCACATGTGATGTATATGTTACACGGTTTATCCTAGCCGTGCACGACGTCTTATTGACGTGCGATGATCGTAACCGAATGCGGCCTGAACGATACATGAGTTCCAATTATACACGATAATTACACATATGTACATATGAAGAATAATTTTTCACATAAATGAATATTTATTAACAAGTTGAATTAGTTTACGTGTGAGATTTCGTCAAAGGCGATATAATCCGGCCAGACCTATTTTGAAAAGTGTATGTTTATTTTGAATGACAAGATCGGTTGCTGCGCGCACGCGCAGACAAGGTTCTTCGCAAGGGAACTTTTGCTTTCCGAATTTTATTATTTAACTATATGTGTCATTTTGTCAATGATTATCTTTTGGCAATACCTACCTTAGAGGGGGATATGTATTCAACGATATCACATTGATAATTGTAGGGGTGTGCCCCGGGATCTCAAAAACCCGTACCCGTCATACAAGGTGAAAATGGCAAAAGCATACCCCCGGGAGCATACCCCATCCTACAAATATGAGGCCCAACAAAACCCGTCGGGAGGCCGAAAAAACATACCCGGCACATGTATACTACCTCTATATAATTAAGTGCCCCCTCCCCCGGGATCTGCAGCCACATGGCGAGTGAAACTGAAACTGCGTAATGTGACGTCATGTGTCCAAAACGGGGGTTGCCGTGAACGAAAGTTGTTGTGATTCTAAATGTTACAATTGCTAAATAATTATGAGACAGTGGATAACCAAAATATTGCAGATAAATGGATCTCAATTCTTGACATATATAGATACGTAAGTATACAACATTGATGTGAAGTGCAGACCACTCGAAATAAAACGCTCTCCGCACGACCCACATATCTTTCAGCACGACGGTATATATTTATATTACCGTCGTGCGCGGCTAGGTTTATCCTAGCACCAATATTAACACAACCATGCTACGCCTACCAGCGAGCGTTGTAAAGTCCTGGCGACATTCCAGGAGCGGCTTGATCGGTGTCCCGATAAGCACTCAATGTCTCTTTAAATTGCAGGATTTATTTCAGTAAACAGATAATTTAGCAGAGGCAAAATTAGACTTCGTGCCCATAAACCGTCCTGTAACAGTGTTATATCAGCCCACATATGATCTTATTGATTTGTGCATCAACTTTGTGTATGTGTATCGGGCAGCGGGAAAGAGGCCAGGCGTCCCCTCTACCCAGTACACGCTACCTCCTTCTGGTTGTAATGGACAATTAGAGTCTAGCAGATGGTTGCCAAGTTTTGATTTCCAAGTGAAGACGTTATTAAGTTGTGTTTGGTTCTGTGCCAGAGTTCATCTGCACTAATGGGTTGCTTTCTCTATGGACGAAAGGCAGGAACATGAAATCAACGAGTCGTCACGAACCAATAACAGTCATTTGCATAGGCATGAAAATGTTCAACCTTGGCACAAATTCGTTAGATTCGGTTTCCATTCTTGAATATGCCTAAATTTCGGTTTTTTCCGAAACGCGACTATAGCAGGGAAAACATTTTTGAAATCTGATGCGGATCATCAAATCGAACCGATATCGCGATATTGTACAATCCCAATACTGTACAATCCAATGTGTGTGAAGTACGCAGGTGGAAAACAATGCTGACGTTACACGAACCTTGCGGTTATTTTTATTTCGGGGTCATCAAGTACAGCTCTGATTATGCGCAGCACTGACCAAATATTTCACAGCCGCTACATTACTGACGGATATAACCCACAAAGTATAACCATAAGGTAAGTTTATTCAGCTAATGATAAGACTGGAATTTAGATCAACCTTTAACTGTGAGGATTGAGAGATAGCATGGGGGTAATGTTACGCCGGAATGTCTGGAAATGAGACGACTGTTATCACCCTGAGATCACTGCAGGTGGGAGTTTCCTCCATTACTCACGGGACTCAGGTACGAGTGAATACGTGAGCTGACGGCCGGCTCTCGGGTTCGCAGTATCGGATCTCGACAAGTTGTTCAGGTACCTAGACCTCGGATCAATTGTTGGGATTTACTCAACATGGTAAATTCTAGAATATTATATCCCATCGAGCGAAAGATGTCAGATAACAGCTCGAATAAAACCTGCTTAACCCTTGACTGATTATCTCAAACATGTTTGGACAGCTTCTGAAGATCCAGATTGTGCTTGGCTATCAACAAATTGATGTACTAATCGACGAAGCATTAACCAAACTTTTTCGTTTAACACGCGGTACTTGTTTCAATTAGGATTAAGTCCGATTTCAGCGTGAACAAAATCAAGCATTTAAAAGGGGGGTGGGGGTGGTCACGTAGGTTCATATTTCATATTTGTAAGTGGGGGTGTGCAAGAAAATGTGATCGAAAAAACACAAGAACCAGTTTACCTATTAATCTGTAGGAACTGATGACACGCGAAGCGGTGGTGCTCATGAGACGGTCGTTTAAAGTTCATCATGACGCACGTCCCACGAAGAGGTGCGTCCTTGTCATAACGCACATTTTCCCATCGTGTGGGGTGCGCAGTAAAACACAAGAAGCTGTATATGAGTGAGATTAATATCCGATATTGATGATGATGAATTAACGTACCAGCCATTCATGGCAATGGGTCTCTGGTGTGATTCGGCAGCGAGCTAGCTTCTGTCAGGATCGCGGCCGGTGACCGGAAATGAGACTCGAGTCTAACCACTGCGCACATGGCCGTGGTTAATGGTTATACGGACAAATGACTCGGCAAAAGTCTCTCTTATTTCAATCAGCCAACCGTTACGTTCGATGCTCACAGATATGGAATACCTTTAATGGTTGTTGTCATTTCCATTCCCAACAATTCAATATATCGAGACACATCATACTGCCGGTAAACACGCCAAGTCTGTTGCATGGAATTGCGCAATTGCTGTGGATATATTACGATTCTGGTTTCTTGTTTGCGTCAGCTCCAGTATCGAAATCTTCAACAGAAGCCAAGCGACATCGAAAAGGGAGTGCGCGTGTTTTGTTTCAAAACGATACGCCTTCTGCGGCGTTCAATGTCGGCAGCATCTTCTCACGGTAAGATAAGCCTTGCGTTGTATCATTGTCGTTGCGTGGTGGTGGAAAAGTTTGTATGTGGACCGATATCGGTAGGGATCTTACATAAAGGAAATAATGCAGCTTTATAGAGTGCTATCAATCATGAAAGTTTCCTCATTGATCACCTTCATTAATATCCACACCGTCGTATTGACTTTCGTTTGGTTCAACTGGAGCGCGTTATGATTAGGTAGCACTATGATTCCCTTTCGTTTGTCTTGGAATACTATCTCTGTTACGACCGTTGCGGGTTGAATATGCGCCGGCGGTTCGAGAAACATTTCCCATACGGAGCTTTCCTTGGGGTATTTTGCGCTGGTTGGTTTGTGACCTGACCGCATTTTTGACCTGTGTTTTCTTATCCGGATGTACGCAGCTCCAGGAAATATAACCGCATAAATATACATAGTCACTTATCAAAACTCTCATCTGTGTGAGGGCGTGCTCTATTTACTTCTAGGTATGTGATCTGTTGTCACGTATGTCCCAGCGTTAGGTATTACTTGGCTCCAGCGGCGTGGGCATTCATGAGTCCGAACTAGGCAAGCAGGACGTCCTGTTTATCACCGTCCGACCTGGACGAAGTCCGAGCCAATCTATCTGGTAAATACCGCCCGTATTGGTCTTGAAGGCAGTCGAGAACCGGTCCTATTGAAAACGTGCGATAAACACGTCTATTAACAATATGGCGTCAGGGTTAAATTGCAACAGAAGCAGTGAATATGTCTTCCAGTGGCAGTGGATTTAGCTATGAACGTACGTGACATGACATATGCCTTATCGTGCAGTCATATTTTCACCCTGGCTTCACTATGAGCTATTGTCTCATTCCTATCTCGATGAGGAAGGTCAGACATCAGCTTGGGTCAATTACATTGTTAAGACTATAGTCTACGGGTGTATATTGATTATATTAAACATGGTTCAGCTGGAATCCAGATAAGAGTGCCAAGAGAAGACGGCGATTGGTGCCATAATTTATTTATAACAGAATCTGCAAAAACGATGTACGAATATCACGTTCTCCAACGTTGTATGTGATATATATCAGCATGGTCAAAGGCCAAGGCCGCTCTTTCGGCTCATAATATCACCTCGGGCGAGGTTCTCGACCGGACGGCGAGATGTCTCCAGAATGCTTATAGCTACAATAAGAGGGCTCACTCCTACCAGCTATGCGGTGTGTATGCTTATGAGTGAAACACATGCCTGTCGCCGATCATAAAATCGACAAAAGCAGAAGGGGATCTGCCCTTTCAGTCACCTGATTGGTTGAGGCAACCGCGCCCCCGAATTGATTTCCATGTGATTTTTGGAGACGCTATAACATAACAGCGCGCTGTTCATAGGTGGCGTGTTCACATATTTTGTCTGGTGGAAGCGCGAATGAACCCTCTTTGCTTCGCTATAAGCTCTTTGAAGTCTCTGCGGGTCAGAATGATCGGAGTATGTTACCGAATGAAAGCACTAAGCAGCCACTCACGTTAATGTACATTAAATGAAGATCCCCTTGAAGGCTATCATTGTACAATTTCACTATTTTCACACGGTCAAAATATACACAGAGCGACTCATTATGGCACGGAACGGTACAACCATATAACCAATTATATAACCCCCATTCGCGCAATGCTCACACAACTCGAATCTCGTTTCTGGGCAGCGGCTTGCACTTACCGGAATCACTAGTTGGGTCGTGAGTTACCACATGTGTTTCATTTATCACCCGTGTGGTATGTCACGAGCTCTACATACATGGGTACGTGATATAATAATGGTTTATGGAAATCGTGAGCAGTGAGCACTTAGCTTGAACTTTGCTATATATATATATATATATATATATATATATATATATATATATATATATATATATATATATATATATATATATAGTTATATTTTAACTATATATATATATATTTTATATATATATATAGTTATATATATAGTTATATATATATATATAGTTATAGATTTTAACTATATTTAGTTATATATTTAGTTATATATATAGTTATATACACATAGCGTTGGTCAGTCCCAATGTCTACTAATTTTTACAACCACCCCGTTCCCCCCTACCCCCAACATAATAAGAAACTGTGGGTTACGTGATTGACCGTTCGATGATGTTTTAATCGAAACAATCATGTTAATGAATAGCCGCAGTAGTATATATTATGCTAGCCCTATCTCTCTTCTCAATAAGCCTTTTTTACCATTAACTTGTAAATCACCATCTGAATAGCCTTGTTTTCATTTAGCTTTGATAAAGCCCGCGAAAAGGCCCATGACGATGGTCCCTTTTCTTCTGCCCAGACAATAGTCAGCGGTTTTTATGATTATTTAATTAATTAAAATCATTTTTACAGCATCCGCTAATATAGCTAGCATGCATGTCATTATCCAAGACCCATAGATACCCGCCATGCCTATCATACTCGATCCGCCATGCACGATGAACCACATAGTTGTATATAGACCGTATCGCGCATTATATCGTGTTGTTACGAGAACAATCTCTTAAATAGAAAAGTGAGATCAAACCCATTTTTCATATACTACTGCCGCTTGTAAACCTCGGAACAGGAAACCACAGGAAATTTGCAAACCTATCCTATGAAAAAACACTTCACCTCTTTCGGAGGCCGCATAATTCATAATATTCCTCCTGATATTGCATGTCCATGCTGTAGATCTATAGAGATATTAAAAAATAATCATAACGGGGCGTGGTGCCAATGCATTTAGCCTAAATCATACTTTGCTTTTTATATTTGTCCAAACGAACATGATAAGTGATTGCTACTTTCTTGGCAGGGCTTCCTCCTAGGCTGAGTGAGTGTTTCTATATACTCAGCGAGTGTTGCTATATACTGAGAGCAGACTATTCACAACAGCCTCTTTTGTTGCTCTCTTAGCAGGGCTTTCTCTAAGACCAAGAGTCTGGTTGAGATCGGGCCAAAATGGCGATGTGTTGTGACAGAGCACAAGACCATATCAGACTCTTTTTAAAAACCTATTATTCGGTTACGCGCTTATTGCGAAGGCACTCGCCCCTGGTGTTTTTATGATCTGATGCCACCTTAGAGGCGAGGGTCCGTGTGGCAGAATATTTAAGGATGTAAGCAAATATGCTCCCTCTCACAATGCAGACAAGGGACAGTTAAATATTACGCATTTTCATATTCATAAAAGTCTCATCATCAATCTATCATAGCTAGAGCGCAACAACAGTCATACTCCTTAATCAAGTTCATCTGTCATTTTGACTTCGGAACCTTAGAAATTTCGCAGGCGGCTCTTCGCCTCTAGAGCGTGGATGTGAGAGATCGAAAGTAGTAAATAGCGCAGTGCTGTCAGAGGCGGAATTTCTTTGCCTAATTCCGAAAGTATCATACTTCTTTGTGCAGATAGTTTGTTAACCGCAAAGGCGCGAAAATACGTTTTGTCAAAATTACGAGGGGGGGGCACTCTAATTACATCTTAATTGCCTTGTTGCATTAATACAATAGCGTGGGTATTAGAATTCTTTACTATCATAATTTGAAGCATAATATCAAAATGCCGATTCTGTTCTTCCGTGCTAGCAAAATTTGTCCCAAGATGCAATCTGTGATTTACCTGATTTTCTTTAGCTTTAAAATATACCAATGTACAAGTAAGCGTTCTATCATTGTTCTCGTTTGTTACACTTGGTGGCAGTGCACAATATTGCACATATATATATATATATATATATATATATATATATATATATATATATATATATATATATATATATATATATATATATATATATATATATATATATATATACGGATGACATCGGGAGTAGAGCGCCTGTGGTCATAATCACTATTTGTCAACAACGGTGCAGGTTAGGATCACAAGGCTGGTGAAACTAAAATGCTTGCTAACAAAGACTCGTCGCAATTAAAATTTCTGCTGTGCTCTTCGCTTATATTTAAGATATTTCATTAGGTATATGGTGCGCTAACAAGGCTTCTATTTAATTGAAATGAGAGTACCCCCTTGCAAGTTTCCCTATCAACGGATATCACTTTTAAGACATGGGTGGTGTTCCATAGACGTCGAACGTACTTCCGCTTTGGTAATGGACGGTTGAGGGCAGGGAAACTTTGTGAGGATTGTGGGTATCTGGTTGCCCGAAGAAATGTTCTCTGTCGCCAAAAATTAAAGCATTCAGGTAAGTTGGTGATTTAGGCTCATTTTCTAACGTTAGTTGCAAACCGAACGTGTATGGGTGGCTATATTGGCATAAATCTGTCATTGTTTTTTAATGACTCATCTACGCAATTGATAAATATCCCTGAAACCAATGACTAACTCGTGATTAAGTCACGTAGTTGGTTGACACACGATCATGCGGATCCATTGGACTGAGCAAATGAGAATGTTTCGGATGACAATTTGGACATTCAAGGTACTGTAGTATGTGAAGGAGTCTCCTGCCAAAAATATTTTTCGTTTTTCAATGAGTACGTAAATTGTGAGTGGTGTCCATTTGCATTGATATGGTTGATACTGAACAATCGGGGTTTCTTAACCTTATATCTATTATTGCCTTCTGTGCTTTGGGAATGTAGATATCTTCTTAACCAGTCAACCATGATCATGGTTGACAAACAGTATATCTTGCAGGATATGCTACTTTCACTTTCGTTTTTAAGAACTGCAAGGCACAGGGCTTAAATAAATTTGACCAGTAATATATTTGGTACAAAGCCTTTCATCAATTGTTTACCTTTCAGATTTTCTATGCCTTTACAATGGAGCCATGAATAAAATCATTCTGAGCCTTAAGATCTTCTCACCAGGTGTCTGATCCAACAGAAAAGCTGCAATTGAGTGCCTGGCAATATAATTATGAAAACTGAATTAGCCCTGAAGCTAGTTTATTGCAAAATATAGAACTGCACCCCTGCCAAGCCCTTAGCAGTGCTTGTTTTGCTGCAATACCAACAAAGGACATTGGTTTATATGGGAAGAGCTAAATAATATTGCAATTAAATAGAAAAGTGAATACTGTATTGAAGACCATTTTCTGTTAGTTGGTGAGGTCAATATTTTTTTATCTATTGCTATTTGAAATATGCATCACATCACTTGTGTCGTGAAGTGCCCTAATAAAACATACTCCAGCATGGTTTGAAACTTTGCCAAACTTTGAATGATACTTTAAACCGTTACAGAAAATGCTATCATGGACCAGATACTTAATACTGTTGCCTGGATAGAAATTTAAAGCCTGCCCCCCAGCCATTCACTGGCGGACTGCTGTTGTGATGGCCATCCTCACTGCTGTCACTATCTTGCAGCCTTTGATCCTCCTTCGTGTCGGCCTACCAGTCTTCACATATTGTGTGTTATCTTAATTGCTCAAAGGCCAAAGTTATATGTCCATAAACAGGTTATTTGTCACATTGGCCTCTTCTCTTCTGTACAATGTAACGATGCACTGAATCAAGAACCACGCATAATGGTAATTTAGGCTTGACACTATTTATGTAAAACCAGAATGGTTATATAAATATGCAGGTGGCCTATAAATAGAGATACATGTAAAATTTGTGGCATTTACATTTTGTCTACCATGAGGGCTTCTGACTTACGAAGCTTATTGTATCACGAATTGTAAGTACAGTGCCACCAAACCATGTCTTATATTACTTAATTGAAACAAGTTATATCAACCACCTCATCCACATTATAATATGAACTGAATTTGTGTTTGCATCTCCCAGGGCACCATGCGAAAAGCTGAGACAGTCTTCACATCCTGGCAAAGCTGATACCCCATCACCATGGAGGACTCGACCTCCATGGTCCTCACCAGAAACTGGGAGTCTCTGGTTGAGCAGATTGACACCAGTGATGTTCTAGATAGCCTGATATCTCATGGAGTAATCAGTCCCATACTGGCTGAGGATATCAATTGCAAGATGACAAGGTCATCTAAAACAAGGGCAATGTTGGATGCCATACTAAGGCGGGGACCAGATGCTTTCACGGTTTTCTGTGACTCACTCAGGGAATGCTACCCTCATCTTGTCCTCAAATTGGAGCGTGATTTGAAAGGTATTTGTATTGTCTGCTTTATATATGAGTTTTTCTTACATTTTTGAGGATAAACCTTATGTGAATTATGGTATGCTACAGCTGCCTCTACTAAAGGCCAGCGTGTTGCCATAGAAATGGAGGAAGGTGAAGAAGAGTTTCATCAAAGCACAAGTCATACACATGGTGGAGATCATAATGGGCACAAACCCATGTCTCCTGTATTCCATGATTATCACCTCCAAGACGTCTCCATGACATCACGATACCCCATGCTAGAGACTGAGGGTCATCTGCTATCTATGCCTAGTGCTACTGTATCTTCAAGGCAATTTGAAGACACAGATATGTCTTTCTCCAAGTCACTAAGACGCCACCCTGAGCAGGTACACAAACGATTACATTCAAGCAGTGATGTAGAGGCGTCAGCTGAAATCTACGCTGCGTACCATGCTCAGTCTCTCGCACTGGATTATCTCAAGTCTAAGAGTCGCGAGTCACTTGGTCGTGTTGATATGGCCGTGACTAAAGGTCCTCCTCAGATGGGTGCCTCATATCAGGAGGAGGCACTGATAGAGGAGAAAAATAAGGAGATTGAAGGTTTGAAAAGGTCCAGTGTTGAGAAGGACCGCATGGTCTCAGAAATAAGGGACCTGATGAAATCATACGAGGTGGAAAGTGCTGCAAAGTCTAGAGAATTGGATACTTTGCGCAAATCCTGTGATGAGTTGAAGAAGAAGGAAGGGTCCATGCATGGCAAGATAGCCATTTTAGAGGCTGAGAATGAAAAACTGAAGAATAATGTATTAGACTTGGAGCGGAAGTTGAAATTATCCAAGGAAACTATGGATAGACTTGCCGATGAGCGAACACATTTAAGAAAGGAAGGAGAAACGACAGCCAATAAATATAAAGTACTGACATTAAAGTGTAAACAACTGGAAGATGAATTGGCAAAGAAAGATCATAAACTCAAGGGTTTTGATGATGATATAGACATTGCCAAGCGGCTGGCGACCCGGGCAGACGGAGATGGTGAGTGATTTCTGGTCATCTGTATAGGCTGTATTTGTTGATGGGTTTCATATCATAGCAAGAAAGAACTTCAAATGGACTATATCAGTGAACTTATCCAGTATGGTGTGTATGTAGGATTTCTGATGATGATATTTATGTATTGTTCAGTGTCAGGTGTGACTGCTGAAGACTTGATGCATGTGTTACGACTTGTCAAGCAGCGTGTTGATGAGGCAGAAGAACTAAGGCATACTGTGGAACAACAAGGCCGCTTTATCAAGGAACTCCTTCAGACAGCCCGCCAAAAGGGTAAACTCTCTACTTTATATATCACCGTATATCACTTGTCTGTCAGACTGATGTGGCGTTATCACGTTAAGTCAAGTTGACTCTTCTGTGGTTGGATGGTTCCTGTTGCTTCATTAACACAAGTGTGTTTTCAATCACTCTGGGTACCATGGGTTGACATGGGACATCAGCACATCAAGTGATACCAACATGAGACACTTGATCGTCATCAAGTGCTGGTGGTTATTACCCCCTGTATGTTTGGATTTGACACCTGTTGTGTGACTCAGGCAAATACTGTGCCACTGCGGTTGTCTTATCGCAGACATGTTGCATAGCTTCAGGTCTATGTAGTTAACGTGACTTCAGTTAAGTACAGCTTTCTTCCTTAGCTGATTTATAGCAGTGTTAACTTGCTGTACTTCAATACTACATTTTTTGATGCAAGTGTTCCTTTGCTTTTGTGGTGAAGTTTATTGCAGCTTTGTGCCATCTTCTACACATGATTATTGTAATTTTTCCTTGCCATTCATTCCACAGACATTCACCTTAGAATAACCACCAAGTTGTTCTGTACGTTTTTTATTAATTCTATCCACCAGCATTGTTTATTCTAGTCCTCATATTTGCTCTCATTTCATTTTGTAATCGTTCCCATACAGGAGTGAATCTACAGCCAGTCGTGTCTAACGACCCCTGCCCTGCATTCAACAAACCTACACAGTGCACTGACCCCATGGTGTCTCATGTGAATCTTGTTGAGGAGCAATCAGTGAGCATTGTCTTCTGGCATCTATCATTACATTTCTAATTGTCCGTGTACCTGTTTAAAAACTACTGTTTGTTTTCGTCTGCCTCTTTGTTTTCATTGTTAAACTAGTATGTCTCTTAGTATACATTATGCAGCCATTTTGCCTCTTTGTTTTCACTGTTAAACTAGTATATCTCTTAGTATACATTATGGGGCCATTTTGCCTCTTTGTTTTCACTGTTAAACTACTTTGTTTTCACTGTTAAACTAGTATGTCTCTTAGTATACATTATGGGGCCATTTTGCCTCTTTGTTTTCACTGTTAAACTAGTATGTCTCTTAGTATACATTATGGGGCCATTTTGCCTCTTTGTTGTCATTGTGGGGAATGTACATCATGTCTCCATGTATAATTTTAGACTGTAAAATGTTTGTGGGTGAAAGTTCCTGGTTGGTTTTTCGAAAGTGTATATCAGTTCTGTTACAGCCACACTTCCTGGTCAATATTCTCCCCATTACAGTGTCTTTATTTGCTTTAAGAACTTCTTTGTTGAACAATCCCACTGCTGTTGGTAGCCTGCCAAAGTTCAGTGTAACTTGAGTTTCCAGATTTCAATTTTTTATAATGCTGTACCTAACTGTTTGTTAACTAGTTTCTGAGATGCCTTACCTGATAACTAATTACTCGTGTTTCTTGTATTATTATGTTACATATACTGTATTATTCTTAATTGGTTCAGTTTTATTTGTCTGGCCGATATTTGATGGGTGTTAGGTATGATTACAGATGCCACTGTCATCATTGAGTGATCCTGATACCAATCCCAATCCCTGGACATCTGACATGATGTCAGAGGAAACCACCATACTGGTGACAGGTCAACCAGGGCAACCTGAGTCTGCGCTTCTTCCCACCTCCACTGCATCAGCCAGTGTGACTGAGTATGGTCAGGTAACGTCTGACATCACACCAAATGATGGTGATAATAGTGTAATGAGAGAGGCAGCCAGATCGGGAGCAAGACCCAAAGCATCACTAACTGCAGAAAAACAGCTGATTGGAATAGCTGCTCCCATGAGGAGGATGTCAGCAGCAACAACAACGCCAAAAGAGCAGGAAGCTTTATCGTCACCTCGACAGAGACCAAGCAGTAACGCCCATGATATGGGGCCATCACTGCTGCTAGAGGATGGAGGCCACCCCAGCTTCCAGCCTCCAAACTACCACGTGGTGACTGGACCCACTTATAACATTAAAAATAACGAACGTCAACGCCTCCTAAGTTCTGAGGATAAAAATAATCCATCAAGGCCACTCAATTTTGAGAGGAACATTGCTGGATTCAAAACGGACACAGTTAAGCCCAGCAATATTGGTGAGCAGCCGATGGCTGTGTCTCAACCCGCCACTGCCTTGTCGTCCTACACTAAAGAACCAGGTATCACTCAGCTCAATTTATATCATGAGGCAATCAAGTCCCCCAAAACACAGGAACATAGAGCAACCTCTCCTAGTTTTACTCGAGGAAATCGACCACTTGAAAGTGGGGATGAACCCACGGTAGAATCGCAAGTGTGCCCACTGTGCAGCTTAGAGTTCACACCCCCTTTGCCGGAGAGGCAGTTTGAAGAACATGTAAACGATTGTCTGGGGTCAGAGAGGCAGAGCAGTGGCGAGAGGATCTGTCCTGTATGTGAAGGCTCCTTCCCTTCCCATATTACCCAAAGAGACTTTGAGATGCATGTACAAAATCATTTCGAGGTCGAAATGTCTGAAGTTCCCACATTTGTGGATTAATTATCACAATGTCACGAAAGAAGTATCTTTCAATAATTAGTTGTTTTTTTTTAATTCGCTGCTGATCTCTCCAATACATTTCTCCGCATTCTGCTTGTCCTGTTGATTGCATTTGACTACTCGCTGCATTATTTCATTTCCAATTTGATCATCTATCGAAGGCCAAAGTTGGTGGCATGTCTATTGGTGTTAGAGAAATGCAACTGTATGAACCCCTGGCTTCTTGCCATTTTTCCAGAGAATATTGGCATTCGGAATAGTCCCCTCAGCAAGGTTTAGGCCTCACATGTACAAATCACCTGCTACTATACATATTGACCTGTATTGATGTCCAGCGATTATTCAAAGGGAATTTATCCCTTTTCAAGATTAGTGAAAATTCGATGTCTGGTACCTTTTCTTTCAAATTATCTTGTGACAGAACTATTTCAAAGTATTTTTTTTAAATCACAAGTGCCACCTTCACAAATGATAAAGATATTTAGCTTTTTGCTTTTTTTTATGTTTAACCACTGTTGGAATTGACAGATTAACATCAGGAGCATCACCAATATTGTTACGACAGCAACCACATATTTAAATGCTTACTTTTAAACACCTTGGTGTCCAGACGACGATAAATTGGTTACCTAATTTTAGAAATTGTTGAGAAAGAAATCGGTTAACCTCTTCATTGAAAGAGCTTGCCAGGGTAAGTTATGATTGAGCTGTATGTTGCTCTGTATTGTTACATTGGATTCTTTTACATGCTGATATATAATGGTTATTATGCTCCCCTATGTGTATAATAACATCATAATCTTCAGTATATTAGTGATATATGTCTATATATATAGTCTACTGTGATTCAATGGCACAATATTTAGTGTGAGGTGAAATGCAAACATGGAGATGAAACAGTACAGTGCATTGTTAAGAATGCACCACAACAGGTCAATTGCATTCAACAATTATCCTCCTTTGATGGTCTGGCAACTAGATGGGTGTAAACTTGTGGGGACATTGTACAGCCATACACCTCGTCCAATGACAAACCCCAGAGAGTATTGGTACACTGCCCGCTGTAAAAGGCCTGGCATTGCTTATCTCGTATATAATGCTGCCATGCTATTTCCATCGTTTACTAATCTCATGACTAGGAGGACATGTAATTCCATTACACGTGATCTGCTACACAAAATCTTCAACCTGTCATGGTCATGTTGATTTCTTACCAAGAAAAAATAGATCAATGTGTAGTCTTTAGCAGTTAATCTGTTAATGCTGATCACTCATATGTAGTGTTGTAATCTAAACTTGATGATGGGAAATCACAATGATATGTAAAACTATATCATATTGCAGTTACCTGCTAAACAACTAAAAAGATTCCTTTCCCTGCAATACATTGTTCCATAATTGTTTTCCATTCAAGAAAGTTGTCATGTGTTTCTGAGTTTTAATTATTTGAAAATATGTTATTATTTAGATCAAGTTTATCAGGGAAAAATATTATGTAATGAAAATCTAGGGTTTTTATGGGGTTTTTTTTCTAATTTGTGGGCGGTTGGTGTGAAGTGATTGTGTGTGGCATAATGTTTATGATAACACAAACATTTGTGTTTGATCATTGAATCAGCAAGTGATAACTGAATCAACATTGCAATCCATTATTTATCCAGTTATGATTGTCTGTAAAATAAAGAACTAAGGCATTGAATCAGGATGTTATTTTCTTGATATACATCTGTTTTGTATGGTTTTGTGACTGGCTAGCCTATACAATTTTGTTTTCATTCCTCCATGTATAGTTTTTACATATACTGTTTAACAGCTTAACTGAAAGCTGGTTGCATTTTACATTCACTTTTTGTTTCAACAAAAGTTATCAAAATTCCTCTGATAACATGATAGTTGATTTTAAGTTACTTTGAGTGATAATCTGGTGGCAGAGACCATGTGTTTTGATTCTAGGCTTTGAATACTTGTTGCGTCAAAATGATGGTCATGTGCAAGAATATAAACTCAATTTATTGTCACTTTTATCAACCGACAATAATTTAACAGAACTTGGGAAAATGATGTTCAGTTCCTCTTGAAAATCACTTCCCAAAACATTGAATGAACCACATTGAATGAAACGAATCATTCGTGTGTGAACGCTGCATTAAACATGTGTTTATGCTTGGGTGCCCTGTCCTATGCTGATGTCGCTCGTGATGAAAATGACTCGTGTGGGCGTTGACACCGAGTATTCTCGTTTATAAAATGCTGTTCGAGTCGGCAGAGCCTCTTGGTGGTACATGGCCAAAGCTGCCTAAACCCCTAAAATTTACTGTACAATTCTGATGGACCGGCGTCACAAAAATACACAAACAAAATGTCGGAAGCTACGTCTTCCGAGTCAACAGTCTCGTATGTTCTCCTTGCTGGAACAGCCACCATCTCACGAGAGCTCTGTGGTTACATGACCTGACGTCTACACCTGCACACCATTGAAGAAGTCATTGTGTCTTTTGTCAATATTGTTCGTTTGTTTCTACACCACCATCGGGTTTTCACCGACGTATATGCTGAAAAAGTGGTAGCGCTTGCTTGAACCAGATTTATGGCGAAGTTCTGAGAGTAGAGGGGCATTGCCTTGGACCCTTTAGATTACATATAATATGGATTGGATGTGACACGCCCCTTAGTGTACGGGCTACGGCGAAGACTCCCGTCTCTCTGTCGATACACGATGCTGTATGATGACGCCCGTGGTGACGTTAGCTGAGGGCTCGGATTCTAGCCTTTTGCTTTGGCGAGTGGATTACGCAGTTTTCTCCATGGTGCTGCTGTCTTCTTGACGAAATTCTTATCGCAATATGGGCAGTGATAGTCTTCGCACATCTCATTGCAAACCGTTACTCTAAAGGTCACGACCTTTACATTGCCTCGTTTGCATGCGAAATGGTTCTCCAAACGGGTTATCACTTTTGCTTGACGTGTAGTCTTGAATTTGCTGGGCGGACATAGCGGACACTATATGTCATTCTGACGGCCAGTGCAACCGGCGTCGAAGCTTCGAAACACCGACAGTGTGATTGCTGTACTTGGCTTGTCATCTTCGTGTAGAATACCGATGTCTTGTTGTTGGTTCCATTCGGTATCAATTGTCTCAATATAACTTACTCAGATGTCAGCGGCAATCGCTTGTAATATGGTTCACTTAGGAGCAGCCTTAGTATTAGTAGCCTACGCCATGACACGACGCACATCGTGACGCGGGACGTCTTCTCACAGGCTGCTGTATCCGCTAACTGTGAGGGCGTGTCTTTGATGTGCAATTCTTGCCGTAAGCTTATGTAATATTTCGATACCAAACTTGTGCAGTCTTCCGTTTCGTACGGGAGCCTCAAGTTTGTGATGGCTCCGACCCTCCCGTTCTTTAAAATATGTCTCCTATAGTTTGTATAAAAGACAACTCTGTGTAGCCTGGAATAATTCATTTTTAAATGATTGTAAAACATTGCGAACGCAGCATTGGTGGTTACTGTTGGCTACAAACAGTTAATAGAAGCCAAAATATTCCAGTAAATGAAACAGACATTGGTTCCTTTTCTCCGGGTAAGTCCAACAGGGATGCTTACTCATCATAGGAAATATATTATGTTGACGAGATTAAAAGACGCTTCAATTTGGGTTATCATCTAGAACGACAGCTCTAAAATAAAAGATTTCCGTTATGAATGTGTGCAATTAAAATAAACTGAATTATTGAATAACGTTCAGTCGCACGGCGCTAACAAAAGTTACCATCGTCATCCCACCCCACCGCTCACGCCTCTGTGAGCCGCTCGCCCGCTGTGCTCGAGGCTGTAGGTGTTGTGGTTTTAAAGGGCGTCGGCGCTGTTTACTATGAATCTTGCGTGCTCGTGCATGAATCCACCCAGGTCTGCGCCAAACCACCACCGGGAGCGCGGTAACTTGCATATTGTGGTGAGGTGCAAGGGCGCTTATATGGCAAATTGAGTTACAAGGTGATGTCGTCATCACTCCATCCGACCCCACGTTGCGCTGGCAAAATGGCACCGTTATCGATGGAATGACACAACTTGATAAAACAGAATTCTACAGTACATCATGAATATTTCCAATCAAATAATAATGTTGAAAACTTATCAGCATGATTTCCGATCAAGTAAAATTTGTGGCACAAATTAAAAGACGGCATTATTTATGTCTGCGTTAAGAATAGTAATGCATTATCCAAAATAATCCCCGAGTGCCCGATATGGGACTGAACAGCCTCTTTAAGATGTCTCCGTCTCTGCAACCTGTACCGCAGTACGTTCTTATCTGATTCTTTGGATCAACAGTCCTTTATGTGTTTTTGTTAATTTTCTATAGAATTGTGGAGAATGGTCTAAGACATGCACACGGTTATCCTGAGTGGGTGGAGAAATCTCACCTGCAACGTTACCCTATACATAAGAAAAAATATAAAGATTTAAAAAACACAAAGTAACGCAAAGGGTCGGTTAAAAGAACCCCAGAGCTTTATTGCAAAAAACAACTGGTGAAGCAGGCCCAACTTCTAACCGGTGGGTCGGCTTGAAAGAGACACTTTATTTCTCTCTTCAATTGTCACCACTCAGCTGCAGTCGTGCAATAGGCAGTCAATGGACCTTCGACATTATGTGGACAATAATTTCATCGCTGATATATATATGAACATTATACCAGTGAGAATCACTGCCACCTCTTTAACGAAAGCAACGTAACATAGCAATGTTCCAAATCATATTTGTTTGAGACCACCCACAGACTGTCGAATAGAGACGCAAATGCTTGTTTCTGCCTTTAGAAGCTGAATGCCTGTATGATAACCATCAGTGGTGCAAATTAGTGTGTCAGGGTTTGGTAATAGCATTATGACAAAATACAATAGACATTCGTTATATGCTATCATAACGTTTCAAATGTCATAGACACTTGTAAGTTTGCTGGAGCTGAAACATGATTTAAACAATGCATGGTCACATTTTTGTAACAGAGACAATGAAATTCATGCCTTTTATTCCATCATTAAAACATGGAAAACAGAAAACAACCAAACATTTTAACTTTATTATAATAGAAGGTACATGTTGACATGATCTGAGGGAATAATTATCGCCATGGAATTATATTAACAATAGAATAGCATCAAGGGCTGTGTAGTTATGGTAACACAAAGCACACTGTAACTATGGAGACAAATAAAGAATTTTTTGACAGATACACACAGTAAAAACAACAACAATATATTAAGAATTGAGGGAAAGCTGTACTGTACTTCACAGAGTATGAAGCGTATTAATAAAGCTGCAGAGCAATAAGCAATGTCTCATGGCAAGATGCGATAGCTTGGTGATAACTTCACCAAAATGGCATGAAGACCTATGTACAGACTCTGTCAATATCCAGCCATAGAATAGAAACAATCAGTGTAGATCTACCACAAGCCGTGTGCCGAAGCAATAGGTTTTGATTACAGTAATTAGCCACATTATATAGATGAAGATGTGATTGTTTCTTCCAGTTGTTCTTATAAGTGTACATAGTCGGATAGAAGCAATGTTGAAATACAAGCAATACCCTAAAAAGAAGGTGTGAGTATTTGAAATAAAAAATAATCAACAATCAATCTCTTTAAGACATAAAAGACCAACAAAGATGCTTGTCTTTTACACAGAGAAAGTTTGCTACATTTATGTATATATATCAATGATTTAACAATAATTAAAATAATTTCTCTCATTTACCTTATTTAACTAAAAAAAGGTAAATTCTCTGTCAGTAATGAAAAACAATGTGAGTAAATAAGCCTTCTTTCTTAGTCATAGCACACAACTATAAATGTGGCACTTGAACGGTATACATCTCATTTGAATATTCATACAACAGCTCATGATTTATTCATGCCATTACTGATGTAGAAAGGGTGCACTTTTTGGTTCGTTGAATAAGATATTTCAGGACCAGACCTCCCCCCATACATCAGGGCACAATGGGGGTGGGGTGAGGACACATTAAGGGCAGTACACTGTCAATGGATGGCCTTATTTCCATCTCTCCATTGGTTCCTCGCACAAAAGGCACGACTTCCATAAAAGGCAAAACAGGGCAGCAATGGTTGTGAATAACCTAACTAGTGGACAGGGGACTTGGGGGGTACAAATGTAATGGACTTTTCACCATACAAGGCCTTGGAATGATATTTGATGGTGTGGTATGTGTGTATGGACATGTTCCTAGGGCTCACATCTGGGATCCCATCATAGTATATATCAGTATAAAGACTCATTACATAACGCTATACACAAACAACCTTAATAAAACATGCTTTAAAACGGGCAATTGGGAACATTTGGATACACAGCAATGGTTTGTAATGACATGATTTGATAGATTAACAGTCACTCTGGTATAAAACAAGCCAAATAATACATGCATAAATATTCACAAAACCTGCTACAATTAATTACAGGTGGAAATGATAGGTGTTAAGAACAAGTGGTTTGGGCCAGCCAATTTTTGCTCGGCACAGATGATTATGATACAGATTCACAGTTTTCTTTGGATCAAGTGCTGCACATGTAAAGCAGTGCAAGTAACTAGAGCGCTTGTCATTACATCTGTGTAAGAAATAGTGCCCGAAGCGAAGTGAGGAATCACAGAGTTGAATATAAAAACAGTACAGCACAGTTTCAGGATAACGTATGGAATTTGTGGCTATCACATGGGTGAGGTATTTGCTGAGATTATCATGTGACATGAACTGATAACATCATCTGAGGTGATAACAAGGTAATGGTAAACATTTTTATGAGATAATCTGAACAGACTGTCTGGCAATATGAGAGAAACTGATAAGATACAATTTTTCGATAACCAGATAAGATTATCATATGCTAAGTCAGCACCCCCCCACCCCACCCCCAAACTGTATGGAAACATAACAGGAAGTGGATTAGAAGTTACAATCACCACTATGGCAGGATTTCAGGAGAAAGAAACTTTAACAACCAATGACAGATTGTTACTTAATTTGCATGTACACAGATAATAAACATCCAATGACCTTGTACTGCATGACCTTCATGGCTAACCATAACCTTGGGAAAAACCTTGAAAGACAGTTCAGTAACAAATGTGTTATAAATCACATCAATTGATAAGGTTCAAGCAAGTTGTAGCAGGATTCGAATCCAGCCATTAAAATTAAGGCAAAAATTTGAATATCCTCTCGATTATCCTGAATCTTTAATATGTAAGGAAGCATTTTGGGTTAGATAGGTGATTGCATGTAAAGCACATAAGTTACTCCTGATTTCAAAATCACAACATAGACATCCCAGATATCTCCATTCATGGGCCAACAATCCTCCATTACCCCTCGCCATATATTTTGCAATAACCACATCTCAGGGCAGAATAAATAATAATATGGTATATTTCAATGTTATGTAACTATTTGCAAGATTTTGACACTGAATGAACTAACATAAAATTAATTTCAACCTAATGCCAGATACAGCACCCTGCAATCAGAAAAACACTGTTCTCCAACCAGACTCTTGGACATTCATACTTCATTGTAGAAACAACAGAAATAACCTGCGCACAAGAGGCTTGATTTCAGATAATAAACTATCCTCAATAAAAAAAACTGTTGATTGCAATAATGGCTAGCCTCATGAAACAACAAAATACAGAAGTGCGTATATATATATATATATATATATATATATATATATATATATATATATATATATATATATATATATATATATATATATATATATATATATATATATATATATATATATATATATATATATATATATAAGTAGCATGTTTAAATTTCATGTTGCCAATATCTGAAAAGGAAACTCGTATGGAATTGGTGAAGGAAATGAACACTTGTACATTTCGGCTGCAAAGTGACCGTTACTGTCTTGAGATTTCACATCCTCTTCTAACAAGCCAATCACATTGGTTTAAGGTGACCAAAATAGCCACAAGAAAGATACAAAAAAGAGATTCCTTCCTTAACATTTGAAATTGTCACCGAGGTAATAATTATATAGATATATGTATATATATATATAATTATATATACATAAATATTTATCAGTATACATAATTTGTATTAATATGCATTAGGGTATTGGTGCACAACACAGAGAACATATATTTTCCTAGAAACAACACCAGGCAGGGATGACCTTGACATTGGGTTCGACCTTGAGCTCAGCTATTTGACCTTGAGCAACCTATCAATATACAGTATACCAATGGCAAATATCTGAAGTATTTTCAGTAATATATCACTATACTAGGATGGGCAGGTGCCCAGGGGGAGTGGCAGATACAAAGAGAACAGCTGTTTCAGGCAAAAACTTATGATAAAGTTACATTTTGCATGTGAATGAGATTTTTTTTCCTGAGAATGCAGGTCTGTGAACACATATTGGTGCTGAAATCTCAAGGTCATTCTTCAGAAATCAAGGTCAAAACACCAAGCCACATGATAGTAGTTGACAGCAAGATGCAGGCACATAATACGTTGAAATGGTGGCTAGTGTACATTGAGGGAGTCACACGATCACATGACCACATCACATGACCACACTACCGGGGGGAGGGTGGGGGCACTTGTTGACTGGGATGGATCCTTTAGAGTCTGCAGGCTTCTGCTGCAGAATTTTGCAAATTTCACATAAGACCTGAAAAAGGAACAATACCATTACAACTTGTCTTGGAGGGTATCTTTTGAATTTTTCACTTGACCCATGAAACACTGAACAAGTAGACTTTTAACCACTGGCAACTTTGACCAGCTTTACACTATACAAGTATCAAAATTCTGATTCAATACAAATGTTGGAGATTGACAGTTAACAAATGACAAAAGACAACTAAGTTAAACATGGAAGGAATGGACCATAAATACTGAACTTACTAGAGGAATGATCATCTTTTGAAGATGCTGAAAAGAGAAGACTTCTTAGCTGATGGGGGAGCCATCAACATGGGCACTTGGTTCTTGTGTGTAATCGAGATCTGGAAGCAAATGGTCTTACCAGGTCATCTCAAGGTCATCTCAATGTGACTATCATTATAATGGCTCTCAAATGTAAAACTACAGTGAGATCAAATGAACCATAGCCGTCCATGGTAGCCCTCAAAGTAGAGACTTGACAATGGTAAGAAGGACATACAGCTTGACGTATGGTACCATTCTATTGTTGACACCAGTGGTCAATCCAGCCAGTATGCACGTATACCATTCAGTCATTAACTTGGGGTAATGACACGGATCATGTAAATTAATGATACGTGAATGAAGACGTACCGTACAGGAGGGCTGCATCCAAGGTTCACCGTCAATCTGCATAGGGAAGCGACATCTCGTCCTGAAATAGGATCAACGCAATTGCACATAAGTTACTGGGGAAATGACCCCCATATTCTGATATACGGAAAACAAATATAATGAAGGTCATGGGAAACAAACAAACAAGGTCATAGGGATAGCTGGGGCTAAAGCTACATATATAAAGACAATTCACATTCTCATTATATAGTCATGGGATACAGAGGCTGAAGACCGATGTTGTGCTGTTCTCACCGTATGACAACTGAGGAACATTGGGCCAGGCGGCGACCTGAAGATCGGATTCCCACCTTGATTTGAGCGGCGTGAAGTGAGTTCTCCAGACCGACTACCTCAATGAGCTTATCTCCAACATCTGACACAGTCACCATGATGATTCACTTAGCATCCTACATGATACATTCAATAGCAAACAGCCAATGAAGTGGTCTAGCAAGTGACAGCTCCCATGATGATGAAGTCATCATACCATCGTCATACAGCTAGCATACAGAATGTGAGTCAGCACACGCTTCAGTTATGGTCAATATAAGGTCTGAATTCATTACAACAGTTAATGTTGATACATCAGTCATACAGCAGTATTTAGCCAGCAAGTGATTCATGACATCAACGTCAGCCACCTTGTATGGCAAACGCCAGGTCGACAGAGGACATGCTGCTGGAGGAATATTCCCGGTCTTTCTCTTTCTTTCCGTTTTTACCCGGTTTTTTCCGTTTCTTCTGGGCCGGGGTATCCCCCCAGAGGTTAGATCCCCCATAGATAGAAGGGATGTTGAGGACTGCAATACCCTCTAGTGAGGGGCCATTAGCTAGGTCTAATGAGTAACCATCACACTGAAAGAAAACACACAGACTGCTATCAGTAAATTAACAACCTAAAGGTAGATTGTTGAACAATCAGATCGTTATCAGTTCATCAGCAATCTCAAAGGTTGAACAATCAGACTGTTATCAGTAGATCTCAATCTCAAAGGTTGATTGTTGAACAATCAGACCATTATCAGTTGATCAACAATGCCAAAGGTCAATAGTTGAACAAGCAGACCGTTATCAGTTGATCAACAATTCCAAAGGTCAATAGTTGAACAAGCAGACCGTTATCAGTTGATCAACAATTCCAAAGGTCAATAGTTGAACAAGCAGACCGTTATCAGTTGATCAACAATGCCAAAGGTCAATAGTTGAACAAGCAGACCGTTATCAGTTGATCAACAATGCCAAAGGTCAATAGTTGAACAAGCAGACCGTTATCAGTTGATCAACAATTCCAAAGGTCAATAGTTGAACAAGCAGACCGTTATCAGTTGATCAACAATTGCAAAGGTCAGACGCATACACAAGAATTGTGGGGAAGTCATCAGGTCATAGAACGTTTCCAGGCAGTGTATAACCTTGCAGCTGAGATGGTAACTACATTTCCTTCACTATTCATCGCCACATTTTCACAATTCACACAAAGCAACATAAAATCACCATAATATCTATATTCTCATGGAGATTCTTGCATGTGGCCTCCAGAGTTTCTGCTGTACCAACCTCGAAGTACCATAGCTTGTTCCGCATCCTGCAAACCACGTCAAACAGACGCAAACCCTCAGTTGTTTACTAAAAGCTTCAACAACAACAAACATCCACCAATTAAGTGAAGAACAGCAGGACCATAATTGTACCATAAACTGTTGATGTTTGAATCAAGTATTTCATCTCAGTCGACTGCTGAAATAAATCTGGGATGAGAAGGAGTAATCTCTCAGATGAGAGGATCAGAGTAATATGTCGTCATCCTACTATAGAAACAGTGATAAATGAGATGTCAACAGATGAACTGTATAACTCACCTGCTGTTAAACTTCTCTGGGTGTTTCTCTCGCATGATGTGAAAACGATGTGCAATTGACGCATCCTGTTACATTCAAACACATCCTCATTGAGTACCGTTTGGACCCAAATTTCATCCACACTGGTGGTATGACAGGAATTATGGGACATCTTTATTTAAACTATGTTGCTTTCTATTTATCATCACTAACATGCTTTACATAGGGACATGCTTTATGTTAATACATTCACATAATACTTGTCTGTACTTTTCACCCAGTGTAATGAAATGCAATTGGGATAGTTTAGTGACAAAGCC
The DNA here is from genome assembly GCA_034190875.2 of Urechis unicinctus. NCBI lineage: Eukaryota > Metazoa > Annelida > Polychaeta > Xenopneusta > Urechidae > Urechis > Urechis unicinctus. Next base: position 44,173,644 of record CM067357.1, read on the forward strand.
CAAAAACCAGTGTAATTGGTCATTGTCAACCAATTATTGAAAACAATATGATATGTAGTATTTTGATTCCAAAACATCATGGCTGAGCAGCTTGAACCCAGTGCTGCATTGACCCATTGACCCTCTATGAGGACAGCTGTCTCCACCCCCTTCATGATAGACAGGCTACACAGTAAAGCCTTCTGACGACCACAATAAGCTGTCACATCTAGTGCTCCCTTATAGACTCACCACACCAATCGAGAAGTAGTTGTTGATGATGTTACAGGGGATGGGGTCACCAGGTTCCTCTGACGACTGGGTTGAGCTGAACTCGATCTGCCAGCGGTCCATCATTACTACAGTACTCATGCTAATCTTGTGCAGGTATTTATACAAGTTCTCTCCCTCATAACCTGAACAGGGTCAGAAGGTCAAAGGGAATTTTATGAAAGGCACAAGTCTTCAATTTGTACTATCAGGTATTGTTAAAATATGAACACAAGCAAAATCACAAGATATCCACAGATAAGCTTATGTTTGAGTCTTTCTTTGCTGCTTCTATTCCCCAGCTACTATATAGAAAATCATAGCGTTTTACTCACTTTCTATTAAAAATACAATATGCAAATTTATGCAAATGAGGAGTTTAAGTTAGTACCTCCTCCCCAGCGCAGACAGCGTGCCAGGTCATTTCCTGTGCCAAGAGGCAGGACAGCCACAGGGGGCTTGTCCACAAAGTTCATCTTGTCTGAAACACACACACACAGCTCCGATCAACAGTGTGTCTGATATGAAGACGCAGGTTTGCTCCACATTATTCACTGTGATGATGGGAAAGTGAGTTGTCAATGAAGTCTGCATTGCTAGGAAATAACATCTAACACTTTCAATTAACAACAAAGCAAGCCATTATAATCTATGAGACTTTTTCAAGAGGGCCGAACAAGTTTATAGTTCAATGTTCAATTTAGTTAAAGTATGAACAGGGTGTAACAGTTGGAGCAATTCAAGGTGGGGGGGGGGGGGGGGTTGTTACCAGTAACAAAGATACAACATAATTCTTCATGACTAACGGTTGACAACAGCAGTTATGATGTAGTGAGTTTACCCATGGCTTCCAGTAGCCAGCCCACAGTACCATCTCCGCCGCAACATAACACGCGGAACTGTGGCAGCTCTTTAAAAAACTGCAATCTGAAAACATAGGAACATCTGACTCTACAAATTGTCGCACATTCTATCTAGCAGATACATAGGGAAATGAATGGAATATTTCTCCTTCATTAGGCTTCTTCTAACGAACCCTTTCATTGGTGTTATGTCTTAACAATACACATCGCATTAATACACCTCAACAGTAACAACATCTGGATATAACAACAGATATGGAGGTAATCTATGTGAGGTAACAGACAGTCACAATAACCTACCCTCCCATAGGACCTCCCTCTACGATCATGTTGTACACCTGACGAGGGTTCAACAGGTACTGAAACTTCCTCAGCATTCTGGCAACAACACAAATAGGTTCAATGCTTGAACCAGCAATGATATGTCATTCTTATGAGTCACAATTACTCCACACTTCCCTGATGGATAGAAACAATTACTGCAATCATTGCCAATATATTTATTTACCAGATGCACAGCACTTGAAACTAAACTTACTTACAATTCAAATAAAATTCATTGTGTCCAGCAGATTTTTTTTTTTTTTAATTGGAAAAGATTTTGTCTGGCAAAAATAGTATCCATCTCTATGAATGCTCTACAAAGCATGACTCCCCTGACCCCCATCAAGTGTCAATCTCATTGCATCATCAATTAGCCATTATACCTCACCTGGCTCCTTGCTTGCCTCCACTTTTCGGGTTGATAAACACAATGAGAGGTACAGTGTTGGGCGGAGGTGTGATTTGGAATGATGAACTTTGACCCTGGTGAGACACAACCCAGCACTCACCAATTGTAGAAGTTGATGCAGAGATCAATAGTAATTCTAAGAGGGCTGTCAGGTAAATTATCAAGGATAAAACATTGAATATTTACTAAAGATAAAATCATAGAATGATGTGCTTTACCTGGCATCAATAATTAGCAAACATCATCATAAATGAACAAAACTATTCTCCTTCAAAAGAAAGGTACCATTGCAACACCAGATCAAAACAACATCAACACAACTGAACAAACCCCACACCACAAGCAGCCATTTAACATACGTGTGTTCAGGTGAATGTCAATTAGGTATTTGCATGGACAGCTAATAAGACAATCCAAGTCTATAATTAACAGGAGCGTCAAAATAATCTCAGACAGGTGAACTCGAATTATAGAAGTTTGTCATAATCACAGATTGATGAGTATGGAAAGTTTCAAAGAGTAATAGTCCAGAATGTAAATGTGACAGATCAAAATAGAGGTAAGTCAAAATCTTATAATTTCATGATAATTGGACAGTCAAAATCATGTCTGCCAGCTTCATTAAAAGCGAGCCAAAATCTTAGAAGGTACCATAATTATAAGGGGTGTGCCAGAATCATTAAGTGGTGCTGGAATAATAAAGTGGTGTCAGAATTATAGAGGTGTGTCAGAATCTTAAAAATGTGTCAGAATCATAGAGGTCTGTCAGAATCATAAAGGTGTGGTAATCATAAAGGTGTACCCAAATCATAAAGGTATGCCAGAATCATAAAATGTGTCAGACTCATAAAGAAATGCTAGGATCTTAAAGGTATGAAAGAATTATAAAGGTGTTTGAGAATCAGAGACGGGTGTGTCATCTTATGCATCTACAGAGACAGAGAGAAACCTTATACATCTAGAGAGAAACCAACTTAAGTCTCCAAATGAACAAGAGCAACTAAGACCTTACCCATGGGTCATATGATGTAGTTTTACTGTTCTAGATCAACACATGCCAAACCACTACAACATTACAATAAGTACAATTCAAAACACAAACCCATATTGAAACCTACATGCCCGTAACTATTGACAACATGATGATAGACGAGACAAACGAAGATGTGCTTGTACAATGCAAACGACAACAAGAGGGGTTGGGGGTGTGGTATTTATAAGTGTGAAGCAGGCAGGGAAGGTTTCTCTTGAGGTAAGCATTACCTGGTTTGGGGAGTCAAGTGTAACAGGGAGGTTTTCACAAGATGCTGAATCTTTCCGGTCTTTTCGCTGCCGCTCCTGACAAACAAATAACAACTCATTCACTGCACATTTAGTCACATATATTACGATGTGCAATCAACCTTTTTGATGAACTAGAACATCTCTAGTTCTGTGAACTATTTAGCTCTAGTGGAAATGTCCAACATTAGACTGATCCTCCCAAGCATTTATCAATGCATCCAACCATCAAACATACCATACCTGACTGAAATTGTAAAAGCAAACGATTTGTAATTTTGTTCTAGAAAACTAACAAAGTTCTGTTTGTCATGAAACAGTGGACTTACGAGGACGGCAGGGCAGATGGATGTAGGAGGCAGGATGTGTTCTCGGTAGGGTCCGAAATCACACTCCGGGCTGACTTGTGAGGCACATTTATTATGAAGCTGGTGAGAAAGTAAACTCAGAGTAAAGGCATAGACAGCATTGGTTTTGACCTATATACAATATTCTTTAGCTAGCTAAGTAAATGGCACAGGTGTTTTCAGTGAGAGCAAATGAAGTCAATGAGGAATGAAGATGGTTCTTAGGACGTCAAGTGACATAACATTTATAAATGGGAAACCTATGAAGGAGAATTAAGCAATCATGGTGAATTCCAGATTTTGAAATATGCCTTGATGCTATACTTAGATTTGTGAATTTTTACTTGATTTTCAACATGATTTGTTGCATCTTTGTATCACTTTTCAAACTTGAAAAACTTGTCTAACACTCACCGTGATTTTGCACCAGCGACAGTGCAGCCCGGTGACACCATTGTATGTCTTGATAGATTTCTTACAGCGATCACACTTGCCAGGGCAGTTTCCTTCGACCCAATGGTGGTTCATTGTCTGCATACATGACAAACAGTGATAATAATGTCCATAACTTCGTAACAATATGATAACAGATTCCACATTTAATGTAAAGAATACCACTTTTGTTTTCTATGACTTGACAGATGTGGTAGTTTACATAAACACTACAATGTATATATAGCGATAATAATAATAAACCGTGGTGTCTTACCATGGATGTTTTCTTGGACTTGACGTACGTTGTGATACAGCATGCAGGTGCGCGGTGAACACATCGTTCATGGACTGTGTACTTACAAACTGGAAAATACCACCAGCCATGCCCACTCATTAATCATACACCCAACACGATGGGGCGTCAACAAAATGGCTGACAATGCAACATGTTAGTGGAAGGGGTCTGTATCAAAGACAGATAAACAATAAACCCATATGTGGTAATGGCAGGTATCTTTTATGCCAATAGCAGAAGTTCATGAAAAACTTGACATAGACCACACGAATATTCATCATACATATGACACTGATTAAGGAAGAGACTCACATATACAAGACAGACCTTGCTTGCCAAGACCCACCAGCAAGTTGAGGCAAAGGTTACAGAAGGCCGGTTTGTTGAAGTGCTTCAGTCTCCAGCTGTGAGTGCCATCATCACGCACATTCTGTCGCACAAAGAACACATCAGCATATGTTCATCATCAAACACCACCAAAATTGGCTCCTTCACATAACGCAGAGTAGGTTCATCATTAAAAACCACCGAAATTGGCTCCTTCACATAACGCAGAGTACGTTCTTCATTAAACACCACCAAAATTGGCTCCTTCACATAACGCAGAGTACGTTCTTCATTGGCTCCTTCACATAACGCAGAGTAAACACCACCAAAATTGGCTCCTTCACATAACGCAGAGTACGTTCTTCATTAAACACCACCAAAATTGGCTCCTTCACATAACGCAGAGTACGTTCTTCATTAAACACCAGCAAAATTGGCTACTTCACATAACGCAGAGTACGTTCATCATTAAACACCACCAAAATTGGCTCTTTCACATAACCCTAAGCACATGTTCATCATTTAACACAGCTGAAATACAATCTCAAATATAATGCTAAGTTCATATTCACTATTTGGCAAAGATGAACTTCACTCCTATTATTGAGGCTCCTTTTCTATCTCAGACATTTGCTCCAACAAATAGTGCACATCACTATGCAGAAATGAGCATTAAGTCAGAAGGAAAGTTTATTCCTATAACTCCATAGGCCTTTGCCACCTAACTAGCACCAACCAGTGACTAAACACTCAACATGATGGTTGTTGTAGGCTGTAGCAGGTGTGTGATTGTAACTCAGCTCACCTGTTCTACCCCCAGTAACACCAGCAGCGGTATGGTGGTGAGACCGCCTCTCTTCCATTCTTCTAATGTCACTGTGCCATCAGAATCATAATCAATCTCCACCATCATGTCCTGTAGGATCTGTACACAACAAATCTCACTGCATAGCCATGGTTACCTCAAAGACATTATACAGAGATTGGCTATGGTAATTAATCCAATGGTAAATCCAGACACATTCCAGTGCTTGGTCAGTTAATGAAATAGTAGCTGTTTATAATCTGACTGGAGGAAGAAATGTTAACTTTCAGTATTCACAGACGGTTAATGACCCAGTTGGATAGGTCAAATAGAAACACCCCAATGACTGACAAGTGTCCATAAATTAGTCCAGTGAATCAGTAACATACAGGTATTTAATTTTTTGGGTACCATAGTTGTTTTTTTATAATAAGTTATAATTATTACAAAACCTGAGATAGATAACGTTAATGAATACAGTTGAGTATCCCTTATCCGGAATTCCAAAATCCAAAAACCTCTGAAATCCAGAATTTTTTGGCAACCACCGTTATGATGCCACAGTGAAATTTTCCGAAGTTTTCATGTCCCAATAATAGGCAGACAGTTGCGATATGACCTTGGCGGCAAGAGGTTTGTGGTGGGGCCGTTATCAAGGTGGCGGTCTCTTAAATTAGAATGAATGATGAAACTGTGCGCCTCAAGTTCAGGCAGTAAAACGACCTAGGCAAGGAACTTCGCATCTAACAGCGGCAAATACAAATGCATGTGTTTACTAATTTCTACCTCTCATATCCGCGCTGAGGCATCAGATCATCAAAAGACCAGGGGCGAGTGTGTTGCCTATAAAATGAACATAATACGCTAATTAGCATAAGCATCAGTGATGTTCTGTTGATCTGTTATATGCCTCACGTCGTACATTTAGAAAAGAGTGACGGGACCTCGGGTCGTATTCTCAGCTAACATTGTCTTTAGCCTGTGTCCAAGAATGTATGCCGCAATGACTAAATAGGGTCTAGATGATATTTTAATCCCCACACAATCACGTCGCTTTGACTTTTTCGTTCCCCAACACGAAAATAACGTTGAGTTACGCTTGCGACTGTTAACGCACCCTTTTTTAACCAAATTATTCCGATTCCTACCGTCGAGTCGATATTTGCAATGATAAGGCGGAGGCTGACAAGGCTGTGTTCGTTTGGAAAACCACAATGTTATGTCCAAACTTCTGCAATGCATGGTAATGGGAGTGTAGAAAGACCGGAAAAATCCGAAATCCGGAACGCGCTCGGTCCCGGGCGTTCCGGATAAGGGATACTCAACTGAATATCATGTTGGTTTAACAACACCCCACCAGATAAATCAAACAGTTATCATCAACTTCAAGCAATTTTACAAAAAAAGTTGCCCTCTCAGCTTGGCTCACCGGTTTCAGTTCAGACACATCCCAGCCCAGGTATTCAGCAACAGTCATCATTTGGTTGACGATACAATCCAGCTCCTGCACCATCAACCCACAGAATAAAGACTCAGCAACTTGAGCATTCACCATCAATGAATTATATTGTACACCTTACCTCCACAGCACCAACATATACATGTTAAACACAATCACACACAGGTAAATAACCCCTAAGATCAAGACATCAATCTGACAAATTGTTTTCAAAACAATTACAAAATTGATTCCTCATAACAGCTGCATAGTTTAAACACAGATGGTAAATTACAATGGATAATCACGGAAGCATTTAGAGAATGTATCTGGCCAGTGGTACACAATGAGGACGATAAATGGGAGCTATTACAGGTGAAGATGACTTACGCTGGCATCGAGGAGTCCGTTACCGTCCGTATCGTAGAGACGGAACATGACTGACACACACACAGCAGAGTAAAAGCATCAATAGAGAATAATATAGCATTAGTTATTTAATTTCTATCAAAGAGCTTTTGAAAAGGATATTTTAACAATTGACACTTGGGAGATTTAAATAAATTTTGCACTGTAATATCTTTATGTTCACATCATACCTTTGTTGAAACTACAATAAGATTTAAGTTCTTTGTCACATTGACACCTTCAAAAAATCTAATTTCTTATCTGAACCAAGATGATTTTTTTTACAACACAAAGACACCAATGAAGACATAATTGATGTTGTAATGAAAACCATAATAATTCACAACAAAATAACAATTGATGCATCATTACGAGTTGTAAGGTGTGACCTCTAGATGACCTTGACCACTCACATTCAAGTTTGTCCTCCGGGCGGCCAGCCTCAAGCAGTGAAAGGTAGCACACGAGGTCCTTGATGTTGATTCGACCCATCTGAATGTCCTGACTGTCACGTCGATAGCTTAGCAACAGGGCCGCTTTATCCTGGTTGACCTTGAGAAGAGAGGAGTTGGATTGCCGCAACAAGGGGTCAATAGCATCCACTGATACACAGTCATACCATCAACATGAGGGGTCGGGTGGGGTCAGGGGCCGGGCAAGACACATATACTTAGCCAATATTAAGATGAACAATAATTGGACAACGCAAACTGTCATAATGTCAGTTGCAGTCCAACAATGTACCTACATTACAAGGTTGCTTCATAAAGCAATAGCTGGGCACTGCTTGAAAAAAGCTATACAATTGGTATCAAACTTTGCTGAACCATTTACAATGGAGCAATTCTGTATAAAACACAACATGAGAAAAGTCTCACACCTGTACACTTCATTTCCCTACTGTGTTGTATTCTTAACAAAGGCATGACATGGGGCCACAAGGAACCAGGCAAATGGATAACCAGCAGTGGTCCATTAAATCCATTGAATCTGGCTCTTGTATAAAATTTATCTACATCAGCATTCAGATATTTGAAAGGTGACGACCATCAGAACAGATCAAGGACCTGCTATAATGAACAAAGAAACTCTCCCAGTGGCATTAGCTGAGCATCTACTGCTTTGTGTCGGATGAGAGTCTGTGCAGATCATCCTACTGACCGACAACAACACAGTTGCCATAGGGATCAGGTATGGGCCGAGTCAGGGGCCATGGATGTGGTTTTACAGGAATAAGCACTAGGTTAGGGAGAAGCTGAGCTGTTTGCAGACTAGGTAGTAGTAAGGAGGGGTGATAGTGACATAGCTATGACATGTACCAGGCCATCAAATACATCAGAGAGACTTCAAAAAGCTACTACACAAACAATAGAATGCAGCTATATAAGATGTGCATGTTGATCGGGTGTCTGTGGAGGAATAAATAGGCACACTACACTGGGCATGTGTACAGGTATAATTCGCTGATATAAACTTATTAAATGTTGCCTAAATGTAGATGTGCTCTGTATTAGCTGATATCCTAACTGCCATAACCCCGACAGACCAACTGATCAACATTCAACAAGAAATCTTCAAGCGAAAGCTACGAGTGAAAGCTGACAGCAAGGTGGAGCAATGAGCACTGGTGACATCAGCGTTTATTTCAGAGCATGGCTGACTGCATACACCAAACACAGACTGATATCATAGCTAATCAGTGCTATTCCATGTCAGCGTTCATCTCTTAGCCATTGCTGTAATGCACATTAAGCAATAAGCGCGAGCTGCTATAAGCACTAGGCTATGAGCTATGATGACCATGGCTTGCTAGTTCTCACCATGCACGCTGTGGATACTGTGGTTAGACTTCTTGGAGGAGGAGCGCGAGTGGTTAGATGCTTCTGGTGTCGCCTCACCCCCTGACCCTATGACCCGGTCTATATTACTGGTGGGGGTCGTTGTCACAGCAACAGATGGGTGGGTGGAGGCTGAGCCAGAACCTAGGCGGTGATGAGAGATAAAGAGGCCTGTTTTAAATGAGGCATCTCATTTGACATGGAGACGATACACACTGCTGGTTTATTGAAATGGTGACAACGGAGAGACTATCCGTGTACGATGAAACTTGAAGTGTACTGCAGAAATAATGTAATATGATGTGAAACAGTAACTAATTCAAGCATATTGTCTAGCTTGAAATAGCCTTCCAAGCAATTCAATGAATAAAAATATTGGATTGATAATTTCATTGACAAACACAACGTGTATACATGGTGTGATGGGAAGGGAGACAGCAGATGGGAGCAGGAATAGGTTGTCCAAGCCCAGAGAAAGTAGCTTGCAATGGGATTAAAGCCCAAACCAGTCACAACTAGAAGCCCCAGATAGCACAGCTTACACTGCCAAAGCATCACAGCTCACAGGTTGGTGGACAGTACACAGACACGAGCAGACTTAGTGGAGAATGCCATGAGGTAGGCTTGTCTAACATTGACTAACCATTTCACAGATGATACAGTGCTTTGACAAGGGTGCATATGTACATAATATGGGGGATCAATATGTAATCTGCTTACCACTGAGGGTGTTAACTACTTCAGATGCACCCACAGCAGCAGGTATCCACAACGATGCTTACCGATGTGGATGCTTACCACTGTGGATGCTTACCACTGTGGATACTTACTGCTGTGAATGCTTACCACTGCACTATGTTCTAAATAATTTCATGCATTCACCATCACACAACACAATCATAACATCCCTTAATTCCAGAAAATATAAAACAATACCACCACATAGACCCTGACAACTCAAATCTGAATCACTTTGACACAGATAAATGCATCACAATTCTTAAACACTTTATGACTATGCATAGGAATCCAGCTTTAAAACCAAAAGACTAAAAGAGTGTGGGTTTCCAGGGGGAGGGTTCTATGCAGATCTAAATAACACAAACACAGGAAGTGGGAGGAGCATGGACACTCTCTGACCTGCCCTACTGCGGCGCCCAACATCACTTCCCCCGGAACTATCGTGCCGTGAGTGACCCAAGGCATGGATCTTCTCTGACAAACCGTGCAATTTCTCAGCGATGGTGTGGTGCTTTTCTTTGGGAGTGCCCGTGCTAGATACGGAGGGGTCATGAGAGGGGTCAGAGGTAACTTGGTGCACCACAGGGGCACACAAGGTCTGCGACGTGGCTAGGGCAAGGTCCTTGAAATGACTGTCCTTACCGCTGAGGTGTGATTTGGAGACAGCGGGGGCTATGGAGGGCCGGCGCATGAATGACAGAAACAGGTGCTTGCAGAGGTCATCAGGTACATCAGCATCTAGGTAATAGTCCATGAAGAGATGGAAGCCAACAAAGTCGATAGGCTGTGCACACAACAACATACATCACATAACCATCATGTCTAAGTCGATAGGCTGTTCACACAACAACATACATCACATAACCATCATGTCAAAGTCGATAGGCTGTTCACACAACAACATACATCACATAACCATCATGTCTAAGTCGATAGGCTGTTCACACAACAACATACATCACATAATCATCATGTCAAAGTCGATAGGCTGTTCACACAACAACATACATCACATAACCATCATGTCAAAGTCGATAGGCTGTTCACACAACAACATACATCACATAATCATCATGTCAAAGTCGATAGGCTGTTCACACACACACATCACATAATCATCATGTCAAAGTCGATAGGCTGTTCACACAACAACATACATCACATAACCAACAACATACATCACAACATACATCACATAAAGTAAAAGTAATTGAAAATAGCACATGATGAGATGCAATCCACTTTTATCATCACACAAGCCTTTTGCAGTGGCTTTCCCATGTTTTGTGAATCTTTTCAGTTGCTTATCAAAAGATGTTCCATTAAAGCCTCAAGAAAGCAATTGGATTTAGAAGCAGATTATTCACTTTGTTAAAACCACAAGTGACTACGTGGATTCCATAATTAATGGCTAGTTAATGTACATGGGATAAGGCTTTTTTTTTCATTATTGATGATGACATATCTCAGCTTTGGTACGATAATACATGTCACTTAGTCGTATTGCACCAAATTCCCAGTACCATAAACTGGCATGTGCCTGGCATGTCAATCATGTGACACCCAAGAAGCTGCCTCAGTCAAATATGACCTGTACTAGAAATACATAACCTTTAGAAAAGTCTTTGACAAACTTGAGGCCATTTCACTGCAACAAGGTTTAATTAAGTGCCACTAACCTCCTCGGGATTGTACTTAGACAGAGAGCCCTCGCCATGAAACTCCTCCAATACATCCTTCAATTTCTTCCCAGAATCTGTAACCACCATTCAAGACTACTGTATGTACAGTCAGATTGCACTAATACATCACTAGAGGAGGAAATGCCCAGTAGTAATAACCTGATCGGCTGTGTATTAATGCAGTGTTCACAATTAACAGCCAACATCTCAGGCAGCAAAACCACCAATATATAAGTTTCTGCACTCAGTGTTGCTACAAGTTGGTGCATTTGGGGAATAAATCCCATTTAACTGACTTTTATGGACTTTACTCTCAACACATATGCAGGTTCATTGCTACCTAGGTTCAATGTCACCGAGATGTAGTGGTTAGCAAATCACAGTTTCTCTGTCAAATGAAACGTGGTGCCATGGAAACCTAATGCGAAAAGAGCCATCACATGGGCACTACTGATCAATTGGGTCACGTGACGAATGTGTCGTTCACTGTGTGTGGGAGGATGTAGTTGTCGTGGGAGTGTAAAGGGGCACATTCTTCCTTGATTAAAACACCCGTTACTAGGGCCAAATGAGAAACTTGGGTACTAATACATCAAAGCGCAACCAATGGGGTAATACTTTCTTGACATCGAGCTCATATCCTGAAGCGAGTTATTTCTCTAGTATGGCTCGTGAACTGAGAGGCTTATTGCTGCTGATGGCGAAAGCAATTTACGAAACAAATGTCAAGGCCATCACACCGGTGGCAAGGTGGGGTCATATCTCATTCAAGTTGTTTATGGCTGGGGTTTATGGTAAATGCGCGTACAGGGCTTGACGAAGATTTTATGTCTGTACCAATAGATTCTTGTAGGTCGTTTAGCCCTCGGGTAGATTATATCAAGACTTTAATTTAAACAAACTGCTTGTATTCGGAGAAATTTGGAAAATTGACGAGCGAGACAAATATGTTGGCAAACTAGGTCACGCCAACGTCATCTCATCAACACGCTAGTTCCACTGAGACGCTTGCTGAGATTTGCCGAAGGATCGATGGATTTTGGTAATTCTAGCCAGCAATAAGCACCCTCAAAACAAACTCTCCTTTGCAGGCTCGCGTCTCTAATACATTCATAATGACGAACATTATTCTGTCATCTCCTCGCCACAACGCCAGAGCAACGCACTGGCTGCGCGTGCGCATCTGCACTTACGAGTTAATGGCGTTTGCTCGATCACTGCAAGAACTACGCATTAGCGGTAACCAAGGGCAACTATCGGTAACCATGGGCAACGGGTTCAACAGGGACGTGTCGTTGCCCTCACAGATTAGCGCGTCCTCGATTCCAAATGGACAACCACGAATATACAAGTGTTTGAAAGCTTCGCTGCATTAGCTACGCCACCTTATGTTCGTCCTCGTACAGATGGAGCGGAAGGTGAGCAGCGTTTTAGAGAACAGCGTTAGTCGGGAATTGTTCAGCGACCCTTCCAAGCCATTGTGCCGTACACACCAACCCCTCCTGCGGGTATTCACCCAATATTGTTCACAGTGTAAATTCCCACAGAATTACCCACGCAGTGTAAATACCGTAATTGTTACCCAAACACAGTATATTCCTTCAGTACTTCTTAGTGTTTATTCCTTCAGTATTACTCACAGTGTACGCTCGTACAGAATTACTCTCAGTACATATGCCTACGGTATAATTCACTTAGTGTATATTCCTACACCATCACTCACATGATATGTTTCTACAGCATTACTCACACAGGGTATAATATTACTCACCCAGTGTATATTCCTATAGATTAACTCACCCATAATTTATTTCAACATTATTACTCACACATTGCATATTCCTACAATATTACTCACACAATTTATATTGCCACAGTATTACTCACACGAGGTGTATTCCTGCAGCTGGTGGAACTCAGAAGGACTCAGCTTCTGCCAGAGAAACGCCATCTTCTTCCGTCAGTGTTGAGATCGCGTCCTCCTAGCAACAACACCCAATAGAGTTATAACCTGCACGTGATCAGGAGGTCACGTGATCAGGAGGTCATAACGATGTGACGGAGACACATCGGGCTGCTAAGTGATGTTGATATTATCACGAAGGAACCCACGCTGTGCCTGCAAAAAAACTGCAGAAACCGATACCAACAGACATCTGGTCTTTATAAAAGCTTTTACTGGCGAATTATTAATATGTGATAGTGCAAGTGATTCTCTGGATAAACGTGTTGATTTGATGTTTAACAAATTAATGATCAACGAGATATTGCATCCCAGACATGAATGCTACCGAATAAAGATGTCGCCAGTGATTTCCGTTACCAACGATTTGACGTCACACTTTGTAGCCCTAGAAACAACGTACGTTCCTCACTGCGCCGTCACGAATATTAACATATCTACTCAGCCGCGTCATCGACGCGCACGCCGATTCATAACCTATACCAGCGCATATACAAAGTCATAAATTAGAGAAGGGGAAATGCTTAACACAAATTGCAATGTAGCAGTGTGGTGTTTGCAAACACTTAAATATCAACAACAAATTTGAACAAAGTAGCGGGTTTGGTTAAATCGTACATTTCACCGTGACGGTGAGTGAACTAATAAAAACCACAACTTGACTGGCAGCAATTATTCTGTTTGCTAAACTCAAGAGAAAATATACTACACCAAGTATTTTAAAGCCTTGAGCGAGGGGACCTGTGGAGAGACATAGAAAGGTAGACAAATCGCCCACAATAGACAGGACGTCGATTGTGCTGACGGGTATTTTCGCGGTCTTTTGCATTCGCCTCAAACCATCACAAGTCACATTGTGGCTCTCCTATCTCACATACGATTGCCGCTATCATTTACGGGCCGTGTGACGACGAGGAGACTGGTCTGTTTCACTTGTAGAAGGCAGACAATGAGACGGCTGCAAGTCAGGCGTATATACTGTACCACTCAGAGAACACACCTAAACGAACCCATTATATCTCCCCAAGTTAATTGACCCAGAAGAAGAAGTTAGCTGACTCAGCGATAGCGTTAAGACGGTCCAAGAGCTGGTCATTGACATGAGGCGCATCTAAACCGCGCATGTGATAAGTACAAGGGCGGTACACCGGGTTAAAGCGGGTTGAGCATCAGTTCCGCGAGGTGGCGTGCTAACTACGACTACAATCACCAGTGTTTATAAACAAGGAGTCAGGGCAGATCCAACATAATAAGAAGAAACGAGGTTTGGGATTTTACGCATCTCCAGATGTGTGTAATTCCAGCTTAGTCGACCAAGAGAGCGGATGTCTCGGGTTGTTGGCGCTACTGATGGGGTTTGGCGCGTTATCGGGGTATGTGGTAACACACGGGCCGTACTTACAACCAACATTCACAGGTTAGCATCATGCCTGACTCGTCAGGGTGCATACCAGTGAGAAGTAAGAAAATCCCCCCACTGAGCTAGAACCTGTGCATATGTAGTTACCAAGAGCACTCACATCCTTCACGCCAGGCTTTCAACGTGCTGGATCCATGTGCATCGTGCATGCAGCAACTGGGTGTCTATAACCGTACTGGTGTATAAGTTATTACAGACTCATTTGATCAACGACAAACCCTTTTCCCAATGCCCTTCTCGTCTAATAGTAATACACAATTCCACACCAGGCCCTTTGCATCCTATGCACATTTACACCCCAGGCACTATGCATCCTATACACATTTATACCCCAGGCCCTATGCATCCTATACCCATTTATACCCCAGGCCATTCGCGTCCTTTAGGCATTACTACCAAAGTCCTTCTCGCCCATTAGACGGTGTGACATTTATATCCCAATGATGTCTGGTCCTACAAGTGTCCGACCCAGGCAGTTCTCACCATTGACATTTCTACCCTAGCGTTTTCCCGTCCGATAGAAATTTCTACTCTAGGCCTTTTTCGCTTATTAGACATATCTATTCAAGGCCCTTTTCCCTTGAAAATTTCCCATCGCTAGACCTTAGGTATCACACCCATGTAGACATTTCTTACCCTTAATCCTCTCGCATCCGTATTGGCATTTCTCACCGGTCGGTAAAGGCCGTTCGCACCCCCAAGCAAATCAAGTTACAATTCATCGTCCAATAAAATACATGAACAGCACATAGCTTTGACATTAACACCGGGTTCACACGACTGAACCCACTGATCCCTACCACAGAGCCCACTGATCCCTACCAGAGCCCACTGATCCCTACCACAGAGCCTATTGATCCCTACCACAGAGACCACCGATCCATACCACAGAGCCAACTGATCCCTAACACAGAGCCAACTGATCCCTACCACAGAGCCCACTGATCCCTACCACAGATCCCACCGATCCCTAACAGAGCCAACTGATCCCTACATCAGAGATTTTTAATCCGTTCCACAGAGCCCACACATCACTACCAATTCATCCCTCATTCTCCATAGCGAGGATGGTCGTACCTACACAAGAGTTAGTTGGCACACGTATAGTTGTCACACGATGAACCAAGGCTCGCACCGGAGATCCTTCATCCCCACCACATATGTTAGAGCCTACACATCCTCACCACAGAGCCTACTCATCCTCCTCAACATAGAGCCTACACATCCTCACCACAGAGCCTACTCATCCTCTCCACAGAGCCCAATCATCCTCACCACAGAGCCTACACATCCTCACCACAAAGCCCAATCGATCCCACCACAGAGCCTACTCATTCCCACCACAGAGCCTACTCATTTCACCACAGATCCTACTCATTCCACCACAGAGCCTACTCATCCTCTCCACAGAGCCTACTCATCCTCAACACAGAGCCTACACATCCTCACCACAGAGCCTACACATCCTCACCACAGAGCCTACTCATCCTCACCACAAAGCCCAATCGATCCCACCACAGAGCCTACTCATTCCCACCACAGAGCCTACTCATTTCACCACAGATCCTACTCATTTCACCACAGATCATACTCATTCCACCACAGAGCCTACTCATCCTCACCAGAGCCTACTCATCCTCACCACAAGCCTACTCATTCCTACCACAGGGCCTACGCATTCCCACCACAGAGTCTACTCATCCCTGACACAGAGCATCTGATCCCTACCAGAGCCTACTATCCCTATTGAAAAAGCTTCATTTTAGGTCAAGCACCCTATACTCGGTTTTCATTAAACTATTAAGTTATATAAATTATCCAAAAGAAATGGAACTAAAATACTTACACCATAGTAGAATATCTCGTAGCATTTGCCTTCGCGGGCAGATTTCACTTAACACCGCTTTCGGTCCTTCAGGTGGAGCAGCGCGTATATTCCCATGAAACAACGCCAATTATCCACACAGTCGGTCTAAACGTGTGCCAGTTGGACGACTGCTTTCATTTCGTGATGATACTTGGACCAATCCTTGCGCCACACCATGTTGCGAGTTTCAAGAAAAGCCTGTGTGTTTGGTATCCCTGAGAGAACGACGTCAAACTGATGTAATAGCAGGTCACTTGATGAGCATCCTTGAGATCACGTAATACATGGCGGTGACGTCACTGCAACGTGCTGGCGTTCCTGTGCGCACGCAAAAAGAACAGGTATCGTAAAAACAATAACATACATTTTATCAAAGGTATCAACAACCCGATTTGGAAACACACCGGTGTAATTTCATACGGGAGGAAAAAAAGCGTCTATTTATGGAACTTCTATAAAGAAGCTGTCATAGCTCGTCAATCTGGAATCACATGAGTAGTTAAGCATTAAATATCGAAAATAGATCATTTATGTTCACGAAGGGTAGTCAGGAGGGCGCTTTAATAGTAAATCAGACTCCCTCGTTCAGGCTCATGATACTGATGGGTATGCAAATGAAAGCGCCGTTATATGGCGGTGGTGGAGATTTGATTGGGAAGCTGTAAGAGCGCGATAGGTACGTAAACGCCGCGTTATATATATAGAAACGAGGCCCCTGGGGTTTATAATGTCCCCAAGCGGCGTCTCCGGCACTCCGATCTAGCTATAGGCTTATTTGTCCATATGTATAAGGAGTGCGTTAGTTCGAACGATGGTGAACACGTTGAAAGTCAGAAGAATGGACGTCACTGTGAAGGGCTATACCAAATGCTTCCTCCAATTAAACCTGAGCGCTTTTGTTCTTAACCTTTCATTATTCTGCGTGTGAATACGTTGATCTTTTTTGACGGATCATGCCGTCGACAGTCAAAGCAAATGTACATCTTTATTTGGGTTGTGTCACAGGGATAGATGGGTGGGGCGAGCGGAAAGTGGGCGTGGATTAGAGCTAGTTTCAGAGTAAAGCCGTATGCGTAAGGATCATGTATAATGGCATCAAAGGGCAAACTGCGTAAGTGGAACGGGTTTCGTCAGCTGTGACGTTATTGCAAAAACGATTAGTGTTTTTTAAATACATTAACTTGCCAATGTAATGGCAGGCGATCTTCACCAGCAGATGGTTGACTAGACCAGCGGCACATCAACTGCTATCTGACGATCGTCATTATGGTACATCCATTGAACGACACGGGTAATGCGAAATCTATACCAACGCTGCACACATATTGACTTGTGATGCTTGCTGAAGAGCTTTTGACAAATCGTGCACTTCACCCCCATCCATGACGACCTAATTATAGCATTCTGTAGATGCCACTATTGTTTCACACCCACGCAGTTAGCTGCTAGCACAATGAAAATATACCAGCGTCTGTGATGAATATGACAACGCACGAACTGAAGCAAATCAGTGTCTCCGAATAAATCCACAGGGACTGTGAGAAT
This sequence comes from Urechis unicinctus, assembly GCA_034190875.2. Taxonomy (NCBI): domain Eukaryota; kingdom Metazoa; phylum Annelida; class Polychaeta; order Xenopneusta; family Urechidae; genus Urechis; species Urechis unicinctus. Next base: position 44,191,881 of record CM067357.1, read on the forward strand.
AGCGGCCGTTAAACTCACTGAAGCACACTCAACTCATGACCACGCTGGTTGATTTCGTCTATAGTCATCGATATTTGATTATTGTGGGAAGACGACCAACATACGCATGCGAGACGTAATGCGCGTGTGCGGTGACCTTGACCAAGAACCAGCCTCATGGCAAGGTATAAGGTAAGTATAGGGTTTAACGGCACGCCAACACTCGTGTGTTATATGGTGTCATGAAAGGTTAATAGATAAGATTGACCCGATTAAGCCTAAGTGGTGAAGCAAAAGACCAGTGACAACACAAAGCTAAAACCACGCCCATGCGCACACGTGACGTAAGGGACGTCAATAAAAAAATATGGCAGGCGTGTTCAAATGGCAATCACCTGAGCTGGAGAAGGCTATCAACTGGCAGCTGAGACACACGCCCTGGCGACAGGGAGGACAATACAACCTCAAGCGAACCTTCCCAAATGTCACTTACTGTTTGTCTCCGCGTTCGTAAAAGGTTAACTGTTGGAGGGTGTGTGAAGGCACGCAATGCGGGAATATAACAGGCAAATGGCTCGCAGGTTTTCTGGGAGAAGTAAAGGAGACAAGTCCGTAGGGGGCATTGGTACACAAATATCCTCAGGTGACGAGGTTGGATGGGAAGAGGAAGAATACTAAACGTCCTCGGGTGACGTTATGGGATGGGAAGAGGAAGAATGCAAACATCCTCGGGTGACGTTATGGGATGGGAAGAGGAAGAATACAAACATCCTCGGGTGACGTTATGGGATGGAAAGAGGAAGAATACAAACATCCTCGGGTGACGTTACGGGATGGGAAGAGGAAGAATACAAACATCCTGGGGTGACATTATGGGATGGGAAGAGCAAGAATTGAAACATTCTTGGGTGACGCTATGGGATGGGAAGAGGAGAATACTAAACATCCTCGGGTGACGTGGTTGGGTGGAAAGAGGAAGAATACTAAACATCCTCGGGTGACATCATGGGATGGGAAGAGGAAGAATACAAACATCCTGGGGTGACGTTATGGGATGGGAAGAGCAAGAATAGAAACATTATGGGATGGGAAGAGGAAGAATACAAACATCCTCAGGTGACGGGGATGGGGAGAGGGAGGTAAGAGAAGGGGATGAGGAGAGGGAGGTTAGACAAGGGGATGGGGAGAGGGAGGTTAGAGAAGGGATGGGGAGAGGGAGGTAAGAGAAGGGGATGGGGAGAGGGAGGTAAGAGAAGGGGATGGGGAGAGGGAGGTTAGAGAAGGGGATGGGGAGAGGGAGGTTAGAGAAGGGGATGGGGAGACGGAGGTTAGAGAAGGGATGGGGAGAGGGGGTAAGAGAACGGGATGGGGGAGAGGGAGGTAAGAGAAAGAAGCGGGGATGGGGAGAGGGAGGTTAGAGAAGGGGATGGGGAGAGGGAGGTAAGAGAAGAGGATGGGGAGAGGGAGGTTAGCGAAGGGATGGGGAGAGGGAGGTAAGAGAACGGGATGGGGAGAGGGAGGTAAGAGAAGGGGATGGGGAGAGGGAGGTAAGAGAAGGGGATGGGGCGAGGGAGGTATGAGAGAACGACTACAAAATAAACACAATCGTTCGAACCACTGAACTATCAGCGGCTATGACCGTCCATTGCCATCACCTCGTTAACCACAGATTGCATGCGTTTGTCATGACAAAGGAATTGACAGAGATTTGTCATTCGATCCTCGACATCGTGTTCGCCTAGCTAACAACACCGGTCATTTGGCAGGCTGCAAGTGAGGCAACAGGGTGTGGTTGCCAGGAGATCGCAGCTGGTGCCCTCCTTCAACATTTATTGGCCAATCAGGAAAAACTACGTCATAGAAGGAGACTCTCACCACAAGTCACACAAACCAGAACGCCTAGTAAGAACAGCACACAATCAATGCCATTCTATACACGACTGTGGCTCGATCACTAGGCAAGCATTCATTGATAAATACAACGGCTAATGACACGGTATTCGTCGACTGGGTTGCAGCATTTATTCCATAAAATGTGGTCATTTTGTCGACTCCGCACCAGGTTCCCTGCTCTCGAGCCCCGCCTGAGTGACTTTTTACGAGTGTGATCCTCTAACATATCTGTTCAATTCATGAACATCAAATACTTAGTGCGATATATTAACATTTGTTTACTGCGTGCGGTTATGAGAAAAGCGACAACACACCCTATGTTTAGTCAAATGTAAATAGTTCGATACAGAAGATATTTATTATGTAAATTTTTTTTTATTCCGTGTTTAATGAGATTAACTCCCCCCAAAAAGATGACGTATAAGAGGGAATTTATACACCTGCTAATGTCTAAACTAGAAGTCAAATAGAATCAGTGACGTCACAGAACCAAACCGGGATTCCATGCCGGGTGTGACAGACGGGCTTACGCCAGGTAAGCGCTGTCCCCTAGCGCCATCAACACACACATCGCTCAACTTCCCATATCAGTTTATACATTAAAGCCATGTTAAACAATAATTCAACAGATCTTTTTTGCAATTTCCTTTAGTAGATCCTGTTACATCTTCTCTATTCTGATGTTTATGATGTTATGAATTTAATTCTATATTTTGCACCAACATCGATGGACAACGTGACACGCAGCACGTTTATTAGTCACATGGCCATTTCCGGCTGTCGATTGGCGGACAAATACCGGAAATGACACGTGTTTATTGATGCGGACGGATGCAGACGGACTCGCATCGCTGATAAGAGTAGCAGACTATAACGGATATCTGATTGAAAAGCAAATGGCGGGCATGGTCTTGGAAGCCGACAGATCCGAGCGGCTAGCTGAGAGTTGCCATTGATAGCAGAGATGAGGATAATAGATGTTTAAGGAAGTCAGTTGAATCAGAGTAGAGTCGATTGGCGAAGAAAAAAATTCGGTAATTATAGGAGCTTTCAACACTTCCGCAAAACTGTTACGAACTCGCGAATTAATACGCATTTAGCCTTGTGCGACAGCGGCTCACCACGATAAAATATGCATCTCATCACAAACTTTATAAATTCTGTTGTGAATAAAACTTCCTTCACCGATACCAAACAACTTTTTAAAATGATATCAATAAAATGATTCCAGGAGGCGTCTCCTGCTATTTCTAAGGCCTTCGTCGTGTCGGAATGCTTATTTTGGACGGGACGAGATTGTTTTATCTACGGTGACACGTGGTTGACACTACTCAATACACTAAGCTGAAATCGCGGGAGATTGCGCGAGAATAACAGAGTATGATGGAATTGTCCACCCGGTGGTGATCCATTGGCATTTTTTGCGAATAAACTTCGGAGGATAGCTTCAAATCGCCGTTGTCGGTAAACCAGCGATGACATGGTGTACCCAATACAAAAAAATGACAACAATTTAGTCGTTTTAACAACAAGACAAAAAGGAGAAAATTATAAATTGATTAAAATAACCGTTTTTAAGTTTGGAAAAAATATGCAAGAGCAAAATAACACGGACTGATGGTTTAATGTGAAATCGAGGCCATAGCAACCGGTGACGAAAGCACATCCTCACAAATAAGTCGTGTACATTTCCACTTCCCTACGAAAGTCTCCCAATGCGATGCATGAAGTAGACTAACATAAAACACTTACAGAAAATGTCTTCATTTAGCGCCGTGACAAATTCTCGTAGATAGTAACCTCATCATTGAGAGTGTGAGACAGTTCACGTCCAGGGATTCCATACTTCTCGTCAATATCAACATAAGATGCATTTAACCGTAGAAAGCTGCATAACGTTCACATTCAGAGAATCTCGTGAAGTTGGTGTTTTATTGAGCGTAAGCATATCCCACCCCCACCAACCTTCTCAGTATTTTAGCGCACACTTGGACCGACTAGCGAGACAATAGCACACAATCGACCATGTGCTGGTAAGAGCTGGCGGCTGAGGCCCTTTGTGTGCCTCCCATTATCTCCCAGCCGTCCACATCCCTCTTCAACCACCCCAGTCTTGTTGTTATTGGTGAAGATGAAGAGCAAGTTTCAAGGGGTATATGCGTAGCGTGTGGGCAGTAGTTACCTGGTGAAATGACCACAAGAAACTGGCACTTGTACTAACTGACCCCATCCATAACTCATCCATAGTCACTTAGATACCGTCCAGATTCCGAACACAGGTCAGTTGGTTTTATACACATACAAACGTGGATAAACATCCAAACCGCCGGCGCTCGGAAACCTTAGTTCGGAATCTGAGCGCCTTCGTGCGGATTGAACTACGAGCCATCCCGGACGCAAAATTAATTTTTCGGTTATTATCTGCCTCAATAATCAACAAGTCACCATATCGATCGACAGAAAAAATATTACAAATTATAGAGGTCATAATCCAAGTCACAACACACTATTGTAGTATAGTCAGCCTATAATATACCGCATATTGGCAGTGGTAAAGCTAACATCTACTTATATATTCCCTACGTACTGGCTAAAACACAACACTGCTTGTCATATTATATAAACGTGGAATTATATCTGATGAACAACCCATCGACCAATATTCCCCGGATGACTTGTATGCGCTCGCAATGAGTTCAGCTTTGTTCGTGTAACACACAAGTTATACAATGCTTCTCGCTGGTGCATGGATGTCAGCATAATAACACTTCACAGTTCTTCTCACACACCATAGCACCGCGACGCCATTAAAAACTCGAAAGCCAGGCGAAGACAATACTCACCATGCTGCCAGTTAAAGACAATATTCACCATGCTGCCAGGTGAAGACAATACTTACCATGCTACCAGGTAAAGACAATACTCACCATGCTGCCAGGCAAAGGCAATACTCACCATGCTTCCAGGCGAAGACAATACTTACCATGCTGCCAGGCGAAGACAATACTTACCATTCTGCCAGGCGAAGACAATACTTACCATGCTGCCAGGTAAAGACAATACTCACCATGCTGCCAGGCGAAGACAATACTCACTATGACAATACTCACCATGCTGCCAGGTGAAGACAATACTTACCATGCTGCCAGGTAAAGACAATACTCACCATGCTGCCAGGCAAAGGCAATACTCACCATGCTGCCAGGCGAAGACAATACTTACCATGCTGCCAGGCGAAGACAATACTTACCATGCTGCCAGGCGAAGACAATACTTACCATGCTGCCAGGCGAAGACAATACTCACCATGCTGCCAGGCGACGACAATACTTACCATGCTGCCAGGCGAAGACAATACTCACAACGCTGACAGACGAGCCGCAATTACGTTGTTTTAGTTGCGTGACGTCACGGTGAGTATTCGTAATATAATTAACTAGATAAAACATTTCAAAATCCGTCAGCGCGGCGTTGTACTTTATAACGGGTGTATATATTTTCAGTTCGTTCCGAGAGACAGGTCTTTTTTAATAGCTAACTCTGTGAAATGTGTAAAACTGCAAAGTTACGCCCAATGCGATTGATAAGACACGCCCAATGCGACTGATAAGACACGCCTAATGCGATTGATAAGACACGCCCAATGCGATTGATAAGACACGCCCAATGCGATTGATACGGGTCACACACGCAAGGGGGGCATGCCAAAATGCGAGTACTTGACGCATTGGAAGAGACAGAAGACAAAACGTCTATACTGTATAATTGGCATAGAAGGAAACACAAATAGAAAGAAGCGAGCGTAGCAGGTAAAACACGGTGTATGTTGACAACTGACAAACAGGAGCACGGCATCGAAATACGTCACAAAACCCACGCCAATCATAGGCAATAGCAAGAGCTGCCCTCCCCAATGTCAATGCACCTATGGCAATGGCCAGATTTTTGTTAATGTATATGATTCCTAGAATTGAGGGCGCGGTCTGCTGGGTTAAGGAACACCATATTGATTCGTGGGGATGGTGACAGTTACTGCTGTTGCGTGCTGTGTTGTGGATGGGTGGGTAGGGGGTGCGGAGGGGAAGGCGGTCGGCGCATGTAACTGGCAGGTAACGCAGGTTTGTTGTGCGGGAATGAAGCAGGTTATATTTACATACATGAGTTTATTTACTGAGAGGCGTATGTTTAAAGATGCTTTTTCGGTGATATCGTGCAAGTTTTAGTTTCGCACAGTTTCTAAAGGGATTCGATAGTGATCATATTCTTGCAATTGGGAACAACAAAATCATCGATATCGGTGCCTTGTTGACAAAAATATGCGAATGAGTAACTATTGTCTGGTATTATCGCTCAAATTCCACCCATTTTCAGCTTCGGGTGTCAAATAGTGCCTACCACCTGCCATATTTGGCCTATTCATCACGTCGTCTATTAATAATAGCCCACGTCCCCGACTCTCAATTCTAAAAGCAGTAGAATTTCGATTAAATGCACCTTTAACTGAACGATCCCTAGCCCACGTACACTGAGGTATAAAAGCAGAAAGCAAATGAAATATCAGGGTTCAGCGTCAATACGACGGTGATATAGGGCTAAATAGTGTGAGGTCACACCGCGGCTAATGTGACGGTGGTAGAGGTAATATGGTGACAGTGATGGAGGTGATATGGTGGCAGTGATGGAGGTGATATGGTGACAGTAATGGAGGTGATGTGGTGACAGTGATGGAGGTGATGTGGTGACAGTAATGGAGGTGATGTGGTGACAGTGATGGAGGTGATATGGTGACAGCGATGGAGGTGATGTGGTGACAGTAATGGAGGTGATGTGGTGACAGTAATGGAGGTGATATTGTGGAGGTGATGTGGTGACAGTGATGGAGGTGATGTGGTGACAGTCATGGAGGTGATGTGGTGACAGTGATGGAGGTGATGTGGCATTATAATGGATGACGGTTGTTGAGATCAGAGGATGCTAGGAGAACCTGTGCATCACACGAACGATAATTATACGGGCGGCCGGGGTAATGGCAGGATACTGGGCGATGAATGGATGAATGGATGGACAAAAACATCATACCAAAATCTGATCCAACAATCGCGGCTAATCATTCCAACGGATCAAATACAACAAGCCATTTCTACTGCAAACGCGTCACATTCGCCGAATTGTAATGAGCTAATAAGGGAGCCTGTAAAAACACACAGGAATGACCCAAGTAAACAAGACACATAATTGCATGATGATGGAAAGCAAACCTTGACATAGGGGCGAGATGAAATCCGCACGCACAATAACACCCCATAGCTCATCTCAGTCAAGTCGCCTTCTATATAAGAAATTTACATGCGAAATCCACACCTGTTCTTTCTCCGTGAACTATACACGGGGGAACGAGGCACGACTTGAGTGAGAAGCATACACAGTGTTTATGTGTACGCACTTTCTATTTCCTTTGAATACCCCTTTCAGCATCCTCGAGGGAGATTCAACATCCTTGTCAGCAGCTTCAGTAGCCGACGTCCAGGGTTCTTGCATCCAATAACACCTCCTGGCACAGATGTACCTTCCGCATTATGACTCGCCCCGTGATTATTACACAATCCTCAGTCAGTCTGACCAGGACATGATATTCACTAGAAGGATACGTCAGTGCGTATTTCATGCGAGAGGACAATATACGGACATAGCACGGATAGCCATTGGCGATCTCGTTTTCACACTGTTCGCGGTAGTGAGGACAATATCTGATACCCATACAGACAGTGGCATCCAAGCTTGGATGCCCCTGTGTAAATCAATACGAGGCCCAGCTTGTACTATCTCTAGCCTATGTAGGCAGTCAGCATCTCGCTTGTTGCTGCTGCTGCTGCTGGAGGTTATGGTGGAGGTGATGGTGGTTGTGAGGTTTTTGCGGTGAACAGGCACAGAGGGAAAGGGCGCCTACCTCCCATATCGGACCACTTTCCAGCACCCTCTTCTATCCCTACATCGTCACCTGTCACCATCGAGGGCCACACCACACCGTTATCACCCTGCCCCACTCCTGCCACATCCAACCCTCCCTCCCTCTAGCGACACCCCACCACAGCGACCGTCACCACACCCTCATCAAACCCTCACCACCCTACCCTCCATCCCTCCTGCGATACCCCACCACAGAGATTAACACCACACCCTCATCAAGCCCTCACCACCCTACCCTCCCTCCATCCCTCCAGCGACACCCCACCACAGCGATCGTCACCACACCCTCATCAAACCTTCACCACCCTACCCTCCCTCCATCCCTCCAGCGACACCCCACCACAGCGATCAACACCACACCCTCATCAAACCCTCACCACCCTACCCTCCCTCCATCCCTCCAGCGACACCCCACCACAGCGATCGTCACCACACCCTCATCAAACCCTCACGGCCTCACCACCCTACCCTCCCTCCCTCTAGAGACACCCCACCACAGTGATCGTCCCCATACCCTCATCGCCCTACCATCCATCCCTCCTGCGACACCCCACCACAGCGATCAACACCACACCTTCATCAAACCCTCAACACCCTACCCTCCCTCCATCCCTCCAGCGACACCCCACCACAGCGATCGTCACCACATACTCATCACCCTACCATCCATCCCTCCTGCGACACCCCCACCACAGCGATCAACACACCCCTCATCAAACCCTCACCACCCTACCCTCCCCCATCCCTCCAGCGACACCCCACCACAGCGATCGTCACCACACCCTCATCAAACCCTCACGGCCTCACCACCCTACCCTCCCTCCATCCCTCCAGCGACACCCCACCACAGTGATCGTCCCCACACCCTCATCACCCTACCACCCCATCCCTCCCTGCGACACCCCACCACAGCGATCAACACCACACCTTCATCAAACCCTCACCACCCTACCCTCCCTCCATCCCTCCAGCGACACCCCACCACAGCGATCGTCACCACACCCTCATCAAACCCTCACGGCCTCACCACCCTACCCTCCCTCCCTCTAGAGACACCCCACCACAGTGATCGTCCCCACACCCTCATCACCCTACCATCCTATCCCTCCTGCGACACCCCACCACAGCGATCAACACCACACCTTCATCAAACCCTCACCACCCTACCCTCCCTCCATCCCTCCAGCGACACCCCACCACAGCGATCGTCATCACATACTCATCAAACCTTCACCACCCTACCCTCCCTCCATCCCTCCAGCGACACCCCACCACAGCGATCAACACCACACCCTCATCAAACCCTCACCACCCTACCTTCCCTCCATCCTGCGACACCCTACCACAGTGATCGTCACCACACCCTCATCAAACCCTCACCTCACCACCCACCCTCCCTCCCTCCATCCCTCCTACCATCCATCCCTCCTGCGACACCCACCACAGCGATCAACACCACACCCTCATCAAACCCTCACCACCCTACCCTCCCTCCATCCCTCCAGCGACACCCCACACCACAGCGATCGTCACCACACCCTCATCAAACCACACGGCCTCACCACCCTACCCTCCCTCCTCAAACACCCCTCACCACACCCCCTACCCTCCATCCCTCCTGCGACACCCCACCACAGCGATCAACACACACACTCTCATCAAACCCTCACCACCCTACCCTCCCTCCATCCCTCCAGCGACACCCACCACAGCGATCGTCACCCACACCCTCATCAAACCCTCACCTCCACCCCTACCCTCCCTCCCTCTAGAGACACCCACCACAGTGATCGTCCCCACACCCCATCACCCTACCATCTAACGACACCCCACCACAGCGATCAACACACACCTCATCAAACCCTCACCACCCTACCCTCCCTCCATCCTGCGACCCCCACCATCGTCGTCATCGACCCTACCCTCCCTCCCTCCCCCATCCCACAGCGACACCCCACCACAGCGATCAAACACCACACCCTCATCAACCCTCACCCCTACCCTCCATCCCTCCACCCTGCAGTGATCGTCACCACACACCCCATGGATGGCCCTCCCTCCTGCGTCACAGCGATCAACAAGCCACACTCAACAGCAGTAACAGCAGCACCACAGGATAACCCTGCACATCCAATGAAGACAAACTGACAAGGAATCCAAACAAACAACCCCTGGATGGCCAGTCTAAAGCCACACTCAACAGCAGTAACAGCAGCGGTAACTGCACATCCAATGAAGACAAACTGACAAGGAATCCAAACAAACAATTACCAACTAGCTGAAAAGTGAAGGGCAATAAACGCCAGGCAGTAGTTGATCATAAGGTGTTGTTGTTCAATATGGATGATTCATCAATATGAACCATTTTCAAAGTTTGGCCATGTTATTGAGACCCCATTAGTTGGGTCCATTTAGTGGCCGCACCATAGGGTTGGCCAGGATAATGACGGCATTACTTAGAAGCTCCCGGATATTTCATGGATGCATATATTGATATTTCATGGATGCAGACTTGCTGTTATCTCACCCGTTTGTTTGTTATAGCTCCAGAGAGGAAAACAAAATATTGTTGCATTATAAATATAATTGCTGAGGTATGGTATCATATCTGTAGATACAGATCCAGATGCAGATGCAGATGATGATGATGATGATGATGATGATGATGATGATGATGATGATGATGACTGAGATGCCAAACATGATGTGCTGTGTTTAGGGTGTGTATGAAATCATAGTGGTGATATTTGAAGATTATTACGATGATTGGACTAAGTTAGTATTGGGTTCTCCAGTTGTTGGTGTTTGAGTTGAAGACAACCTATAGAGCCACGAAGAGGAAATGGCACTGGTTGTGAGGTGGGGGGGGGGGGGGTTGTGGTATGGGAAAGGAGTTGGGTCTGGGAGAAGCGATGAGGTGTAACTTCTTCAGTACATTCTACGATGGGAATCATAATATTCTCACACGCCCATTGGGTGTTCAAGTCGAATTAAGCCATGAACAATTTCTAAAATACCCACTGCAGCTCTACAGCTCTGTTCAATGAAATGAGAGAATGGAATAAAGCTGGATAGAGAGATGGATGCAACATGTCATCATTTCATGCAGAATATGTCTTCAGCCTTAAGCTCTCACGTTATTCATCCTACAGACGCATCAACGCCTGCCAGTCCTGGCTGAGAGCTGACAACCAAACCAACAACCAAATCAGCACACTGTCACACTTATGACTTATATCAGCACACTGTCACACTTCTGACAAATATCAGCACACCATCAGACTTCTGACAAATATGGTTTAGGGAGACACAAATATCTCAAACAATCACGTGTCATTACAGGCCTATATTTAGGTGTCCGGTTTCGACCAACAAGATGCTCAATGGGTCAAGACATAGGGCTCTTGATCCCAGGGATCGGATTATATTAGCGATGTTTTTTTCCTTATTGGCATCTTATTCTTTAATGGGGGATTCATACATGTTGGCAGCACCTACAGCACCGCTAGTACTGAATTCAGAAGAAAAAAAGCTTTTCTCGTCAAGTTGTAGCCCTGTGGGAGCTCATATTGTCAGATCACAGCTAACATAAGCAGTAACATTTGTATTTTCAGCATAAAGATATAAAGCATTGTATTGTATTTGATTCCTTCACCTGAATTTGAAGAGAATGTGGAACAAAAAGTCATCTTGTCAACTTGCACTAACTTAACAGCATCCAGCGGTCTAGGGTTGTCATCTTGCCCTAGCTAAGCATCCTCCAGCGGTCTAGGATGGCCATCGTTTACTAATATCAAGCAAAGGATAAAACACCTCAATCATATTCACTGGATGTCAACTCCAATTCCTTGTCTGCTCCATAATTTCTTAGCACCTCAAACCCACTATTTTGTTGTCTCACCAAATTAACTGGTGTCCCTTGCCTTGTGACAACCTTCTATATTAAAACATCTAGTGAGATGATGTCTAAAGGATAGCTTTGTCTAGTGAGATGATGTCTAAAGGATAGCTTCGCAGGAGAATCAGATGCTGATTATCTAGAAAGGAATGCTATTTTCAGAACGGAAAGAACAGTAACATTGATCATGTTCAAGCTGGATTGGGCTATTTACCCTGGAATGTTGCTGCTGACATTCAACAATCTCTGAACCATCCAATGGTAAACTCCCAAGTTCACGTGCCAATACATTGGTTTGATGAGTTTAAGTGTTTAAACTGAAGACATGAGTATTACAGCAGCCTGAGACGCATCAAATTGCGCACTGAAATATGGTTATATGGTGTGAATTCAAGGCTAAAATTGCTAATCACTTCCAAAAGTGATGACCTTCAATGGTTATTTTGCAATAGAAATTCCTCTCACCGGCCACTACTCTAGTTCAATTTATTGTTCTATTGCGTGCCCCTGCCCAACAAGAATGTCAAATTGCTATTGCAGAAAGCAACACGCCTAGTGTTGTCAGAAATCTTTCTCGTCTCAGTTAATCCTATGGGCTTGGTTCACAAATACGCGGCTGAGCAAACTCACTGAAGCTTTACTCATAATAATCACGCTACAAAAACAAACAGTAAAGTCAAAAAGTCTAGTTACTAAAAACTAATTCAGTGGCACAAATAAGAGGGATTGGGTAAGATTTTCAAATAATAAATCCTATAATTGTAAATTAATAGACAGTTTGCAGAACAGCATGACAACTTAAATCGAATGGTTAATTCACAGTGATTGTGGATTGGTGGTATGGAGTATGACTAAGAGTTGCTTCAACATTTAATCCTGGCGTACACGATTCACGAATCTGAAGCTAGGGCTAAGTGCCAATGTGGGGCTAGATCAAATTAGAACTCAACCTTCCAAAATGCCACGTTAAGTATTAGGTCAAAATGAGTACAGCAAGTGAAATAAAAACGAGTTGAGTGGGACGACGAATATGCACTCCAGATTGTCGAGTACACGCGCACCTTGAAGCCGCGGCCAGAAGGCTGGACAGCCGCCCGGAGAAGCTGCCTAACTGCACAGCATCTCACAAAATACCGAATGCATTCGGAAGCTCTCACAAAAAATATTACATGTTTCATGCATAATATAACTGTGATTTGTTAACAGACTAAAATGATTTATTTATTTTGCATATGCTAAAATTACATGATAAGAATTGGAAACATACCTTTAAACGGGGAAGGAGTTATGGGCGAAGAAATCCCCGTCACACCTTCGAACGGAAATAGAATAACGTATGGTAAACAAAGCTTACCGCGGCGGTCGCCCGATGGCGCTGCATAGAGTTCACGCCCACGCAGAGTAATACACCAACACACCACCATGTGGCGCCAATGTCTAGCACGCAGACGCTTGTAGGCGAAACATATACAGATATATAGCATTGCATGTAATAACGTAATGTATGGAACATGACAATAGATCGATGGCGAAAAGCGTCCTTTTATGCTATTGCGCCGCGTTTTAGAGGCCATTCCTATCTTTCCGATAAAGCGGGTTCTATCACTCAATATTCGGAGAGCCCTGATGGAGTAGACATATTAGCTGGAAAATAATGGCATACTGCACAAGGTACTTAATATGGTGTTCCCAAATCGTTGCCAGTGAGTCTAAACAAACACCATATGTTGGCTTGTCAGTAGGCCACGGTGGGACTTGGGCAGGGATGCAGGGTCGCATTTCGCTCAAACCGGGCGCACAGGGGATAGGGGACAGCACAGTGCGGGGTGCGGTGGGGGAAACAGTAGTTGGGGCTTTGTTTGGAGGGAGTGGCATATAAGATGGTGGACGGAGTGTACGGAATCGGATGGCAGCGATTAGTTAAAAAACGATTGCGTATGACAGCGTGCGTATGCCATTAGGGGGTGAGGCATATATTGCCTTGTCATCGCCTTCATTTGCATAGATAAACGGTATTCATAACTGGATATATTTACGGTTTACTGGAAGTTAAGGCACTTACTGTACGAGCTACTTATATCGAACACTGCTGTGGTACTTGACTTTCAAGTCTTCTACACGTAATCAACAAAGAAAGATCCCGGCTCAATATTAGTCAAATACATGTTAAAATCTGTTTACACCATTAATTAGATCTACTGATTAATGTGTTTATATGGCCACATATTCTTTATACAAACTCTCCATGTCCAAGATTCCTCAGCTGACTGCTCACATGTCCGCTTATAAATTGATCACAGGCATATAGAAAGCCAGGAGGGAAGGTATTACTCCAACTATTCTTCGTTGATTCAACAGATTAAGTTCAAAGCCGCCCATTCTAATGAGCTAACAAATGCCTTACATCAGAACCATTGCGATCAACTGCTACCTCGCTTCGTATGCACTAGCCCTGTACGGACGTATAATTATTCAACGTAGACGCCATGTATGTCTACATATGACCCCCACACGAGAGTAGGAATTCACTCATCTCTGCTACAAATGCGATTACAATGCAGAGTAGATTGCAATATATCGTAGCCCCACTCCGCCTCCCGCCCCTACCCCATTCCGCGTCCCGCCCCCACCCCACAATATACTAGAAACTTTATAACAACAATCCTTATGAACATGACTCATTATGAAGAGAGAGGGGCTATATTATTTATAGTCTTGCATTATCTACGAGCGATATTTAAATGCAATCGGTTTCCAAGAATTATCCCACGTGTCGTCCATATTTCCCGACAAAATAACCTAGAAAACATCCTCATAACGATAAGCTGTACCATCCACGGCACGCAATGACCATATAACAACCAGCCAAAGGCTCGTCTGCCCATGTTGACAGTGTTTTGTGCGGACATAGGCATTACTTACCAGACCACAGATGGTTTTTGTGGCGTCATATGAAATATGTATGGCGAAACAATGGTGAGATGAAAGCCCGGGGGGTGGGGGGGCACTTGGCCTTATTCTGGATAGGGGTGTGCCGCGGGACCTCAAAAACCCGTACCCGTCGTACAAGGTCAAAATGGCTAAAAAGCATACCCCGTCGTACAAGGTATTATGCGAATGTATAACCCGTCGTACACATTGAACCTGAAAGACATACCCCGTCGTACAAGTATGAGGCCCAAAAACCCGTCGTACAAGTCGAGAGGCCCAAAAAACATACCCCGTCGCGCGGCACATATATACTACCTCTATACACTTAAGCTCCCCCCCCCCCCCCCACACCCCCGGGGGATGAAGGGCTACGATTTTGTCATTACGTCGATAGACACATATAATATTCCATTAGGCGATTCATTCTGACTTCTATTTTGTTAACCTTAGATCATTAATGACCAAGAACTATCTCACAATATTGAGGCTGGTATCCTCGGTATGTCGACTTGGGACATACAGGACGTCTTGTTGATATAACTTTATCACCGTCCGACAATGGGACAATAAGATATTTAGGAAACGGATACCGTGAAATTGCTTTCCATCAACCGTTATGATAACATATGATACACAACAATCAATTACTAGCAGAAAGCATATCCTTCAGCAAGTAGCACCGATTGTTATTGATCAAATGGGATCTTACTTAGTCAGGAACAAAAGCAAAATAGTTGGAGCACCGCTCTCACTTGGGCGTCAATAAGGGTTGAAATCAAATGGGTGTCTTAGCAAACCGTTTAACATATTATCCACTTGAAGATAAGGTCTCCCCCGAGTGCTGCTTCATTTCTCGTCTAATTTTCGAAGTTGATTTGTGTAAGAGGTGACATTTTAAGGGATAATGGTAATCTGACGTTATGACTGTTTTAACGTCCTTACAGCAGCGTCCTGTCATGTCGCCTGCCGCATTCATAACGTTCAAACAACCAAATCATCATGACCCAACAGGATATGTCTTTCCTCGTATGAAATTGCCCTCTGTGCAAGGCAGCGTTTGTTCGGTCTATTTAGTGTTCATTACAGCGTGAACTGGTGTCTGGAATGGTCACGAATGTAGGAATACGTTCTCCTGGAGCAGAGCATATTGATCGCGTGGGTACGAATAGCCCCAATCGAACGGGGATATCTTTATATATCGTTCTGAATCGTCAATTTCCACGCCAATGGGTTATGTGTTTGGACGGGTCGGTGGGATTCAGATTCTAGAAAACAACATATATTAAGACCCTGTGAAAAAATAACGAGGACCGGACAAAAAGCTTAGCCCTGTTCGATGCGGTTCGTTAGGAAATGCCATTTCATATAGATTTCCAAGAAATGCGCACCATACTTTTTGAACTACCATGTTTGAAATAGTCCCGGGTGTGGGGGGGGGGGGGGGGGGGCGAATAATCGAACTACGCCTGTGCTCATCGATGATACCACCGCGTCTGCAATCGTAATACTAGTCCATGTCAGCTGAATACATCACTCGTGAGTATAGGTGCAAATTGTTCATTACAATCAAAACATACGATGTAACCAAATAACTCGCCAGGTTCTATACGTTCAGTGTGTCTGATTTGAATTGTGAATTGGTGTATTGCGTTGGGGTCGAACATCGTAGAACGTCTACTCAGACGTCCTGTAGGGCCAGGGTACTAGCAACATCCTCTGCTCCGGAGAATGGTTGGTATAGTCCCAGTGGAAAGGAAAAACACCGCTGAATACGTTATGATATGTCGAGTTGTGTTATAGCATCATGACATTTTCTTGTTAAGATGTGTAAGCGAATAAGTTATTCCCCTAAAACGGGAAATAAAAATCACTTTTCTTTAAAAAAGCTTTAAATGTACTGGGCGTTGAAAATCAACAGTGATATATGATTTCAATACCATATATAAATTCTATCATAGTTTTTCATACACAACTGTGGTCGCACCATTCACAATAGATAATACAGTGTTACAGAATAGATTTAGACTTCAGAGAAATATTAAGAGAAATCGAGTATTACCATTTATTAGTCAAGGCCCCCCCTGCCCCTGGCGGCGGGACGCATACTTGTTTTGGATCAGGTACCTTTGTTGTTGTTTGTTTGTTCAAATTTAAAGTCGCTTTCAGCTACCATGGCCATGTGCGACATGACATATATGTTGGATCAGGTACCCCAGAATTGATGCAGTATTTACGGATTGGGGTGTCCAATCAGACACCGTGTTTCTTGGGGTACTTTTAGTCGTCGTCTCTGATTGGCCAATGACACATTTCCTGAACATTTGTCGACATATTGGTTTTTTCCGCCTCGCCGCGGATTAAGCTATCATTTCACTACAATTTAAGCATGCGCTGTCACCTTAGCCATGCAAATGACTCGACAAGAAGCGCGCAATCAACGCAACAGCCTTACGGCATGACATTGAAAGAATTTCTAGAGAATTGTGCACTGTGTTCAATGACGGGTCGATGAAACAGATATGTCCGCTGACCTATATATTGATCGCTGTCTCCGAAACGGAGCTAATCGATTCATTGTTATTATATATTTGATATAGTTTGAATATGATAGATGAAATCACAGAAAACAGAGGGCACATATAACAACCCAGCGTCACAAACCGCAAATGACAGTGATGTTAATTTTTTTTTTAAATCGTCATACAAAATAGATTACTATTCTGAGAAGCGATCTCATTAAGCTGCTTTACAACCCATGTATCGCGCGGTCAGGCTGTGCGTCCCGTTGGTATAAAACTGCAGTGCAGCAGTTTATTGGGTATTGTCAACTTGCAAATGGGGTCGCAGGAAACACCATGAATATTGAGTGTTATTCCGGACTTCCAGTAACCTCATTCTGTTTGTATTATCAACATGACCGAGATCGTTAACAAATGTGTGTCTTCCAGGGCTGAATGTAATATACGCCTGATAAAGCACTGAGCCAAGGACTCTCCCCACCGAGGGTGGACGCACACGCATGTAAACGGGCGGCGCGGACTCTAGTGCTGGACGATATAGGACAACTTCTCATGTAATGATTCTAATTTTGGCCTTCCATACTTAATCAACGACATCTTTATCTAACAAGTGTGAGATAACATTTATTAGAACACTGTCATGTGCCTCGTCCGTTAATGTGTCTATTAGTACCTATATATATATATATATATATATATATATATATATATATATATATATATATATATATATATATATATATATATATATATATATATATATATGTATATATATATACATATAGATATGATATATATATATACATATATATGTATATATATATTTATATATATATATGCATATGTATATATATATATATAAATTTTATATATATGTACATATATATTTATATATATATATATATAAAGTATATATATGTATGTATATATATATACACATTTATATGTATATATATTTATATATATATGCACACATATATATACATATGTATATGTATATAAATGTATTTATATGCATATATTTATATATAGACCTATATATATATATATATATATATATATATAATGTATATATATGTATATATATATATGTA
>CM067357.1:44215161-44272661 GCA_034190875.2 Urechis unicinctus
TCACATGTTCTCCGTGACAATTTTAGTCGCATCCTAAGATTTCATCGATGTCGATGAGGTCACTTCCGGTTACGAAAACATCAAAGTTTTTTAAAAAAGACACAAGTTCAATGCTTAATATTTCCGTGCATAATAATTGGATTTCAAAAAAGTTCACATATTCTGAAAGCGTATGTAATTGTAAACTTCTTTGGTGCATATGTGATTTTAAATAATGCACTGTTAAAATAATTTTAGCTGGTCGAAAAATTATGTTAGCCAAAACTTTTTAAGTTCACAATTGATTAACCAATTGTAGTCTGATCATAAAAAAATTAGCATTTTCTGAAAGCTGATACAATTACCAAACTTTGATAATTGACACGTATATTATCAAAATATTTGTCGTTTTCAAAGTGCGTTGAGTTGGAAAAGCAATTTTCTCTTAGCAAAATGTTCGATTATCATCAAAGTTACCGCATGTACCAATTGGCCTCTTGCTATTATATAATTTTGCATGGTTCATTGACCTCTTGTTATTGACATCGGTATGTAGGATGCAGTATTCCCATATGCTACAATATGTTGATCTCGGATGGCTAGAGTTAATTTACTTGGAGGTGCCATAGTCAACAAGTTTTCGGTTCTTCATAATGAGGCATCTCCTATACTAAAGAGATGGCAATTATTTCTCGACCAGCTGTCAATTCAGCTCCAACGCGTTTCCATGAAGACATTCATAGATGATCGTCACACAGCACGGTACCATAGGGACAATAGTACAGCCTCCGCAACCCACGCTCGGCGCGTGTAACGGAGGTCGGTCGACCTGGCCTTCTCTGTGGACAGTTCATTCTACAACCTCAGCCAAGCGGCGCCAAATCGTGACGGCTTTGTCGGCTGTTTTGTGCTAAACGCCAGGTGACGAATGGAAGACGTGGATGTGCCAACAGCGGCTCTTCGCGATGCATTTAAGGAGATTCGGATGTAACGTGTTTGTTCATTGGGATAGATGTGAATCAATGTGTCTTTGGAAGTAGAAAGCAACATCAATTGTATCTCATAACTGTCTTTGCCACAAAAGGCTACGCAAATGTTAAGCCATAAGTTATGAGGGACAATATTAATCAAACCAGGAAAGAGACCCGGAACAATGGGGAGAGAACATTATTGATAAGGTGCACGTGAGGCAGGTGCGGGTCAGGTGAGGCAGGTGTGTTAATTGGATGAGGAATATGTGACAGTAGTGATCAGATTGTATGAGTGGATGGCTTGTGTCAGGTGGACATTGTGGCTGTGTCGGATCAGTGTCATGAGAATGGGTGGACAGAGGAGTATCCATTGTGGGTGTATGTTCCGTCCGGGCAATAACAGAACTGTGTGTATTGATATGTCTGGGCAGTGTTTCATGTGTCGAATATGTTAGTAGAATATGGGAGGTATTTCTCAGATGGGTGTGGAATATGGCACAATTGTGTCCATGGAATGACCGGAGGTAAACCGGCTGGTGCCAGGAAAGTGAGGAAGGTTGTCTCTTGCATATCTATTTCCGATTGATTGATGGTAACAAGTGTATGCCGTAGGGGAATGCCCTGTCGTATATCATTATTGTGCTACTTGATAGACGAACTGACATAAAGTGAAAAGAAAGGCTCAATATGTTGATGCTTGTCATAGCCACAGTGATATGCTTCTAGAGAGTGCCGACGGGGAACTGAAACAATTTAATAAGATCTACCAAACCGGCTCCTATTGCTGCAAAGCTCAATAACTCTTATACGTTTTATATCCAAAATCATCGGATTTACAGAAATGTGCCTTTAGACGCCATATTTCACCATGTTCGTAATGATAGTAGGCGGCGCAGATAATCAACACCTCCCGTCATATATCAACACAAAGAAAAGAGGCTAGCTACACCATAATACTTAATATGACTCTAACAACTCTGCTCGCGTCCGCCAGTGACGTCACGAACACAACATGACGGCAACCATGTGTTGATTATTATTCGTATATACGCTACTGTTATAACGGTGAACCAATTGAACCCAGCTTGCGAAACAGTTTCAGATCCATTCAAAATCAAGAATAATGAAGTGTCTGATGTTAAGTTCCCATATTATACCGATCAGCTTGAAGAGTTCAACTAACAAGGATTGGAACACATTTAAAAGTCAACGAAGTTCGAATTTTGTTAATAAACTTCCGATCTCCATATTTCTAAATTCTCGCTTCCATCGGAGGGGATTTACCATGGTCTTCCTAAAACCCATCTTACACACACTCAATTCAGCTTTGATGACTATAACTGATACACCAATAACCAACACATACATCAACGGGGGTTTGGTGGTGACAGATGTGAGCAGAGTCACAGTGAACCATCGGCCATGGCGACCGATTTGATACAGAAATCCCAGTGTGTATTTTAATGAGGATTTTGCCACACGCGTCCTGAATCCATGTATTTAACGGATTATCAGCTTCATCTTAAATCCGAACCTTAACGACCTACTATTGTCACTATATGTCTTCCATATTGACATGGTTCTGATTGATGTGAGACCTTGTAAATCTGGCTTTGTGGTTCTAGTTGCGGTCGCTCCGAGATACATCCCGAAGATGGCCACGAGAGAAGATGGCGGATTTTTCACATGGCATTGGTGTGAGATGTACGGACTCTCTGACACCACAGCGAATGTCCTACTTGACACAGGAGTACGCATTGGTAAACACATCCTAGCTCTGAAACCGGAAGATATCCAGGCGATGAGAATACCCATGGGTCAAAAGTGCCTTTTGAGAGGCGCCCTCTTACAGTATCGTGAAGGTCACGTGAAAGTGGACCGCAGTATCATGAACAAGTTCCTCAGCCAGCGGACTACGGACACCAAGAAGAAGCGAGTCAACGGTAAGCAACCAATATCCAATGGAACATGCCTGTATAATCGGTAAACATAGCCCCTCTGAAGATTGGTGCCATTCAAATAGCAAGTGATTTATATTTCGTCTTTCTTGCCAAGGGCGCTGACAATTGCTTGCAACATGTAAGGCTGCAGACAACCCAACCAGTATACAAAAACGTCACTTTTCAGACATACTGCGAGTGAAAGCATTGGAGAATCTGATGGCGAACCCGGACCAACGGGAGGTCGCTGAGGGTGCGCATCGTGCTGACGCGTGGCGGTGTCAGGGTGAAAATATGACACTGGCTAACTGGATCGTTCAACAGCGAAACAAAGCATGTATCATACATTTTCAGCTAAGGCCTTAAATTTATTTCCCGCTGAGTTGTTAACAATCAGTGTTGAAAAATTCCATCTAACGTGAATTATGTTTTGTATAATGCTTACTTACGGCTAGAAGCGCGGTGAATCAAAACCGGAAATCCTTTTGTGTTTACAGATGTATGAACCGCGTCCCACCTCGGTACCAGTGAGAAGTCACTTGGACCAATCAGACGTCCAATCGTGCTCGTCGTTTGTGTCCTCTCCGCCGATGCTTCCTGGTAACGCAGTCCCCGCTGTCCCGTCCGAAAACATCCCATCCGATCCGAAGTCAAGTGACTTGATCATTGACACAACCCTGGAACAAGAGATCAATGAGATCCTAGACAAAAAGGAAGACGATCAAGTCGGTCTCAGAAGTAGTAAAGAACCTGATCGCTGTTCCGGGGCCCGAACGTTAGAAATCATTGAACAGTTTGAAAAAAACCTGTTTACTGAGGAGGAACAGCGGTTGATTGAGAGCATTAGGAAACATGACGACCGACAAACGCAGAGCGAAGAGGAAAGACCATCGAGGAAAAAACGGAGAGCAAAGAAAGATGTAAGCATCGATTCCTTGAAGCTCTTACCTGATGACGATCTCGAGCGGATGATCAATGGCGACTTTGATGCTGAATTGAGTAAGATCTTGTCGCAATGATTCGGTCTTCTGTGGCATGTCAGTAGATATAAGCTGATGCACCCCTCCTGCCTAATGGACAAGTTTGCAGACTGTTGGTACACTACACGCATGGTGGCCGAAGTATTATTCGTGGAAAACATTTAAAGTGTCTTCAAATTGGATTTATGGACATTTCACATCTTTAAAACAGCGTTCACCGAGGCAAGTCACCATGAAGTGCCGAGGACAGTAATGATGCGTGATCTTGTTGGATCAAACACATACAAGATATCATACTGCAGCCAACGGAACTGCAACAATCGCTGTAGATTGCGCAATTTGATATGCGCGAATGAATTCTTTTAATAGAACTGATTACGGCATTTAGCACACACGCTACATCACCTACTAGATGCAATGGACCAAGTGTAGTGCCAAGGAAACGAGAATGTTCCACAATACCACGTAGACTATATTACCACACAACTGTGTTGTCATTTACTCATATTAGTTCATATGTATGAACTTTTTTTTATAAATATATTACTGCATGAATTCAAGATTATATTATTTGTTTTCACTACAAGAAAAAATCACTAGGCTCCCCTGATGCTACACATCTATAAATAGATTGTTTCCGCCTTTTCCGCGTACCTGTCCTGGTTAAGTGATGCCTTCACAACTGACCGTTAATTACGCCACTAGGAAGGCGAACTAATTAATCGTAAATGTCGCATTAGAAACTTATTTCGATCATTAACACCCACGCAATATTTACATGTATTTCTTCATTAAAACTCCCAGACAAGATATCAACAACTTTATGCGACCGATCGTAATGTGCCGCTGTGGCAGCCTCCACTTATCCTAATGTGCCGCTGTGGTAGCCTCCACTTATCCTAATGTGCCGCTGTGGTAGCCTCCACTTATCCTAATGGGCCGCTGTGGTAGCCTCCACTTATCCTAATGTGCCGCTGTGGCAGCCTCCACTTATCCTAATGTGCCGCTGTGGTAGCCTCCACTTATCCTAATGGGCCGCTGTGGTAGCCTCCACTTATCCTAATGTGCCGCTGTGGCAGCCTCCACTTATCCTAATGTGCCGCTGTGGCAGCCTCCACTTATCCTAATGTGCCGCTGTGGCAGCCTCCACTTATCCTAATGTGCCGCTGTGGCAGCCTCCACTTATCCTAATGGGCCGCTGTGGCAGCCTCCACTTATCCTAATGTGCCGCTGTGGTAGCCTCCACTTATCCTAATGGGCCGCTGTGGCAGCCTCCACTTATCCTAATGTGCCGCTGTGGTAGCCTCCAATTATCCTAATGTGCCGCTGTGGCAGCCTCCACTTATCCTAATGTGCCGCTGTGGTAGCCTCCACTTATCCTAATGGGCCGCTGTGGCAGCCTCCACTTATCCTAATGGGCCGCTGTGGTAGCCTCCAATTATCCTAATGTGCCGCTGTGGCAGCCTCCACTTATCCTAATGTGCCGCTGTGGTAGCCTCCACTTATCCTAATGTGCCGCTGTGGCAGCCTGCACTTATCCTAATGTGCCGCTGTGGTAGCCTCCAATTATCCTAATGTGCCGCTGTGGCAGCCTCCACTTATTCTAATGTGCCGCTGTGGTAGCCTAGACTTATCCTAATGGGCCGCTGTGATAGCCTCCACTTTACCTAATGTGCCTCTGTGGCACCCTCCACTTATCCTAATGGGCCGCTGTGGTAGCCTCCACTTATTCTAATGTGCCGCTGTGGTAGCCTAGACTTATCCTAATGGGCCGCTGTGATAGCCTCCACTTTACCTAATGTGCCGCTGTGGCACCCTCCACTTATCCTAATGGGCCGCTGTGGCAGCCTCCACTTATCCTAATGGGCCGCTGTGTGTCCTCCACTTATTCCTAACTTTACTTCTAAAGATGTTATTCCACACCTTTAAGCAGTGCAATGAATGTATTACTGCAAGAATTCAAAAGGTGACATATGGCATATATCCTCGTATGAATATACACAAACAATATGGGCACATTTTACAATACACGCTTAAAAATCCGGGCAGTGTTGTTTACAATCCGGGCAGTGTAGTTAACAATCCGGGCAGTGTTGTTAACAATCCGGGCAGTGTTGTTAACAATCCGGGCAGTGTTGTTAACAATCCGGGTAGTGTAGTTAGTTGCGTTGCGTGGTGCGCTGATCCAAGACTCTCTGGAGTGAGTTACTTTGCCACGTTTCTGCATGTTGGTGGTATTACTTGAAAAAGGGCTATCATATATTAACTCACCTGCCCAGGTGTAACAAGATTGGAGACATATACCTGTATGGTTAATATGAATGATGCCCTTGTCGAACAAAATTGCTTTCATTATCGCGTATACGTACCTAATTGGAGAGATGCCATGTTACACTACTATCAATACAATGACAATTACCTCTCTCCACATCCGTCCAGGTCACGTGATATATGCACCCACACCTCTGTTAATACCGGCATGGCTGTAAATAGCCTAACAGATGACAAGGATTTACCAAGTACTAGTAAGTACAATTTCAACTCAGTTTAAAACATCTATTACACAGTTGATGTCAATGTGGATGACCTAAGTATAGAACAGCTACGTAAACAACCTGTTTGGCAATGAAACCAGGCGCGGTGTCAAGGTCACCATGTTATGTACTCCTGCTGCTCGAATTACCAATTCCACCGAGATATATGTACATAAGTGCCGGTTTTAGCATAGAAGAAATACAATTTGTTTTCGTTTTGATGAAAGAAGGATGAATGATTGAATGTTGCTGTTGAAATACGAATGGACATCCGCGAGCCGGAAATCGCACGGTTGGCGTTGCCTCTCACAAACACTGCGTTACTGCGAGCTATAGCCTGTGTGTGGCTAGCCCTACAAGACGTCTGCGTAGACGTCTTACCGTTTCTCGAAACAACGCCATTCAATTATTTTTAGATCGATTCAGACAACTACCAAACACCAAACATACACAAGTGATGGAGTTATAGAATGCAATGATGTTTTACGGACAATTTCATCCCTTTTCGGCTGGTGATTTCATCCGTGGTAATTATTTATAGTGCGATCAATTTGGGAAGCGGGTAAAAAGTCAGAAACACAGCAACATGTTTGTTTACAAGTTCAAGACCACATGCATTGCGCGGGGGGGGGGGCACTTAAGTGTAAAGATATAGTATACATGTGCCGCACGAAGGGGGTGTTTTTTTCAACATCTCGACTTTTACGACGGGTTAGACATTCGCATAATACCTTGTACGATGGAGTATACTTTTTCTCATTCTCAACGAGTACAACGGGTACAGGTTTTCGAGGTCCCGCGGCACAGCCCTATCCGAGTTAGGGTAAGTGCCCCCCACTTGGGATGCTAAGGCAATGCGGGAAATCGCGAGAATTAATTGTTTCCAAAATGGCAGACATCGTATCGCGATTAGTTAGGAAACGAACTATCGATGCCATTTATTGAAGAATAGCGTCGAGTGGTGGTAAGTTTTTTGGCGCGTAGAGTCTATTTTTTGTAAAGGCTCTTGATATATGTTATTTTCTAGGTACGCAGAGTGACCTTCAACCCAAACGAGAAATTGCCGACTGTGTTTGACGAACTCTTCGTAACGGTATAAATTCATGTTACCGTTACACCGGAGCTAGTGTGTGGCGTGTCGGTCTACAGAGCTTTAGTTTATAATGTACTATAATGTGTTATGCTTCTCGTTATGGACTGATACAGGGATAATTATTGACAGCATTATGAATATGAGACTTCAATGTCACTCTATTTCACGAATCATAACACAACCGATGGCTACGCAATGAGGCAACAAAATGCACTATTTTGTAATGCTTAGAGTCCCAAATTCTCTCCTGTAAACATAGAGACTCATGTAAGGAAGGATATTTGAATATACTGTAAACATAGAGACTCATGTAAGGAAGGATATTTGAATATACTGTAAACATAGAGACTCATGTAAGGAAGGATATTAGAATATACTGTAAACAAAGGGATCCATGTAAAGAATGATATTGGAATGCACTTTAAGCACAGAGACCAAGCAAAGCACACACGTGGCCACAAAACCGGGAGAGATGGCTCCTTGGGACGACAGAAGGTTTGGATGTTCTATGGTAACATGGCGGAAACCTTGCGGGGAAGAAATATCACTTCTGTACACAATATCGCACGTGAATTATAAACAGTGTACAGCCAATGTGATGCTTGAATATCAAATCAAGTGCAATCTATGGCAGATTCATTGTTACTTTTATGAATACTTGAATGTAGGCGATTCGATTTGATACCTCGTATATCTGGGTCGATGTGCGAGATTACTAGACTTTCACGGCTAGGTTAGAAGAGCAACGCAGCATGCGGACGCAAAAACTGATGCGCGATCAACCTGATATTGCCTGCCCTAGCTTTTTGACTGCTCTAACCATACGTCGATAGCCGTACTTAAACCAGTCACGTCTGGCAAATACCACTGCAATGGTCTCAAGACAACCAAAAACTCCAGTGTAGGCGAAGCACCAACATCGGCAGCGCAATTAAAATGGATTCCTCGTGTTATTCGATCAATAAGGAACATAAAAGAAGGATTGCTGGTAAGGGGATCATGCTGCGCTAACCCGATACCTATTTCTACCACCCAGCAAATCAACGTTTGTCAGCGAACTTTCCATTACATTCAGAATGCGAGCATATTCTCAGTAGACTGGAAAAGCAGAGCAAAAAATTAAAGTGGAATTCAGTAATATATTAAGGAGTTTATAGAGACCAGGGAGATTTTCCCACGCGTCTCACGGTCAGCGGAAGTATGATTTAAATGTACATTCCAACAACATATTGATATCTTAGCGACACGGAAACCGCAGAACACAGGCGCTTAGTAGTATAGATGTTAGCGGTACTGGCACACCTATCTCATATGATTATGGCACACCCATCTCATATGGGTGCAACCCAGAAAACACACATATACAGGGTGACTCACATGAGCCAGCAAACCGCTCGCACCTCCATATGAGCCCAGCCCTTCCAGCCCCTATGGTATAGGCTCACACCAGTAGTTAGTCACCATAGAGGTCATTGAGTGTTAAATATCTGCGACCGTCGCTGTAAGTTCCATTTTTCACGCGGTTGAGGTCCTGTATAAACTGGGCAACCTTAGCGTCGTTCTTTTCGATAAAGTCGGGATCGGGACGAGCGGTTATCAATCTCATCGTAAAGAGCTTCCAACAGTAGAAAGCCCCCGTCGGCCTCTCTGTGGTCCCACTCGGTCTTCCCAACCAAGGACCGTGATGCTCCTGTTCCAAGCCCAGACAACTATTAAACCTCCCGTTCGCACTATAGTCACCGTCTTCAAGCCCCTCCACCCCCGCCCACCCCCAAGCCACCGTCTCCTTATACTTCTTCTGATCCTTGTGATACACCTGGTTATACACCTCAGCTCTCCCCAGGTCCTCAAAGGAGCACAACCTGAAAACGCAGTCGACAAACACCCCGATGGTTGCCACCGGACTGTGGTGCAACCCAACAGAACCTGAGGCTTATACATATTCGGAATCACCCTCCCAGGACTCCTAGTGTAGGGGCACTTTATCTCGAGCAGCACAACCTCCTCAGGATGCCCCAGACAGACAGCATCCACTTCAGCCCGCCGGATCGGGAGCACACAAAAGCCATCTGGAGAGTAGGCCGTCGCGCCGCCCTCAATATAGATATTATTTCCGTAGACCTTGGTGTCGTACACCTTCTCCAATACCGCAATTGCAACCTCCTCAAAAGTCGTACCCCAGAGGCAGGGTGTGCTAAAGCGAACACCCTCGTTGCTAGTTTTTTCTGTCAGCTTCTTGCTATAGCTGCTGAAGTAGTTTTGCCCTATGATAGAGGAGTAGTCACTTCCTCCAACGCAGCCCTTCCTCGTGGTCTCCCACTGGTCCGTATTTTGTTTGACTACAGTATGATCGTTGCAGAAAGATTTTATCGCCGCCTCCATTATATCTAGCAACCCCCACTCTTCAAATGGACTGTCAGGGTAATACCTTAGCAGGTCTAGGGGGCGATTCTGCCGCTTTCAAACATTTTGCTTTAATGTCACTTTTCATTTGACTATATTTTATGATCTCGACCGAAACGAGCTTAAACTCATCATCTGAGATATACCCATCTTCAAGCGCCGCCGATACAATGTCAGCAATGGTATTCAATTTGCTCTGAGCGAGAATGCGGATCTTGTCATGCTTTTTTAACTTAATGGTCAGACGCCGACTGATGAATTTTCCAGCAATTACAAGTAGCCCACAAGCGGCTCCAGTAGCACCCAACACTGTGGCAATAGGAATGGCAACTACTGTAGACATTACACCTGCACCACTTGCGCCAAGACACATACCCACAGCAACTAAAGCAGTGTCTACAGCGTCCACTGAGTTTACTGCACACCTATATTTTTTGTACATAGCACCATATTTTTCAATTTCTTTCCCAAGGTATTGCTTCTTAAGACTGATCTCATTCAGCCGATAGGAGTGCCCCAGATCACATGGAGGAGGCTCCGGATTTAACGGTGCAGTCCTTGGTTGTTGTTTCATACTGTCTTTGTATACATAAGTCTATATATCAAGTTCAATTAGGAGTGAAGCTACAGACCAAGTCACCCCTCTGTTTTGTGTGGTTGTATAAAAGTTAATAACGTTGCCTTCTTCTAGCTGTAAAGGCTGGTCTAAAGTTATTACAACAGCCCGTTGGTTAGCAGGCTTACTTATTCCTACCACTTGATACGTTCCATTAATAACAGGAACGACTGCTATAGGACCAGCATCAGCACCAACACCCGAAGACAGCCCCATACGAATGATCTTGCCATTACATAACATGGTATATCCACAGCTTGAGTCTTGTGAGTCTCGACCCCTAGCCCCATGGCCAAACGACCACTCATATCCTCTCCGAAGGGGGCCACTTGCTTCTGCCCAAATAGTAATGAGATGTTTCGTTTGGGAGTTTATGTGTTCTCTCAGGTCCCTGCGATGCTGTCTGTGTTGTGCATCAACATACTTTTTATTAGCAGCATCTTTAGGCGATATTGGGTCTCCCAACAGAACGATTTTATTATCTCCCATTTCAAGGTCTCCGTACATATCATCACCTTGTTTACGAACGCGTGAATTGGCTGCGGTAGTTACCAGATCTATTGTGTTTTGGTATGACATTGCTTGTCCTCCAGAGGATGGAAGGCCTATCGTAGGAAGTCCCGTGATCATATTGCCATCCATATTAAGATCCCCTTCCATTGTGTCCCCTACGGCACTTATTTTTTGTGAGTCACCAATAGATACATAGGTCTTTGTGGCATATTCCGAGAGGTCAGCAACCACGCACAGTGCTTGCCGGTTTTTGCCTAGGTCCATAAATACTCGTTTTTATTGACATCTTGTAAATTCAAGAACAACGCTAACAGGTAAGTCGTGGTTATCTAATAGCCTTCCTTTATTATCGCGTAACTGAACCTTTAACTCATGCACTGTTCCACTAGTGACACGCTTACAGACAGGATTAGCGATGTTCGTGGTTATAATATCGCCGAAAGAGCCACCCTCTAAGCCAACAACTTCAAGAAGCGTAGTGGGCGCACCATCTAGCATGTTGTGTGTGGTACTGACTTTATCGAGGTGAACATAAATTGTGTTAAAGATGCTAAAGTTGATGGGCCGGTCACCTATGTAAGTACCTGAAGGTATCCACCCCCCACTGAAGCCGTCAAGACCCAACATTGTAAACACTCCGCCTGTTATGTGCGCACCCACATTGTCTGGAACTGTTAGAGTAATAACCCCATTTACAGCATCAACCTCCAAACCGATACCTAATGGTGTAATATGCTCCTGAAGAAGGCTTAAGCTCCAGAGGCCTGGTTTTAATGCAGCATATCCTCTCTCTTCTGAATTCCTTGACCGCCATGCAATGCTCTCGTCTGATTCTAGATTGTACCAGCCCACAGTATACGTGATTGACCTTAGGCCAACACATAGATCGCCCGCAGTGTTGTCAATAGGTTTTTGCAGGGACACAGCGCCGCCGCTTTGAACATTTAACAGAGTGTGATACATAGCACTATGAATAAACAAGCCTTTAGTTTCAATAGAAAAGCTACATATAAACCGGGCGGGGTGTATCCAGCCTCATATGGTGTGGGAGATAAACTAACCCGACAAACAATTCAAGTTGTTCACAATGGTGGTACATTCACAGCAAAGTTTCCTGATCTATTCAGTAACTATAAGGTGCCATCGGTAACAGCGGACAAAGTAGTAAAAGACTGGTTGACAAATCCAATGCACTTTTGGCAGAACCAGGTAAACTTTGCAGTGTGGTGTGCAACATCCGGCTGCGGTGTGTCATCCCACGACCACCTCGAGGCTGGGATTCCACTCGTGAAAGCTCTATACACCTTTCACCTTTATTACACAGTGCGTCGCCTATTAGCAGAACTGCAGGCGCCTCTACCTCAGGATCATGCCTTTGACCCCTATAACAATACATATGACAAGAGGGCATATGAGAGACTCTGCACTAACTTTGGTGTTAAACCAAACACAGACTGGCGCCAGAAGGCAACCGTAGCTAATAGTGGTCTTGGTATCTTATATGCACATGATGCGTATGGTTACGGGAGTATCGTCAAGGTTGCTGGTCGAAACGTTCGTTATGACCCTACACGGATGGCCTTTGAGGCGGAAAAGGATACAAAGCCAGGTTTTGCTCACGCGAAAAACCTACAATCCTTTCAGGAGAGAATGGGTGCTGTTTTACATCTAACACAGGGACCTGAAGCAGACGAGGCCTGGAGTACCTTCATACTGGACACGTCTGAGGGTTTTACACAAACAGCATCAGGACCTATGTATGGGACATTCTTGAGGCTCAGGCGCAGACCCGCTCAGAGATACTAGGTGTTGGAACATCCTTTGATGCTCAAAAGCAATTTCAGGCCAACGTTGAGGATGCCATCAACTCCCCAGTGGATATTCCTTCATCTATCCAACGGTATCAGAACGTCCTCCAGAATGCCTCTTCAAAGGTTGATTATGTGTTTGGAACGGACCTGTACATGGCTCCGTCTGATATGAGCCTCGCCATTGGAGACGTTGCTGGGTACAACAATCTGATTACCATTGCAACTGAGGAGCAGCAGATAGGCAGCAATGCTGATGTCAACTCGGTTCCGGTGGTTCCGGATAGAGGAAGCTTTGACCCTCCGCCAGATACAGATATGGAACTCCCCTCTCCAGGGCCGGCCCCTATGACCGAGACCGGTCTGCGTGGGGCGCATGAGGATGAGAAAACCGCTCTTATTGTAGGCGGAATCGCTATAGGCTTATCTGTGCTTTGGTTTGCTACGTAGTAAGTCATGGAGTATCAGGAGGATAACTCCCCCCACCGCCACAACTGCGGCCCATACATGATCTGCCATCCAACCAGCCACCTTTGCAGCTGACGTAAGCAGCCATGATACGGTGGAGCCAATGATTCCTGGAAGGGCAGCTGCTGCCTTACCGGCTAGGCACTTCAGGACGTTTGCCAAGGAGTTCAGCTGTTTTTTAATCCATTCCTTTACCCCAGGCTTATCAGCTGGTGTCGGCGTTGGTGCCGGGATTGGACTAGTGCTCCCTCCGCCCGTCAAAGCAACTACAAGGGTCGAGATTGCCAATCCAATCGCAGTGAGTATGGAGGCGATTGTTATACCCTGCTCTCGGAACAGAGTGCGTACACGCTCAGCTAGTGTTGTGTCCTCGTTAAGAAGTCTGTTGATCGTTTCCCTGATGCGGTTAATTTGGGTCCTTAGACGGTTACGGTTTTCAGAGGCAGCCTCAATACGGGCACTCCGCAGCTCCTGCAGCTCTGCAAGCTCATTTGCTTGGAATCTCCATGCTCGACTATCACCCCTCCCTTCCTTCTCCAGGCTTGCCATTTTAGCTTCCCGCTGTTTTATATTCCTTTCTATCTCAGTTATCTTAGCTTGGTTATTGACCAGCTCACCCCTCTGGGTCTGCATAGCCTTATCAAGCCCCATAAGCTCTCTGAGTGGTAGTTCGTTGTCTGTTTGTGTGCCTAGGTTTTCTATGGCGTTATGAACGCCCTCTATGAAGATTGTTTCTTCCACACCACCTTGCTCTGTCACAGCTTCAAGGCTGCTCATTTCTAACTTTGGAAGTGCAGCTTCCGCTTTAGCAGCAGCTTGGTCAACGCCTTGTAGGGCTTTTGCTGCCTTTGTGGATAGTTCAGGGGTCACTCCAAGAGCCCGAGCAAGCTGTGTACCACCGTAATCTAGGATACTCCTGGGAGAGAGGAATTTGTTGGGATTGTTCTTCCATGTAAGAAGCTTCCATTCTCGGCCCCACTTAACCCAAAGGTCACCTTGTTGAGACGATCTAAACTCCAGAGTGGCCTGCAGCCCATGCTTAGACACTGCCTTCTCCCACCTCGTAACTAAGACTTCAGTCTTCTTTGGAACCCACCTGATCTTCTGTTAACCCCGCAGGCATTTCAGTAATAGCCCAAGGTGGACTAATCGTATTCGATGTATCTAAAGTTTCGTCAATCAGGTTAGTCTCCTCATCATCAAAGTTAGTGTCATTCCTCTCCCCTCCCATAGCCCCCTCCTCATCTGCATAGTCAAATCCGGGGTTATCAAACTCCATGTCTGTGTGTTAAAGATATAAGTGTAATTAAGCATTCAACATGACGAGTACTTACGGACGCAAACTAAACCCACACCGCCGGATACGCGAACCCCTTCGGGTAAAGGGCGTGCGACAATCTGTAGTCGTTACAAACAATCCAAGCACTATTGACCAGAACCAACAACTGCTGGTTCGCTTCCCCAATCTAGGCGCAGACGACGTCATTGTCCCAGGGACAGCACGGCTGGCCTTTACAATCACGCTGACCTCGACTGATGTTAACCGCAGCGTTGTGCAAAACCTGGGCCGCGCCGTGGTTAAGAAAATGACAATCAAGATTTCTGGCAATGAGGTCATGTCTATTGATGACAGCGATATGTACCACTGTTACCACGACTTGTGGCGGACAGCACAGGAGAGACAGGGCCTTCAGTATCAGGGCATTGACACATCAGATGATAGAAACGCAACTAAGATACGAGTGGGGGCAGGAGATAAGGTTGAGACCGAGGAAGAGGACAAGGCGGT
The DNA here is from genome assembly GCA_034190875.2 of Urechis unicinctus. NCBI lineage: Eukaryota > Metazoa > Annelida > Polychaeta > Xenopneusta > Urechidae > Urechis > Urechis unicinctus. The sequence continues at coordinate 44,230,256 of CM067357.1, forward strand.
AGCCGATGTTTATAGTAACAGGTTCTACATTCCGCTTGATTTTGAACTCCTCGAGAGCCACATGCCATTCTACCAGAGTGCGCTTAGTGACAGATTGGAATACGAGCTCACGTTCAACGACTACAACCGCGTGATTCACGCAACAGGCGACACCGCTTCAAGCTACAAAATTGATGGCATCTCGCTGGAGTATGACATGGTTACCCAAACAGAGTTGGCCCGCATGATACGCACCCAGTACACAGGTCGACTCTCGATTCTGTATGACCGTGTGCTTCGTCACAGGAAGCTTGTATACAACAAAAGAGATACACTGTGGAACATCAACCTGAACGTGCCGGCTCGCAGCATGAAGGGCATCCTACTGCTCTTTGAAGACCCGACCATCGCCTCATTCGCCAGGAAAACAGAGTCGTTCTACAACCCAAAGATTACAAAAGTTGAGGTGACCATTGAGGGCATCCCCAACCAACTCTATGCCCAAGGCATGCGTGGCTACCAGCAGTGGGACGAGGTGAAGAAGGCCTTTGCAGCAACGAGTAAACGAGACCCCAGTGTAGCAATAGCTGCAAAAGACTTGGCATTGTCGGACGTGTCCCTAGGAGAGTACCTAACCACTAAGTATGCTCTGTGGCTCGACTTAAGGACTAGTGATGACGACCAGCTGCACGGTAGTGGCAGGGCTGTGGAGAATGCGTCTGAGGGCATCACCATACAGATCACGAAAAAGGCAGAGGTGGCCGGTGCATTGAACGTTTATATGTATATTGTAATGGATGCACAGCTTAACATTAAAGATGGCAGGTTCGTCAGCGCAGTCTACTAAGTTTACATTTCCAGATGGTCCCTGTTCGGCAATTGTTTGTGGGCAGACAGGATGTGGGAAAACCGCATTCATCCTCGACCTACTTGAAGGGCCCTTCTTTGGTGCCTTCGAGCATATTGTAATCCTCTGCCCTACCATACGTTTCAACGAGGCCTATCGGACGCGGTCATGGGTGTGGGATGATTCAGAGGTGTACGTGGTTGATCCAGGGGAGCGGCTCCATGACCACCTGAGGGCTTTCTACCATTGTTTTAAGGGCGAGCCAACCCTGTACACTATTGATGACTGTTCGGCAACAAAGGCCCTAACCAAGAAGAAAGACATGTTATCCGAACTGGCCTTTAGCGGCCGCCATGCGCAGCAAAGTGCCTGGGTCCTCACCCAAAAGTACAACTCTGTGCTGAATGACTTACGTGAGCAGACTCGCTGGATGGTGCTCTTTCACACCAAGGACCGTGACTCGGTTGAAGACGCCTTACGTGAAAATGATGTAATTCCAACAAAGGAGGAACGTGCCACAGTACGCCAACTACTAGCAAAGACCAAGCACGCAAAACTGCTGCTGAAGACTGATCAGCCTACTGCATATGCCGTCGATTGAAGTGATATTGGCCTTGATAGCAGCCGCTGCCTCAGTAATCAATTTAGGTTTCTTCATCTGGGTAGCGGTGCAGTATTTTGAAGCTCGAAGGCGTATACGTATATTCATGGATCCTGATACCATTATTGATAAACTCCTTGAACAGGACTCGACTAGCTTAGTGGAGACAAAGTCTGGGGGAGCGGAACCTAGTTGCACCCCTGGTGTAAATATGTCTTCTAAGAGAGATAGGCTTGCTGCCGTCATAGCCGGCGGTCAGGCCCGTCAGTACCTTGGTTTGGAGCACCTTACAATTGACCAGGTTGAATCAATGTCTGATGAAGAGATCATAAAGCTGTATGTGAGATACGAAGCTCGGCTAGGTGCCAGCATGACACGTACTCTAGGTCAGACACTGCTACAGCTGTACTCAGGTATTGCTTGTATGTTTCTACCAATCCCACCAGAACACCAGCCAAGGCTAATTACAGACCTCGAGACGGATCCGTTTGTTGGACACGCGCTAAGCACTGCCACTTGTGAGCTATATCATCGCTATGGTATGTTTTTAGCTCCCTTAACTGCGGCTTTAACAACAGTTAAGCACTGTCAATTTGGAAAAACAAGCACCGAAACAACAGGGGCCGGTGGAGAGGAAGACACCACTTCCTTGCTATAGTATGTGTTTAACTCTGATATAGCAAGTGCTTAACTCCGCTATAGCATGTGCTTAACTCCGCTATAACAGGTGCTTACTAAGAGCTATCAATTGGACAAATAAATTTAGTAAGTAAACATGGAAGAAACGAACACGAATCAAGGGGAGACAACACCGGTGGAGATAACGTCAGTGACAAAAAACGCTAAAAGGGTTGCGGCAGGATGAAAGGGTGCTGCAGCTCGAAAAGCCAATCAAAATAAGCTTCTTAGAGAGCTCCGAGAGGCTAAGGCAGCGCTTACAGATGGTAGAGACGAAGCTGTCGAGCCAATATCAACGAGCAAACCTCTGGAAAGGTGGACGTGGCCAACATGGGCTGTGCCTTTGGTTGTCGGCGGTGTTGGCGTGTTTGCATTGTATTGCTACAGGCACCAGATGGTAGCCTCACACCCTAAACAGGTTGTGGTACAAAAGCCTCCAGACGCTCATTTAAAGGATCCGTTTTATATGGAATAAGATGACAACACCAATTACTGATGGAAAAATGCTCGTAAACGCTCTGTACCACGGGTGTAGTTGTTTCCGGTATTTCAATAGGCTATGCCAAGCTTGCTAAGATGGCTGTGGGTGGTGGGGTGCCACGTCTTGATTTCACCCCACGGGACCTGGCTATGGCTGTTGCCGATGTATCACTAGCTATGGCCACAAAGGATATGCTAATTAAACAAGGAATCTTACCAGTTGATATACTGAAGTAATGGCCACACTCGCGCTACTTGTTGGGGGTGCTCTTGTTAACGCCCTTGCATTCTCTGGGAGCAACTTTTTATTCTCTAAATTACGAGGCAGCCAAGTGGACGCGGAACGTAAACGTCATGATATGGCAGTCGAGCAGCTTCAATCTGCTCAGGCAGCATGGGCCAAGAAGAAAACTGAGCGTTTAGACTTTATCAATGAGCAACTACGCCGCCAGGACCATGCCAAGCATACATTTAAGGATGCGGACGAGGCTATGCCTGAGTACTCCCTGATTACGAATAAAACCGTCGACCCGTTGGGCTCTGAGCCGCAACTTTCAGACTTCTACGAGCCCTCAGATGAACAGAGGGGGCGTGAGGTGGCGTTCATTATACTGGGTATGGCTGCGACTGGGCTGGTTGCATACAGGCTTGCTAAGTAGGTCATTTGGAGACTCGAGCGTTTTCTGTATATGGATCGTCGCATGAAAAAGATCTACTATAGTCCTAAGGGATACTGGAAAGGCATTACAGCTATCAAGAAGCTTGCAACAGAAGCGAGGGTTTCTGAGGAAGTTGCCAGGTGGTGGCTAACAAAGCAAGCTATATGGCAAATCTACCTGCCGGTGCCAAAACACATTCCCAGGCCAAAGTTTGATGTCCCTGTCCCTAATGAGGTTCACCAAGCCGATCTATTATTTCTTCCTCATGACGTTGTGAAGCGCCGCACTTACAGGTATGCCCTAACATTGGTTGATGTGGCCTCGCGCTACAAAGCGGGTTCTGGCTTCTGGATTGATATTGCCAACTACCAGCCATTGAAAGGTGGCTCCTACCTGAAACTGCCGAGAAAGCTGGCGGTAAAGAAGGCAATTAGAAACGTAAAAAACACAAACGACCCACACTGCGTTCTATATTCAATTGAAGCGGCTCTCTACCCGGTTGCCAAGAACCCGCAGCGACCGTCGAAATATAACATTAAGCCGCTCTTAAGACTCTTAGAAGGAAAAGGAGTGGACTATCCAACACCTATCTCGCAGATTGAGAAGATAAAAAAACATGCTAAAGTAGGCGGCTTGAATGTCTTTGGCTGGGATGGAAAGGCCACCATCGTTCACCGTATCAGCAGACAGCCTGGTCCATGTATAAACCTCATGCTGATTGAGGAGGACGGTAGGTTTCATTACACGCAGATCGAAGACCTGAACCGCCTGCTGTATGACCAGAGTAAGTACGAGCACCGCAAGTTCTTCTGCGAGCGATGCTTGCATGGATACACCACTGAGAAACTGCTCCTGGCGCACAAACCTGAGTGCATGGGTATCGGGCAGACTGCTGTGCGAGTTGACATGCCTGAGGAAGGGAAGAACATATTATCCTTCCAGAACTGGCAGAAACAGATTGCCGTCCCCTATATTATCTATGCCGACTTTGAGGCTCTCACAGTGAAGCTTCCGGGACCTGCGCCTAATCCTGGTAAGAGCAACACGCAGAGAACGCAGGAGCATGAGCCATGTGGTTACGGCTATGTGGTTGTCCGATGTGATGGGCAGACAGAACCCCCTGTGGTTTATAGAGGAAGCGATGTTGTGGAGAAGTTCTTACAGGCTCTGCAGCAGGAGGAGCAAAAGATCAAAGCAGTTCTGTCCAAGCCTGTCCCTATGCGGATGACTCGGGAGGATAGAAGGGCACATAAGGCTGCAACTCACTGTCATGTGTGCAAGAAAATACTGGGCTGTGACTCTGTTCGCGATCACTGCCATATAACAGGCTTGTACAGAGGGCCAGCCCATAGCGTGTGTAACCTGAAACTTCGGCTGAGTCCCAAGACAACACCCATCCCTGTGGTGTTCCATAACCTGCGGGCTACGACTCCCATCTCTTGATGCAGGGTATAAGCAAAGTGGAGGGCAATATCAACTGCATCCCAAATAACATGGAGAAGTATATCTCCCTGTCGGTCGGACAGTTGCGCTTCATTGACAGTGCACAGTTCCTCCTAGCCTCGCTCGACAAGCTTGTGTCTGCTAACAACCCAGATGCCTTTGCTGTGACGGCGGAATACGAGCCAGACCAGATGAAGCGGCGCTTGCTGCTGCGTAAGGGAGTGTATCCCTATGAGTTCATGGATGGCTGGGATAAGTTTGATGCTCCACTGCCGCCGATCCATGATTTCTACAGCAAGCTCTCTGAACAGGGTATATCTGCTGCAGACTATGAACACGCCCAGAAAGTCTGGAACGCGTTCGGTTGTAAAAACATGGGGGACTACCATGACCTTTACTTACGCACGGATGTACTGCTCCTGGCCGATGTGTTTGAAACATTCCGCAAAACCTGTCTTAAGCAATACGGGTTGGATCCGGCCCACTACTATACCAGCCCCGGTTTGTCGTGGGATGCACTTCTTAAGAGCACAGGGGTGGAACTCGAGCTTCTCACCGATTATGACAAGCACCTGTTTATTGAGAAGGGGCTGCGCGGTGGGATAAGCATAGTATCACATCGCCACGCTAAAGCGAACAACCCATACGTGGAGGGCTTTGAGCAGGATAAGCCAGAGAGCTATATCCAGTACCTCGATGCAAACAACCTGTATGGGTGGGCGATGAGCCAAGCCCTACCTACTTCGGGTATTGAGTGGGTGGAACGGCCTGAGAACCTAGAGATCCAGGACCATCCCGATGATGCTGAAACGGGGTATATACTTGAGGTTGACTTGGAGTATCCTGCTGCGCTTCATGACGAACACAACGATTACCCCCTAGCGCCGGAGCGGCTTCTTGTGCAAAATGAGTGGTTGTCAGACTACCAGAAAGATCTCCTAGGTGCATTGGGGAGCACCGGAAATGGAGTTGAAAAGCTGGTGCCCAACCTGCGGAACAAGGAGAAGTATGTGGTACACTACAGGAACCTCAAGCTATATCTGTCTTTGGGGTTGAGACTCACCAAGATTCATCGTGCGCTTGTCTTTGACCAGAGTCCATGGATGGAGCCTTACATAAGGATGAATACAGATCTGCGCAAGGCCGCCAACAGCGACTTTGAGAAGGATCTCTATAAACTTATGAATAACTCCGTCTTTGGTAAAACGATGGAGAATCTCCGGAGGCGAGTCGACGTCAAGATTGTGCGCTCATCGGGAAAAGAAAAAATACGTAGGCTTGTGGCCAGCCCCGCCTATGCTCGACAAAAAGTGTTTGACGATGATCTAGCTGCCCTACATATGCACAAGACTCGCTTACTGCTGAACCGTTCCGTCTATGTTGGCATGTGCATTCTGGACCTCTCCAAGCACTTGATGTATGACTTTTACTACAATACCATGAAGGCTAGATATGACAGTAATATTAACCTGCTTTACACAGACACAGACTCGCTGCTGCTTGAGATCCGTACCACTGATGTCTATGCTGATATGAGGGAGGATGGGCATCTCTTTGACACTAGTAACTTTGACCCTTCTCATGCCCTGCACAGTGACAAAAACAAAAAGGTTCTGGGTAGGATGAAGGATGAGTGCGCTGGCGTGCCCATCAAGGAGTACGTTGGTTTGCGCCCTAAGATGTACTCTATCCTGATGTCTGATGAGGGCGAGATAAAAAGAGCTAAGGGTGTGAAGAAGGTGGTGGTGAAGAAGCAGTTTCGCCACGGAATGAACATGCTCAGGAGTGACTGCCATAAAATATATGGGCTCCACGTTAACAAGGTGTCTCTCTCCCCCTTTGACTCAAAGCGGTGGATAGCTCCAGGTGGTATAGACACTCTGGCCTATGGGCACGCGTCGATATGTTGAACATATGAGAGCTGAGGTATAGAATGAGCACCGATGAACATATTGGGGTGGCCGAGCTGCAAGCAGATGTGGAACATATATGGGAGAAGAAGGTGGACCTTGAGATTGAGGTGAGGGATTTGGAATCAAAGTATGAGGACCTTTTGGAGCGCGTGAGTCGTTTAGAAGAGCTTATTCCTCAGGGTCCTGGTGTAGAGGAGAAGGTGAGGGAATTGGAATCGAAGTATGAGGACCTTTTGGAGCGCGTGAGTCGTTTAGAAGAGCTTATTCCTCATAGTCCTGTTGTAGATGGTTGACAATGCTGTCGCCCTCTTTAGTGGGCCTATACCATAGGGGCTGGAAGGGCTGGGCTCATATGGTGGTGGGAGGTGCGAGCGGTTTGCTGGCTCATGTGAGTCACCCTGTATATGTGTGTTTTCTGGGTTGCACCCATATGAGATAGGTGTGCCATAATCATATGAGATAGGTGTGCCAGTACCGCTAACATCTATACTACTCGCTTGCATGTTGAAGCTTTCACATGTTACACCCCTATTCCACAAAGGCCACGAATCCCTTGAATTGATAAATTTTAGGATTCGTGGTTGAATCGTTACCAATTTGTGAAGTTCTTAACGGATTCGTATATATTCGTAGTCAGTTCTTGCGATTCTTGAGCAATCGGGTATTTGTGGCAAAAGTTTTGAGCTGTTCTCAAAATGCCACGAACTCCCGATTCCAAAAAATCTTAGTTAATTCGTAACAAATTCGTAGCGTATTCTTAGACATCGTAACTGAATCTGTCACGAATACCACGAATACACGTCCAAGAAGGTACGAAGCAAGTAAGAACTATTTACGAATTCAAGATAGCGTACGAATCAGCTATAGCCACATCGGAAGTCGTACTGGAGGACGTGATACCGGTCTCCTGTAGCCAGGTGTCTGAGGGGCATGGCCAGCTTCATGCTAGGGATAGTCTCATGTGGGTGTCCCTCCTCTGGATGTCAGGACGAATGCCGTTGAGCAGCTGATCTAACATGTGGGGTGTCATTCTCACATAGTTGGTAAAGGCATTCTCATCTTCCATCCTCAGCTCCTGCATCAGTCTGCTGTAGTGACCATATTCTAGCCTTGTAGCTGGTGTAATCCACGGTCTAACCTATCACCTGCGGGGCTCTTCTCCTTCCTCGAAACAGTCTTCTTCTAGCTATCAGCAGCTTGTGCCAATACTACAGCTGCCCTACGTTGAACATCCATTTTGGATCTGATGCCCCTGCAGGGATGAGGGCTTTTTTATAATAAACTTGAGAAAAAATTCCAAGAATTGTCAAGAATATTCACGAATTATTTTCGCACCTGATTCGCACATGCATTCGGCGTATTGTTAACTGATTCGTAACTGATTCCTAACGTTCGTGCAGTATTCGTGATAGATTCTTGTAAATCGTAGTAAACTCTTGACAATCAAAGCCGGATCCCACGAATATTAGTGGCTTTATCGTAATTGGATCACAGAGCGTCACGAATTGGACCAGAAAATTTGCAAAATTCCACGAATCCTAAAATTTACAATCCGTGACGATTCGTGTGGAAAAGTAACATTAGCGCCGCCATACATCGCATCCAGTCCCATGAGACTAATGTTTAGTTATGCTACGGAAATCGTGAATAATTTGTGATGGTATATTCTTGACTTCATGGTGAGGGTGATGAGTGACGAGGAATATCACTTTAACACCGCCGCGTGTAGTTTCCGCAGATACCGGTCACAGTCTACTTCGATTATGGACCTGTTACTCCCCATAAACTAGGTGTATCAAACAGGTCAGAATCAATTAAAAGCGAATGATATTATCAGTGAATTGGGCATTTAGTAAATATTACGTCTTTGACGTGATAACATTTCACCGTGTCTTAAGCTCAGAATCATGGAATGTCGGAGTTAATAAGGCAGCTCTCCACGACCTCGGAAGTCTCATATTGAAGGCAATTCAGTCAAGGAAGTATACTCTGAGAAACACGTTGTGTGTTTTATTGGGTTCTGGCGATGGGGCAGATCGATACTGGTCGGGCGGGGGTGGGGGGGGGGGGCGGTGGTGTGGAGACTGGACTGAAATAAGCCAGTTGGCGGACACCTGTGCCTCATTTAGCCAGACAGGTGAAGGGATTTCAAGGCAGCCTCTTACAAGGCAGCGCTCTGACGTATAAACGCTATTGCTTGGGGTTTTTCATCAGCCTTAATTGGATTTAGTGTTGTATCCAACTAGGCTAATGTATTGTCAGCACAGGGAGTTTATTTGAAGTCCAAATATATTTGTAGGTTTAAGATTGGAATATAAATGATGCTCATAAATACGACAATATTCAGTGTGTATTTCATATCGTTCTACAAACATGACATGAGAATAAGATAGACCCATCTTTACACTTATGTCTTAGTTGGCTTATTCGATGGTTGTAATAAAATGCGCATTTCATAATAAGTAGTATCGTAAAACCCTTGTCGCTCGAAGCCGGGTGCTAAATAATATCTTGCAATGGCTTACAGTACCAGTATAATGTTACCATGTTAACTGCGTATGTAAACTGTGAGAAGCACACTAATCTCAGCTGCGACTGCCTAATATAATCCAATTACTGCACGCTAATAACTCACTGCGCTTCCCTTATATGATCGCATATTCGCTCGCAAATACCTGACTTGGCTTCCGTGTTTTAGCCGATTTTGGCGCCGTGCTGAATGAGTTGCCATATAGATATATGATCTCATCCATCCTGGTCAAAGACGCAATAGACAAACGAGGATCACACCATGGACCATGCAGATCATTGACTGACTTGACGAGGATCACGCCATGGACCATGCAGATCATTGACTGACTTGACGAGGATCACGCCATGGACCATGCAGATCATTGACTGACTTGACGAGGATCACGCCATGGACCATGCAGATCATTGACTGACTTGACGAGGATCACGCCATGGACCATGCAGATTATTGACTGACTTGACAAGGATCACGCCATGGACCATGCAGATCATTGACTGACTTGACGAGGATCACGCCATGGACCATGCAGATAATTGACTGACTTGACGAGGATCACGCCATGGACCATGCAGATCATTGACTGACTTGACAAGGATCACGCCATGGACCATGCATATCATTGACTGACTTGATTACCGACGCAACGGATTATAAAAACACACGACAACCCAACGTAGAGAACAATGGCTGCCTCCCATCGCGAAGTGTAACCAGATAAATCGTTAATAAGCTGGTAACTGAGCGATATTATCAATTATTCCCTTCTCTTCCTAACAGGCATCTGATCACATCAAATAATGATTCACACTCCCATATCTCATTACCTTATGACGAGTGTGAGCACGTCTCTCAAACATTCACATTGCGATCTGTTAAGCTTAATAAACGTTGTTACCATGGATACGTAAGGTAGTATGACGGTTATTCGTTTAGGGCCGCCCATCAAAGGCTGAATGTCCATTACAGATGTAATTACCTGGGTCCATCTACCTTCGGAATGGCAATTGATTAAGGTCGCTTTGAAGGACAGTTTGTGAGCAGCATAAGTAGTTTCAAAGTCATTCAAGGTAACCAAAAGCTTTCACCCATTATGACTTCGTGTATGGCATAAAATGCATGTTCCTAACAATTCATCCTTGTACCTTTAGTCGTGCTAATGGCAGTACTCATTACACATGCATGCTCATTAAACCGCTATAATATCAGGTACCCATTTCCGTCGGTTTATGTGCTCGTGTGAACATAATAAACAGCTGACTACAGAACATTGTGTCTGGGGGTAGAATAGGCCCACTGCACCAATAGAGGGCAACCTGTTGGTCGTGAGTAGCGACTCGTGACGGTGGACAATGGGATCCAGGTGGTTGAGTGGAGTGGTCCTTACGAAGGCCGTATCTGCAACACACCACTCTGGATTTCGGGGATCACATGCGATGGTATACAGATGATAGATAGTTGTATAAAGCCTACAGTTCGGACAAAGCAAAGGCACTTCCGGTAAGATACGATAAGGACCATGACACCAGGGTAACAATATTATGCACGATTATATAATACGCTTGCTTTGTTTCTATTCCACAAATACAACATGTCTGGGGTGATATTCCAAGCCTGGATGGCTATTAAATAGTTTTTATCCCTGAAATTAATGATTAATGACCGGGAGAATGCCGAGACACTTTTTTGGAACTGAAACGAATGGTCTAATAATAATGCCAATGATGTTCTACAATTGACACCAGGTTTGAATATCGCTTAGTAGTGCAAGAACCTGGCCGTCCCTAATATAGGTACGTCCACTTCTATTAACAAACTGAAACCCCTAATAAACAAAGATTTCTTGATAGTTCTGTGCTTTTATTCTGCCAGGCAGCATATAGACAATCTTACTACTGAGGTAATTGTTGTGGGAGCGTTTATGCCACTTACTTATTAAACCAAGCACTCGCACATTCACTTGATAGCTCAAAACACGTGTGTATGCTCTTGATTGACTTCCCTCTTGTTTCAAGCACAGGAAATGGATGAAAACGTCAATCCCGAGTTGCTGGAATATTCCAGCAGTGCAAAGTAAACACTGCGTCATAGTGGCTTACAAGTGACAAAACAATCAATACGAAACGCCTCTGAGTGTAGCTATCGGGAATGTAATATTCTGTGTCATTACGTATTTCGTTGTTAATGTTGGTTGCCAGCTCGACGGTGCCTTTATGTTAAGCCTGTTTCACATCAGCCTTGCGGCAGCCGTGCACATGTCTACGAACACCTTTTAGAGAAAAATCGCTGAGTTTCGCGCGAATGTCTCAAGACCTTCTTACGAATTTCACAAGACGCAAGGCGGTCGCACCATCGCAAACTCAATTTTCGACATGCACATTATTTCTGCGAAATTCGGGCGATTTTTTGACGCTCGGCATTGGTCATGGGTAGATGGCAGGATGAAGAGTGTCTCTCTGTACTCCTCGTAAATAGCCTGACACACTTCAGGGATAAAGAGTGAGATAGTGCTGTGTGAGACCCTGAATCCGTACTGCAAGGACATGAAACTCATTCCGTTGGCCAGAAAGCGAAGCGTTATTACCAACTTCTCCCCGGACTCAATGGAACCACGGCCCCTGCAAAACAAAACCGTATAATGAAAATTAAAGGTTGCTATAAATCAGAAGTGCTTCATGACGCTCTTCTTCGTCTAGCAGTATTCTTCTCAGTTCGACCACACGCAATCTTCGTGGAAGAATATCCATTTCAAAGATGAGATGTGTTTACGACAAACTATGATGAAGATCTGACGGCTGTTTACACTTACCCTTGTATTTATACTGTCACATGAGACGAATTTGTACGATGAACGCACAAACATCGTAAGATATTCGTGCGTCACTATTTTTTATTGCACGATGGTCACAAGAATCTTTTACGAATTCTTGCAACAGCCCTGCGTCTGTCTTGCAAATGTGTACGGATGCTGCACGGTAATATTGAGACAGTGGAACGAAATGTTTCCTACGTTCAAGTTGCGAACATCATGCGACCCGTGAGATACCGTGCAAGCATCGTACTGCTGCTTTGCAATGTACACGACCTGTGTGGACATGTCTGGATGCATTGCGAATTTGTCTGCGTTCTGTCTACGGTGCCTCGGACTTGTAAAATCGTGCGACACAATCATCGCACGGCTTACACATATACACTGCGATTTCAGACAGATAATCAATGCCTGCTACCAAGAGAAATTGAATGTCACATTAATATAGATGATTCGTGTCAGAATGATGTGATGTGTTCAAAGTCCATTGGTAGGGTTTTGTTTGAAGATTGCACACATTACACAAAACAAAGACGGAGGAAACGAGCTCGTTGAGGCACCAAAGGGTCCCGATCCCCCACGATAACATAGAGCACTTTCGTGCGGAAGGGGGTGCCACGGTTAATCAGAATTTCATATATGTATAGCGATGATATGGTTATGAGTACGCATATACGCCACCAGGTTCAGGTGCATACAATGTTAAGACAATGCCAAATATATAACGATGCTAATGAAGTGACATGGGTAATCGGCAATCACTTCATATCAAGGGCTTAGTTCGTCGACAGAGATTAGAGATATTTCTCACCGCCCCTCGTTCCAATTGCTTCATTGAGGCCGAACGCGGAGCATATCCATCATGGCAATGACATTGGTGTATTGTGGCAAATGTGTATTATTTACACCGCGCTATCATTATAAAAGTTCCCCAAGAATTGATATATATTTTTCGCTCGTTAGACTAAGCATCAGAGCCTCATTCAAGAGCAATATATTGCACATGTATTTGTTGAGTTCGTGAGATTCTATTAAATACATGTTGTGCTCTCTTATTGATTGATGTACTGCAGTACAATATTGGGTTCGGATCAAGCCGGAAACGATGATCAATGTATGAGAGGTGGGGGTGGGGTGGGGGTGACTTACAGCCCTCGACAACGCGCTAACAGGATATCAAATCAACGGAAATCCGTGACACCGCCATTGCTACAGCGTATGAATCCATGAACATGCTTTACTGAGAGTCAAACCGTTATAGCCAGTTCTTTAGAGTGAGTCACACACAGGAGCCAACATACAATCGATGTACGGTGGAAAATCTCCAAGCTGCACGAACATCTCTTTATAGAATATCCGCTTGCAAAAGCAAACGCTCAAGCCGAAATTGTCTAAGAACATTCAACTAGAGTCCGGGAGAACAGATGCTGCAGTTAACGCGAAGATACAGGCGGGAATGACTATTTAAGGTTGTCTTATTGAGTTTGTAGTAAGGTATTAATGAGTTGACTGAGATTGGGGAAGAACAGTAACAAGAGGCCCAATCACCGCCGGGCTCTGCAGCCGTACAGCAAGTTGGTGGACTGCGTACAATTACGATGATCATGCAAAAGTCTACTGCCAGCCATGCACATCCCGGCCAACCTATTCATATGTTTGTAAATATAACTATGTAACAATGCGATGTGGAACCCACTACACACACACACACACACACACACACACACACACACACACACACACACACACACACACACACACACACACACACACACACACACACACACACACACACACACACACACACACACAGGCATGCTGGGGTTTATGAAGCATATATTCATAGTGGCATTTTTAATAGAAATCTTTTAACTGCAGGAGGTTAACATTTAGGATTGCTCAACTTTTCTTGTCTTTATGCACATGACGATAAGAACACAAGAACACCGCTTCAGTAGTACTGCGTGCCACAGAAACGCACTCGATGTGGGTGTTCTGAACATAACATAGAGCTGTAAAACTAGGCCAGTATCTCAATACTAAATATGTATATAGAACACCCGGAAGCTTGTAATAGCTGAAGAGAATTAGACATGAATCGACATGTGCGTCTGTTCCTTGACAACATATTCCCATGATACTGGATCAGATTCATAGGAAGTAGACTATATAATATAAAAGGCTTTATTTGCCTCTCGTGTATATCGGTTACATTTGGCGCGATGCATCTAAAGGGGATTCAGTCGAGGAAGTATGTTGTGTAAGACGCGTCGCATGTTGTCTTACGCGGTTCAGATGCTGATGTTTGTTGTGTACATCAATATCACACATCCGGTATAATCGCCTCTAAAACATGACATAGCGATGAGCGAGGAAGCGGACATTCGTGTCTTGGTTAACGCGGATTGACGACAGAAAATCACGGCAGTCGGCATCGCCAAGAAAATGCTTAGTGCGCATGCGCACTTTATAGATGCTAGGAAATGAAGGGTAGGGCTTATAGCTTTTAGCAGATTCGGAGCTGTTAGTGTAATGGTAACGTATGTGAGGTCTCAATATATGAATGAGTTAATTCACTGGATATAGATTTGAATAAATCAGATGTTGATTATCTGGCAAAGTGATTAAATGTGTGCGTGACCATATCCTATGAATATGACAAGAGTATAGGATAGGTCGACTTTCACACATGGCAATGATTCATCATTCGATATTTATAATATGAAACACGTTATACAAGAATAGTACAGTGCAACCTTGTTAAAGGGGACGCCTCCGTGGCACAACGTGATCATCGCCGTAGCCTTGCTCTTGAGCGAATCGTCTTAATAATCCACGAGCATATGTCGTTCTTTCTTCGTCATGCGCGGGCTTTCGTCGTCGTCGTCAGAGTCGTCATTGTTGGGGGCAGCGCTTTTTTGAATGACTTGCTCGAGGAGAGCGGCATCGTCGTATTCGCCGCTTGTCGAAACGGGGTCATCGAGTGACACGAGTCGATCGAACTCCTCTCTTGGCATGGTTGGCGGCAAAGGTATGTCGTACAGGTCAACGTCGAAATCGTCAACGGCGAGCTGGTCGGTTCGAGTGAAGCCGGCTTTACGGTAACCATCGACCACGAAGACTAGGCAATGTAGATGACGTCGAGAAGGTTGATCTGTCGGGCATCTCGCAGTGCTTGTACCGATTCGTCAGCGTCAAGGGCATTTATGATTCGTCCATTCAACGCGCTGCGTTAATGTCCTTTCCGGTTCCGTATCACTCCTTGGTCCATCGGCTGGATCAGACTCGTGGAGTTGGGCGGCAGGAAGTGTTAAGTGATGGTGGGCAGAACAGTTGTCAATCAACAGGCAGACCTTTCGTTGGTTTAAGTGGAGCTTTCGGTCCCATTTAGTCAGCCAGTTTGCGAAGATCTCTCCCGTCATCTATGCATTTTTCGAAGAAGCGTACTCGACTGGCAGTTTGTGGTATCCTTCGGAAAACAGCGCGGGCGACGACTTTTACCGATGACGAGCAGCGGCAGCTTCTCGAATCCGTCCATATTGGCGCAAAGTAGGACGGTGATCCTTTCCTTGGCGGCTTTCCCTAAGGCGAATTCCTCCGTGGGCAGGCAGTGTTCCTTGTCATTGAAGGCCCGGAAGTAAAGGGCCGTCTCGTCTGCGTTGAATATGTCACTGAAGTCGGCGGCAATTTCAGGAAATTTGTCTTGGTGCCAGTGGCGGGTGGACCGATTATCGGCGTCTTGTTTTTCACCTTGCTGCTTTTTGAAGACTACGTTGAACCGTGACTTCCAGCGCCACAGGCAACCAGATGATGCTTTGAAACTCGGCACCCTCTTCATTTCCGCTAGCTGGAGAGCCTTTGATTGAATTTCTGGTCCAGACAGTCGTCCTCTTTGGGCCCACTTCTGTCTCCACCCACTCTCTTTCTTTTTCGACTTTCGTATTGGCCGGCTTCTTGTTGCTCCAAGATGTCATTCCTGTTCTTTACTAAGCGCGATATGGTGGACGTGGAAACTTCAAATTTCTTGGCGATTGTAGCTTGGCTTTGGCGACTTCTTTCTAGTTCTTTCAGGATCTTTACTTTCTTCTGTTGGGTGAGGTCTTTTCTTCGACAGTTTCTTTGGAAGTTTGATGATGAATGATGACTCTTCTGCCTTTTAAACCACCCGACTTGTCACTTGATCAGGGAGTCAAGGCGTCAATGTGAACTCGCTGGGCTCCGCAACCACCGGAAACGGGAATTGGGCGCGCTGACAGTGCACAATCGTAATCTCCAATCGTAAGTCACGCTTGTTAGACAGCCGCCAGCATCCCCTAGAAGATTTAACTACCTCATCAACTTCGTTTAACTCAGGTGATCAGAGGTCGGGTGATAAGAGATGGTTAAGTAATCAGGATTAAGCCGCTACAGTCGATGGTATTTAAAATCGATCGACGGCAACGCGTCCATTTTAACGAGGCGATTCGTCTGGAATATCCCGATTAACCGAGTGAAATAGCATCGCTTGGAATGGTTTCCCGGTCTGCGTCCCCATTATCGAGGAATCCCCATTGGCGAGGTCCCGTTTAACGAGGTTGCACTGTATTGACTTAAAGCCCTTTGTTTCTGTCTACGCCTCTGTGTTGTAGCAGATTTCTGCGTCAGTCTCCCTTACGTGTCAAGTGGCTATATGCTACAACCTATCTTCTGCTGCTCTCGTCAAATGTCTGTGAAGGATAAACAACACACCACGGGAAATATACATCATTTAAAGACCTCATTCATGCATATGTAGTAGTATAGGGGCGGTGTCCTAGAACCGCTACTCCCTATACTACTTCATTCATGCATATTGCGATGTTAATTGTTGTCAGCCGTTACTTCTTTAATTTTTCCAGTTTGAAGGAAGCCATGATCATTTTTATATTTATGCTACGAGTGCGGATGATTGTCATTTCGTTTATTTAAAAATAAAAAAAGTGACAAATGTTATCCAAACGGGTTTGACGTGTGGAATGCTTGTTATTGGTTGATGCCGGTTCCTCATGACTATATGCATAACGATCTCTAACGGAAACACCTCCACTGATTGCCAAATACGAATGTAACTTCAGTCGTAAACCCTCTTTCAGGAAAGCAACTTATCAGAGTCGCTTTGATGTACAGTTTGTAAATGACCGAATAAGCACTTCAAAGAAATGAAAGCAGCCGAATGCTTTCACCGCTATTTGTGTCTAGACTAGAAATACGCTCTTGGGTTTATGGCGATGTTTTCGTTCCGCCATGTTACGTCCTACATGGTCACTATCTGTGTTATTAGAAACAACAAATAGCGTCCCGGTAGCGTGTGGTGTTTCCTCACATAGCGTCCCGGGAGCGTGTGGCGTTTCCTCACATAGCGTCCCGGGAGCGTGTGGCGTTTCCTCACATTGCGTCCAGGCAGCGTGTGGTGTGTCGTCACAATGCGTCCCGGTAGCGTGTGGTTTGTCGTCACAATGCGTCCCGGTAGCGTGTGGTGTTTCTTCACATAGCGTCCAGGTAGCTTGTGGTGTTTCCTCACATAGCGTCCAGGCAGCGTGTGGTGTATCGTCACAATGCGTCCCGGTAGCGTGTGGTGTTTCTTCACATAGCGTCCAGGTAGCTTGTGGTGATTCCTCACATAGCGTCCCGGTAGCGTGTGGTGTTTCCTCATAATGCGTCCCGGTAGCGTGTGGTGTTTCCTCATAATGCGTCCCGGTAGCGTGTGGTGTTTCCTCACATAGCGTCCCGGTAGCGTACGGTTTTTCCTCATAATGCGTTCCGGTAGCGTGTGGTGTTTCCTCATAATGCGTCCCGGTAGCGTGTGGTGTTTCCTCATAATGCGTCCCGGTAGCGTGTGGTGTTTCCTCACATAGCGTCCCGGTAGCGTACGGTTTTTCCTCACATAGCGTCCCGGTAGCGTATGGTGTTTCCTCATAATGCGTCCCGGTAGCGTGTGGTGTTTCCTCACATAGCATCCCGGTAGCGTACGGTGTTTCCTCACATAGCGTCCTGGTAGCGTATGGTGTTTCCTCACATAGCGTCCCGGTAGCGTGTGGTGTTCCTCACATAGCGTTCCGGTAGCGTGTGGTGTTCCTCACATTGTGTCCCGGTAGCGTGTGGTGTTTCCTCACATTGTGTCCCGGTAGCGTGTGGTGTTTCCTCACATTGTGTCCCGGTATGTGTGGTGTTTCCTGTTCGCGGCACCGTATTGTTGACCTCGAACGCTTTATCTACTAGAGACATTGTACAAACGCATGATATCAAGAAGACGGTTATGCTAAATCACGGAATGTGTGAACGATCGTTGTATAGATGGCTTTTTTAGACGAATGTGTGAACGATCGTTGTATAGATGGCTTTTTTAGACGAATGTGTGAACGATCGTTGTATAGATGGCTTTTTTAGACGAATGTGTGAACGATCGTTATATGGATGGCTTTTTTAGACGAATGTGTGAACGATCGTTATATGGATGGCTTTGTAGACGAATGTGTGAACGACCGTTATATGGATGGCTTTGTAGACGAATGTGTGAACGATCGTTATATGGATGGCTTTGTAGACGAATGTATGAACGACCGTTATATGGATGGCTTTGTAGACGAATGTATGAACTAGCCCAAAAGACCAACGTCAGGTTCTATTTATCACCTTGTCGGTCCAACAGATAGAGCTAAATTTTTTGGTCGATGCATTCGATCAACCCAGAACTCACCACTTTTTTCACGAAATATGCATGTTCTGACGAGTTTCGGGCGATCAGTGTCGAAAGTTATTATCTAATTCGGTTCGAGATAATGTTTCATATTCCTATCGTCTGCGGAAAACTATATTTTCGATAACTTTCCAAGTTTACCGGTGATATTTTCTTCCGAAATACAAGCGCGGAGAACGATATCCCAGACAGCCCCAGAAACTTCCGATGTAAATAAGGCAGTGAGAACATAGGCAAAAACTATTGCTGATAATTCCTGTCGCCTTTTCCCCAGGTTTTCGTTGCTTTCTTCGTGATTCGGTGTGATATTTGTGCGACAGTGAATGTTAATGGCCTTTTCTACATGTTAGACAAGGTCATTTTAGCTTTTAGCTTCGTGCCACAAATGGTCCCTGTGAACCCGCGTCTTGTGAGCTGTCTCGCCTATGTTCCAATTGGTGTATCCTCCCGCTGGTTAGTTACCGCCGCCTCGCCGCCATGTTGCCAAGTCGGGCTCAGATATTACCGTTTGGTGTGTTTTAGGCCAAAATACTAATTCACAGGATACTGTTGTTGCTGAAATTCAGCTTCTGTTCCTATAAATGTTTGGTGAGTTGATTTTATTAGCTAAAACTAGGTAAAGCAGCGGAACTCTTGATAATTCCGTTGACTTATGTCGGGAATTATCGTTTGACGCCAGAACTAAGAGGGAGTGCATACTCCCGTACTTAGTTCGAAAGAGCTAGTATGAACGACCGTTATATGGATGGCTTTGTAGACGAATGTGTGAACGACCGTTATATGGATGGCTTTTTTAGACGAATGTGTGAACGATCGTTATATGGATGGCTTTGTAGACGAATGTGTGAACGACCGTTATATGGATGGCTTTGTAGACGAATGTGTGAACGATCGTTGTATAGATGGCTTTTTTATACGAATGTGTGAACGATCGTTATATGGATGGCTTTGATGAAGCTGAAGCTCAACAATGATCAAAGAGAGCTGTTCGTTCTCCTTAACCACCGTGAAAAGGGATCTTTGTAGCAGAAATTACAACAACCACAGAACGCATCCTCTCTCATAGAAGCCCTAACCCACAGCGAGGATAACAAAACACGAATCCCACAAGATCTACATTGACTGGCAGTGCGATCAGGAATCACATTTTAAGTGATCCTACTTGCTTAAAACAATGAACAATAGAATTGGACGGTGCATCTGTGACCTCTAGTACCGAGTGACCTCTAGTACGGAGTGACCTCTAGTACCGACCATCTAGCCGGCTTGCACTACCCAGAACTCGCCACAAGACTGCTGCTAATGAAGGTTTTGCAGCAGCCCCACCCCGTCTATGAAATGAAATCCGTCTTCTCATATAATTGTGTTAATTTTGCTACTTCAAAAATCTCTTATTGCTTTACTGGGAGGAGATTGACGTTGAGGAAATACCAGAATGCAATGGCGTATGGTGATTATGGTAAATAGAAGTGACCTAATGACACTGATATCTGTCACCAGTCGACCAGTATGACGAAGGTCGTTACTATAAGGTATTTACAACAACCCCATCTTTCTTGACCAATTGATTTGTTTGCGATTGTATCATATCATTATCCCACTGCGTCAACCGCAAGGAGTATTGACCCGATCGTCGAGTGCTTTTGATTGCACGATGGTCAACATTTAGGCAGTATTATTTTTGTCATGTTGACGGTAATGAGAGCACCAGAAAATCCTTTCAGCGCTACCGGATGTAGTTACCGTAGCCGCTAGACTCAATCAATGACGAGTTACACCACTCCGGTGTTCTGGGCGTAACATCGACGTGTAAAACTAGGTCTGTAACTCAACACTAGATATGTATATCTAAACGTTCGGATTCATACGATAGTTATTGAGATAATTTGTCATGATCCGACTAATACATCTATTACATGACAGCAATAGACGCACGGGTGTTTACAAGAAAGCATTTGATACCCTTGCATGTCATGAGCTATTGGTGCGCCGAAGGTGAGATGCTATGAGAAACACGATTCATGTCTTATGAGGTCGATATGATGGTGCTTGGCATCTACGTCAATACAGTGCATCCGGTGAACTGGCTGCGAATAGATTGTAACGAGCGAGGTAGCGGACATCCTTGTCTCAATTAACGCAGGTGGGTGAAGGTAAATCAAAGCTGCCACCTGTCGGGGCCGACAAGATAAGCAATTATGACACGTAATTAAAATGTAAGCTGCTTAACAGCGTCTGTGCAAGGTTATCTACCATCGTATCAACACAGTTCAACTGTACTAGGCCCATTGATTTTAGCTCCGACTTCCTTATGTCATTGCTGCATGCGCGCAAATTCCGCGTGGATTCTCGCATAAGCCTTAATGACGTGTTATTTATGCGCTCGCGCATCCTCATCTGGCCTCGTGTAATGACGGGGAAAGGGTGAAGATCTTACAAAGGACGGCATGTACCACATCCAGACATGATACCCGACGCAACGGAAGATGCAAAGTATGAAACAATCCACATTAGCGAAGAATGGTCACCTCCCATGGCAATTGTAGTTAGAAATATCTTTCAAGTTAAGACGAAGTCATGTCTTAGTCAGGTGATCAGATGATTGCGCGCTATACTCATTCCAGGTGTCCGTTTGCAACCAATTTGGAAACTCGAAAATGACGCTAATTGTACCGCGATCATATTTATAAATTCACAAGACGACGTATTAAGCATTTATAAACGTAGTCCGCGTGTGGTTGGCTTCATTGATTGGTATTTGTTTATACCTATCAATTACGACCCATTTGCCAGACCACTTTAGACTGGTCACCAAATACCAATAAACTGTAACTCATACAGCTGCTTCCATGATGGAAATCAATTAGAGTTGCATTGGACATCCTAATAATAATCCTTGGACATATGTACACAGATTACAGCTCAAGCCATATTACATGCTTATAACACAATCAAATCATCCGATTCCGTTGCATTTTGCTTTTAGGACATTGTAAATGGCCCACGACTAAACACGGAACATCTTATTCACAACCATATCGTGAATAGGAAAAGCAAGCGGTTGGTTGTTGTGAAGCAATCAATGATACTCAGACGCTGACGCAATCAATAATACTCTGACGCTTAATCCAAAACGCAACAAATGAGCATTAAATGAACGAAATACTTGTTGAAAGCAGCGACCACAAACGCCATTTGGGTGTCAGCCTATACATGCTGGTGCTGTGTAAGTGGAAATGAATATAGCTAGAATGTAAACTTGGTCTGAATTTATTATCAGCAAGAAGTATCACTTACAAAAGGTTCTACGTGACAAAGGTGTGGCAGCTGTCATTTAAGTCTATTTTACTCATTACATATCATATACATTCACGAGTTCCCATAACATACGTGGAAGTGTCAAACAGGCGGTCTCCGCCATTTTGACAATAGCCAAAGTAAAACATTAGTTGCAACAATGCAGCTGAAGATTCGAAACCTGTTTTCACGCGAATGATTGCAGTCTGGCGTGACAACACTTCTTTGTTCTAAGAGGGCATTGATACTGAAGGAGCGCTGCTCAAGCAATACAAACTTACTCATCCATCTCCATATCTACATCATTTCATTGTTGAAAGCATGTCAATATTCATTGTAACGTCATGAGAATACGTCTGGCATGAGACTGAACTTGTACCAAAGTAATAACACAATCCAAATAAATGGGCACCCATAACTTAGCGCGTTATGGATAATGCTTGAAGTGACATAGGTGCTGTGCATGACATGTCATATCACAAACTATACCTCATATGTCATGCTACAAAGGTTACCCAAAGTCATTCATGGTTATTGACCAAAAGAAGGCCATATATATCTTAATTAGCGTTGGTTACCAAAAGCGAAATATCTGGAATTGACAGGATGTAGTTGACTGTGACATCAAGATGCATCGGTAGATTAACGAGATTGTGAAGTGCTGTGGGCAGTGTATTGTTGAATTCTATCTGAAACACATAAATAGAAACATTCGATTACAAATAACATGCCAATTGTAAAAGCAATGGACATTTATTAGACATGCATTCTAAAATAACTAGCAAGCAGCTGGTGGTTTCCAACGGCAAGTCTTACGCCAACAGCCAATGGACTTGTTGGTGTAACACTGCACGGATCCATTGTAATGTCCACATCCGATTGACCCATAGATCGCATCCGGGTCAAGGGAAGACAAACAACGTTCTAGTAACGTCGCGCTGCATGGCAATATGAAAAACGACCACTGCACTGTACTGAAAGTCCAGTCTAGTTATTGCGTAATACAAGAGCATATATATGAGAGGCCTGCCGATAAAGTGGTATCAAACGTCGAATAAGTGTATTTACTGCTCGGACGTGTTTATGAGATATTGAGGTTATTGTCCGAAGCGTCTCCGCTTATGTTTCAGTTTTGCGCTGTACCGTCAGTATTAATACAAGCCAAGGTGATCGCATCGGGAATTTGTTATTGATTCAAAGATCGCAACATCCAAAGAACATTCACGGTACCATGGAAATGGAGTTATCATTATTGATGCTCGTAAATAATTGCTGGCATCACTGCAGCATCAAGAGAGCGTTCAGTTCACTATGTCAATGAGTGGCACATCCATATAGAAGATCTGATTTGGTTGTTACAGTTAGACTTCTAATGAACCAGATAGCGAGGTAGAGGGCCTCAAGTTTCAATTATAACTGCGTAATGGACTGGGAAGCAGCAGCAGTTGCTGTCAATTAGCAGTCGTTTAACGGAAGTCAAACCGGAAGTGCAATTAATAGACGCTAGGTTTAAGCGTGATATGGAATACACAATCGAATGATTGTAAAGGAATATTGTTCAAGCTCAATAATTCCAATTGGTGGGTAAGCTTGGTTAATATTGATATAGACGATATGCTTATTAACCTGAAGAAGCAAATCACTGTTCCTATTGAGGGTAGAAAATGAAAATGTAATAGTTTCACATTGATTATTAATGTGTATTATTTTATTTCTTTCACTTTTTATAGTTTATCTTCTGAATAACCGCGTACCCTACTTATCTCACCAGTTAAGTTCTTACATCCTATTGATGTTAGTCAACTAAACATTGCGAGATGAGTGTGTCCTTTGAACAGGCTGTCGATAGCTTCTACAGTGGTTTGGTGCATGGTTAGCGTTAGATGCTAGCATAATCGTCAATTGATATCAGCACCAGTTGAGAATAAAGAACCTTGCACATCAAGCATACAGCCATTCAAGTACACTGCCGGCATGTTGTCTGGTCCATTTTGTTTAAAAAAATAAGGAATTCTAGTGTGAAATGACACCGGAAGTAAGGTCAACAAAGAACAGGCATTTATCATGTCTGAATATCGTTTGTCAACGTAGCACTGCGAACGCGACATTGCTCCAAATGTTTAGCATAGAAGCCGGACTTGCCATCTATAAATAGCAGCCCCCTTTCGTTTTCTCGACAAAATGTTTTTACGATAGCTAGAGAATCTTGTTGATTTACAAGGCCTGCCGTGCATCGTCCCTTCTAGACATATGGAAGGCTACATCGAATCGGGAAAAATCCTTCGGATCCCCCCTAGAGCATCCATAGACTACGCAATGTGTGATGCAATGTACATAAGGAACAGCCCATATCAGGTAAGGTAATTAAATATTCACCATGGCTGAATGGATATAACATATGAAAACATGTGTTGCATGGCACATAACTTGCAAGAAGCGTCTGATTGTAGGCTACCCCGTTGTTGTTTTTATGACTCGATTCCTTCAACAGTGATATCATGCATGGACGGTGTCTGCTCGAAGAACCTCGTACTCCGCATCGATGTCGTTGTATCTCAACCCAAGCCACCGTGAACGCGTGAAGACGTATATTTTCAGGCGCATCGCCGTTGGTCATTACATTGGTATAATCTAAATGTGTAAGGCTGATGTGTAAAACAACACCGGAAAGGGTAGCTTGCTACGAATCAGGCAGGATTCATTAAGGGTATTGATAGTCTGTATTGTGTTTCCCCACGTCACACTGTAATTGTGAAGTACGACTAAGTTTCCCTACCAAGGAGCTGAAACTTGCATCACAATGCAGCTATTTACCAGAGCGATTAGTCATTGCCAAAGTAGAATAAGGGATTAAACTATTCAGGCAGATCCAGAGTTATCCTTTTGAGCCTGAATACTTGCCAAACGAACTGGACACTATTAACATGTATGTTACAACTGATACAGACATCAGCAACTTAGAAAGAGTCCGTTATACACGAGGGTGTTGGTGTGGACAAAGCAGGTTTATAACGACGAACCTCGAGTATTATCGCTGTCTAGATTCTGCGAGAATTTGATAAAAGAAAGTCGAGCTAGGCACGGGAAACACTTGTATTACAATGACCACCAAATTCGTCACAGTTTACCTGGATCAAGATGTGATTACCAACAGCCTGCTTCATATTCAGGACGCATGACTCCATCATATGACTATAAGGTCAAATTCCTTCAATTTACCTTTGCGTTATTTGATGCTCTATTTCAGGAATATATTCAAATTTCATGTGTAATTCGAAACACATTCCCCGAAATGAATGGGACATATGAGTGGTTGAGCTACAGCACATATTCTCGCATAGATATAAATGATACACATATGAGAATACATAATTTCTCCACGCATATGCCAACCCAAGTACAGAGTATTAATAGAATGCAACACTGCCGTTAATATATACTTTCTAATACAACCAAATAAACATGGCAGCTGCATGCAGTAAGGACATGCAATTAACAGGTAAGCAGTGTCTTGGCACTTCGATACACCAATACTGGTGCCAAGTAACTGTGGGTGGATGAGTTACATTCCATTACTTTGCCGTACATATGTATACACCATATGTACGGCATAATATGAGACAATCGTGACACAAATCATGAATTTGCGGATCAAATCTGTGCACGATTCTAGGGGGTTTGTCAGTAGAAGCATAAGTTTGGGTCTGGCAAGAGTCTTGTCTTCAGCAAACCAGTTTGTGATTCTGGTTCATTGACTGCTTCAGCGACCAACTCCTCTGCTCTGTTCGGGAATACCGTATGAGAGCAACAGTCATTATTACACACTACGGAATTAGATGCGCTGAAGCAATATATATATATATATCAGTTAGGGCTATATATAGCAACTCCAACGCGGTTCGCTTCTTGTAACACTGCAAACACTTATGTCACCCATTTCAAAGAGACTGACAGTCAATAAAATGTAATGTGAGCTGAAAAATGAAATGACTCGGAAAACAGATCTCGTACAAGACTCCTAATGAATTCAACCGGGATGGCTGAGAAGCATTTGCTAGCCAAACCTGACACATGCCTCTTTCTGTTACCCATTCCTAGTACTTTCCACAGCCTCATACTTCTCGACCAATCGATTTATTTGCGATTGTCCCATTGGATTATTGTCACACTGCGTTCAATGCAAGGAGCCACAGCCGCAGGTGTATTGACCTGATCGTCGAGTGCTTTTGATTGCAGGAGGTCAACATTTAGGGAATCTTCATCATTTCGTTTTGTCATGTTGACGGTAATGAAAGCACCAGAAGATCCTTTCAGCGCTACCGGATGTAGTTATCGACGCCGCTAGACTCAATCAAAAACGAGTTACATCACACCGGTGTTCTGGGCGTAACATCGACGTGTAAAACTAGGTCTGTAACTCAACACTAGATATGTATATCTAAACGATCGGATTCATGATAGCTATTGAGATTATTGGTGAATTCGTCATGATCCGACTAATACATCTATTACATGACAGCAATAGACGCACGGGTGTTTACAAGAAAGCATTTGATACCTTTGCATGTCATGAGCTATTGGTGCGACGAAGCTGAGATACTATGAGAACCACGCTTCATGTCTTATGAGGTCGATATGATGGTGCTAGGCATGTACGTCAATAAAGTGCATCCGGTGTACTGGCTGCGAACAGATTGTAACGAGCGAGGTAGCGGACATCTATGTCTCAATTAACGCAGGTGGGTGAAGGTAAATCAAGGCTGCCACCTGTCGGTGCCGGCAAGTTAAGCTATTATGACACGTAATTAGAATGTAAGCTGCTTAACAGCGTCTATGCAAGGTTATCTACTACCGTATCAACACAGTTCAACTGTACTAGGCCCATTGATTTTAGCTCCGACTTTCTTATGTAATTGCTGTATGCGCGCAAATCCTGCGTGGATTCTCGCATAAGCCTGAATGACGTGTCATTTATGCGCTCGCGCATCCTCATCTGGCCTCGTGTAATGACGGGGAAAGGGTGAAGATATTACAAAGGACGGCATGTACCACATCAGACATGATACCCGACGCAACGGAAGATGCAAAGTATGAAACAATCCACATCAGCGAAGAATGGTCACCTCCCATGGCAAATGTAGTTAGAAATATCTTTCAAGTTAAGACGAAGTCATGTCTTAGTCAGGTGATCAGATGATTGCGCGCTATACTCATTACAGGTGTCCGTTTGCAGCCAATTTGGAAACTCGAAAATGACGCTAATTGTACCGCGATCATATTTATAAATTCACAAGACGACGTATTAAGCATTTATAAACGTAGTCCGCGTGTGGTTGGCTTCATTGATCGGTATTTGTTTATACCTATCAATTACGACCCATTTGCCAGACCACTTTAGACTGGTCCCCAAATACCAATAAACTGTAACTCATACAGCTGCTTCCATGATGGAAATCAATTAGAGTTGCATTGAAGTACATATTTTGATGCAGCCTTATATTGACTTTAAAAAACCCACAGTTGTTGGAATGGTTCACTGCAGTTGTGTTAATGCATATCGTATGATGCATTATCCTGGAGTTAATCCTTGGACATATAAACACGGATAACAGCTCAAGCCATATCACATGCTTATAACACCACCAAATCATCCGATTCCGTTGCATTTTGCTTTTAGGACATTGTAAATGGCCCACGACTAAACACGGAACATCTTATTCACAGCCATATCGTGAATAGGAAAAGCAAGCGGTTGGTTGTTGTGAAGCAATCAATGATACTCAGACGCTGACGCAATCAATAATATTCTGACGCTTAATCCAAAACGCAACAAATCAGCATTAAATGAACGAAATACTTGCTGAAAGCAGCGACCACAAACGCCATTTGGGTGTCAGCCTATACATGCTGGTGATGTGTAAGTGGAAGTGAATATAGCTAGAATGTAAACTTGGTCTGAATTTATTATCAGCAAGAAGTATCACTTACAAAAGGTTCTACGCGACAAAGGTGTGGCAGCTGTCATTTAAGTCTATTTTACTCATTACATATCATATACATTCACGAGTTCCCATAACATACGTGGAATTGTCAAACAGGCGGTCTCCGTCATTTTGATAATAGCCAAAGTAAAACATTAGTTGCAACGATGCAGCTGAAGATTCGAAACCTGTTTTCAAGCGAATGATTGCAGTCTGGCGTGACAACACTTCTTTGTTCTAAGAGGGCATTGATACTGAAGGAGCGCTGCTCAAGCAATACACACTTACTCATCCATCTCCATATCTACATCATTTCATTGTTGAAAGCATGTCAATATTCATTGTAACGTCATGAGAATACGTCTGGCATAAATCAAATCAATCCAAATAAATGGGCACCCATAACTTAGCGCGTTATGGATAATGCTTGAAGTGACATAGGTGCTGTGCATGACATGTCATATTCACAAACTATACCTCATATGTCATGCAACAAAGGTTACCCAAAGTCATTCATGGTTATTGACCAAAGAAGGCCATATATATCTTAATTAGCGTTGGTTACCAAAAGCGAAATATCTGGAATTGACAGGATGTAGTTGACTGTGGCAACAAGATGCATCGGTAGATTAACGAGATTGTGAAGTGCTGTGGGCAGTGTATTGTTGAATTCTATCTGAAACACATAAATGGAAACATTCGATTACAAATAACATGACAATTGTAAAAGCAATGGGAATTTATTAGACATGCATTCTAAAATAACTAGCAAGCAGCTGGTGGTTTCCAACGGCAAGTCTTACGCCAACAGCCAATGGACTTGTTGGTGTAACACTGCACGGATCCATTGTAATGTCCACATCCGATTGACCCATAGATCGCATCCGGGTCAAGGGAAGACAAACAACGTTCTAGTAACGTCGCGCTGCATGGCAATATGAAAAACGACCACTGCACTGTACTGAAATTCCAATCTAGTTATTGCGTAATAAAGAGCATTTATATGAGAGGCCTGTCATTAAAGTGGTATCAAACGTCGAATCAGTATATTTACTGCCCGGACGTGTTTGTGAGATATTGAGGTTATTGTCCGTAGCGTCTCCGCTTATATTTCAGTTTTGCGCTGTACCGTCAGTATTAATTCAAAGTGATCGCATCGGGAATTAGTTATTGATTCAAAGATCACAACATCCAAAGAACATTCTCGGTACCATGGAAATGGAGTTATCATTATTGATGCTCGTAAAGGATTGCTGGCATCACTGCAGCATCACTACGTTTCATCATCTTGGTAGGTTTGGCTAACAGCCGATATTTCGACTAATTGCTTTGATATCCTTTGCAGACATCATTTTAAAAGTGCGTTTTGCACCTGGAGAAGAACGGTAGAGGTCCAATACCCACCAATCAGATCAGGTGTCAATGAGTGGCACATTCATGTGGAAGACCTGATGTGGTTGTTACAGTTAGACTTCTAATGAACCAGATAGCGATGTAGATGGTGTACATGTTTCAATTATTACTGCGTAATGGATGGGGAAGCTGCAGCAGTTGCTGTCAATTAGCAGTCGTTTAACGGAAGTCAAACCGCAAGTGCAATTAATAGACGCTAGGTTTTAAGCGTGATATGGAATACGCAATCGAATGTGTTCTCTAGGAATTCGGGTTCAAGCTCACTAGCAGCCAATTGGTTGGTATGATTGGTTCACATTGATATTTTAAGTTCAATATTCCATTTGGTTTTTAAACTTGGTTTATCTTCCGATATAACGCGTGCCCTACTTATCTCACCAGTTAAGTTCAAATCATCCTATTGATGTTAGTCAACATTTATTATTGCGATTTCTTTCACTTTTGAGTAACCGCGTACCCTACTTATCTGAACAGTTCTTGTCTATTGATAGTCAACTCTACGAGATGAGTTTGGTGCATGGTGTCGCGCTTTACAGTGGTTTGGTGCATGGTTAGCGTTAGATGCTAGCATAATCGTCAATTGATATCAGCAACGGTTGAGAATAAAGAACCTTGCACATCAAGCGTACAGCCATTCAAGTACACTGCCGGCATGTTGTCTGGTCCATTTTGTTTAAAAAAATAAGGAAGTCTAGTGTGAAATGACACCGGAAGTGGGGTCAACAAAGAACAGGTATTTATCATGTCTGAATATCGTTTGTCAACGTAGCAGTGCGAACGCGACATTGCTCCCAATGTTTAGCATAGAAGCCAGACTCGCTATCTATAAATAGTAGCAGCCACCGGTTGAAGCAATCAATTCAACAAATGATATCATGCATGGGGTAAACGTCAGCAAATTAACCCTAACAAGATTGACGAGAACAAAATGGATGTTGAGGTTTAAGACGGTATTGATCGCGGAGAATGTCACATCACTGTGCCCCATTGTTGACCATACCAATCCCACCACCTGACCATACCTTTCGTTTTCTAGTAACAATTGTTTTACGATAGCTAGAGAATCTGGTTGATTTACAAGGCCTGCTGTGCATCGTCCCCTCTAGATATATGGACGGCTACATCGAATCGGGAATAATCCTCCGGATCCCCCATAGAGCATCCATAGACTACGCAAGGTCGGATGGATAGTACATAAGGAACAGCCCATATCAGGTAAGGTAATCAAATATTTACTATGGCTGAATAAATATAACAAGGCGACGAATCGACTTATTACTCTCCTTCATTACAGACAGCTTAACTACTGGTTATTGATTCCACAAGGCAACTTATAGGCAGTCCGTCTACTTGACTTCATAAAGCTGGCAGCCAAGAGACGTATTCCTGTTCCATCATGTGTCATTCATTCAATTCGAAATACATTCCCCAAAATGAAAGGGTCACATGGATGGTTGAGCTACAGCACATATGCTTGCATAGATATAAATGATACACATATGAGAATACATAATTTTTCAACGTTTATGCCAACCCAAGTACAGAGTATTAATAGATTGCACACTGCCGATGATATATACTATCTAATACAACCATATGAACATGGCAGCTGCAAGCAGTAAGGAAATGCACATAACAGGTAGGCAGTGTCGTGGCACTTCGATACACCAATACTAGTGCCAAGTAACTGTGGGTGCATGAGTTACATTCCATTACTTTGCCGTACATATGTATACACTATATGTACTTCATAATATGATACAATCGTGACACAAATCATGAATTCGCGGATCATATCCGTGCACGATTACAGGGAGTTAACAGATGCATAAGTTTGGGGCTTGCAAGAGTCTTGTCTTCAGCAAACCAGCTTGTTATTTTAACTAACTGCTTCAGCGACCCACTCCACCGCACTGTTCGGGAATACCGTATGAGAGCAACTGTCATTATTACTGACAACTGAATCAGATGCGTTGAATCACACACAATCAGGGATATATTATACTTATTGTTGTTCATATTCGATAAGTTATCATATATGTGTATATACATATATATATATATATATATATATATATATATATATATATATATATATATATATATATATATATATATATATATATATATACATATATATATAAAATATGTATTTTATGTATATATATATCAATATATATATGTATATTTCATATATATATATATATAAATATATATATATGTATATATATATGTATATATATATATATAACATGTGTATATATATATATATAAACATGTATATATATGTATTTTATATATATATATATATTTATATATATATTCATATATATATGTATATATATATCATATATATCTATCCCATATATATATATATATATATATGTGTATATGTATGTATATATGTATATGCATATATATATATATATATATATATATATATATATATCTATATATATCTATATATATATATATATATATCTATATATATATATATATATATCTATATCTCTCTATATATATATATATATATATATATATATATATATATGAGAGCAACTCGACTACAACATATTTCATATTTCCGTGTCGATGTTAAATGGAAGGCCTAAATGCGATTTTTAGCTCTGTAAATGGTATTAATTTAAATAGGATTGAATGGCTTCGCGCGATGCAAATATAGCGATAAGCACGCATAAACGCCGTATTTTCATTTCAAACGGGAGCGCAATGACTTCGACAGTCGCGCTTTCCTTCACGCTGGCAGACCTTAAACATCCCATGTCTTGTTGATCAAGTGCTTGTTCAGTCCCGCGCGCCCTCTTTGGTTTGAGTCATGTTTTGCTTGATCAAGTGCTTGTTCAGTCCCGTCGCATTCTCTTTGGTTTGAGTCATGTTTTGCTTAATCAAGTGTTTGTTAAGTTCCGGAGCATGACACCCTATACGCTAATGCGGTTGCCTTGACAGCGTGTTATGAGTTTGACTTCGTACTTACAGGGGGAAATGCAAAACTATTCGTTTTGCTCGCGAGTTCGTTGCATCATGCATTTGACCATGCATCTCTGCGTTGGCGTCACCCATTTCAAAGTGACTGACAGTCAATAAAATGTAATGTGAGATGAAATATGATACTACTCGGAAAACCGATCTCTGCAAGACTCCTAATGCATTTGGCTGGGATGGCTGAGAAGCATTTGCTAGCCAAACCTAGACGCGTGTCTCTTTCTGTTTCCAATTCCTAGCAAAATACTTCAGATTCTTATCAATTACTACTCACGAGGGTACGTTATCGGGTGAACAAATTTGGTCGGTGGTAAAACAGATGTTATCCATAGTTAAAATGCAAAAAAAACAGACGCTATATTTAGAATTCCATATTCAACAAAAATCAAGGTAGGCACATCATCCAATTTTAAGACCACAGAAAGACTACCCGTGACAAAATGACAAAACCAATAGAGCTATCCGAATTTCCTGTTGATATTAGCAAAGGAAATGAGGTAACGTCCGTTGATATTATCGTGTTACCATGGTATTATCATAACCATGTGTCAAGTTGAAATTCAGTATATTGCATCTTGTGAAAACACTTATCTATAATGCATTCATGAATTATAGGAAAGTCGTCGCTGCATGAGGGAATAGTGCAATGCAGTGTACAATATAAACAACTGAAGTCAGGTGTATTCTCTCTTGAACATTGCAATCGCAATTATTACCCATTGTTTTGGGACCGGGATGTGCATGCACACAACGTAGGAAAGAATAATGTGTATCAAGAACAAAGGTCCATGACAGGTGCATCATACATTAAACCATACGCTGAATTCCAATGTCATCGGTTACTAACATCTCATTAATCGTCACCAAGTTGATTCTTTACCATACTTGCAGTTGGTGTTTACCTATGTGATCAATATTGTAAGTTTATGGATGCATATTGTATGCATACAATATTTGATGCCATTGGTTACCATGGGAATAATAGGCCTCTATTAGGATACACTGCGTTTGGCGTAGGTTCAATGGGTGACAATGGTGGCAGCGAAAGCAAGCCGTGTTTTTTTAACTTCACTGTTATTGACTTGGGGATTAATATTCATTCATCATTTTTGAAATATTATGATTCATACCGCTACATGCACCGGCATCTAGGGTTGTCTATCCAGCGTTATGGAGACGAAACAAGTGAAAACACATCGGGAAACTTGTAGTGTATGAGGTTCGCATGTTGATGGCTGCTGAACGAGTGGTAACATAAAGGTATATAGGGGACTGGTTTTAAGTACTCATAAGTGTGAGAGGCCATGTGTAACGGGTGAGTCAAGCGTCACAGGGTATATGACGCACGGCCGGTGATAACCGCATTCACTGGTAGCATCAGTAGCGTGCCATGCTGCTTTATCACCTGGGCATGGTGAGCTCCAGGCGGCTTTTATCATCGGTTTATCTTATTTGCAATAGACTCGTGTTTGGCGTATATCGATATTATCGATCCTTCTGGCAGTCAAGGTAGCTGTATGATATCATCACCAATTGAAATCAGAACACATCATAATGCATCATAAGCGAAACAGCTCAATGCATCAAATATGTTTGCAGAAATTTTTCCTGCAACCCACACAACTATCTAATCGAGCATGTATAAGCTGCCGACGACAACCTCTTATAGGAACTGTCCACGGACTGAATCACATACAGAATCATAATACAAAATCATCATTACATGCTGCTGTAAATTACAGGACAGTGCTGGGTTGATGATTAAGGACGTGGAGTCTGTGGAGTTACTTTTACATTAGAGACCATGGCTACCATTTACCTAGATGGGACAACGTTCAACTTGTGGATGTATGTAGCCTGAACAAAACGGTCAAGATGATATATTTGCCGAATGACCCCTCGAGAATAAGTTCAAGCTGAGATGTATTTATGCAGCTTACATGCTGTGCCTCATCGCGACACAGGGCGGTCTAGATGCCGTTCGTACAAGTTTCAGCTACTGATTCAGCCAATCAGAGTGCAACTGCTGAATAATCGCAACTAGTTACAGCTATTGGAGGGCATATTTATACTAGTGGGCATGTCCGAACACAGATTCTGATTGCGCGCAACTAACGCAACCAACGAGAACACAGCGTTTATTAGCACACAACTACACCAGCCAACCATAGCGCATATTTTAGTGGCACGCAGCTAAATCCACTTATCAGGGAAAAGGTTCTACTCGCACACACATTATCAGCCAATATTTGGCGCTGAAGTTCATTATGAAATGAAGCAGCACTTTCATGATTTTCAAGTGATGCAAATGTGTGCAATAAACATATCATCTCACACAAGTTCTCATTGGCTGATCTAGTCGTGCGAAAATTAAAGCTGTGTCCTGATTGGCTTATGTAGTTGTGCGAAATTACAAGCTGTGTTGTGATTGCCTGAAGATCAATAGGATCCATGGCAGATGTTCTGACCATTTTAAACTCCTGCTCAATAAATTGGTCATTGACATTAGGATCTTCTTCCTTTATTTATTTAAACCATCACTGCCGACCTCAGACGCCTCATCCTTCTTCCATACAGCTACACGTCATCGCCCCGCCACTCACCATAGATGATTGTGTAGATGCAGTGCAAATAAAAAACAGTCACGTGCAACTTTTGTCATTTTCGACAGTTAAAAGCGCCACTATTGCAGTATTCAACGTTGAATGCAGTCACACCACATTAACCACTCTGTTCCAACATGATAATTGTTTTTGGATTACCATAACATTCACTTACAGTTTATGACCGGCTGAAGCCAAGCTGTAAAAGAGACTTCCACAAAACAAAGGGATTCCACACAGTATGAGCACATATAGATGAATGGATTTAGGAAGTGTTGCCATTTTCCGCGACATGGCTTCCAGATGCCATAATCGGATAATAAGCATCAATTTCCTTACCTATATTTGTCGAAAGCTCTTGGAGCTTCGTCAATATATGTTTCACACAGGCTTAGAAGGGTTTCGATCTCTCGATCTCCACGGGGGCCACAATAACATTTGCATGTTCCACGTGTTAACCTGCATGTATGTAGTACTCATTTATATGAAATATCCCATAATTTTTCTGTTAGTTGACTGGACGTGGAGCTAAGACAATGTTCATCTCCCCTATTGGACCATTCAATATAGAGTAGTTTATCGCCGCTTCTAAACCCATGGCACAAAAGGTCCTACGTGACATGTTTGACCAGCTGATTACGGGGGAGAGGCAAGAGCAATGACAACGAGACAGCTTGACTACTCTGTCGTCACACTGTCCTACTGACATTTAACGTGGATAGGGTCTTAGCTAACTACTTGAGGTATCATTGCAGTACACAGGACCCGACTATGAAACATATACATGGTTACCCTCGTAAATATGTTACTTATAGGTTCAAATGTTAGTGACAACGTGATAACATACGGTGTATACGCCAAAGGTTTGGTGCACATGAGATTCTTCGACGGCTATTAGCAACTTCACCGCATACATCTCAGATTATCCGCCAAATATATCAATGAATATATACCAAGAAGATTTTCATATCGATTCAGTCAGAGAATTATTCTACCTTTCTTTGCATTACGATAATGTGGCTAACTCTGTTCTGGAATTCCACAAAAAGGCTACGTTCACACCCAAAAATCAAATCGAGGCACAAAAAGGCTACGTTCACACCCAAAAATCAAATCGAGGCTGCCAAGCTCACATTATTCTTTATCCTTACGATAAATCGTTCTTTCTGATCGCCATTTGGTTGATCCACCACAGATCAGTTGTGGAGATGCTCGCTGGGTTAACACGGGTGACATTGAGAGATGGACAAAATGAGAGATACATACCCTGACAAATAGGAAATATCAATAGAACACATAAAGATGTGTTCTTCTGAGCATTCTAAGCCATAGCACCATGATATATAGATAATGTGATTGATCTAGGCCACACATGAAAGAAGGGCGCTCCTCTTCCTACTTATCAATACCGGACTATCATTAGTGTTGTATTTCGCCATTCATAAGCAAAACTGTCGATAATTGTGCTGCTCAATGGAATAAGTAATAATTCGATAGGACATGACGTTGATATATGGATGTTTTTCAATTCACTTAGGTAGACTGGGTAAACCATTAAGTTAGTATTATTTTGGTAGTTTGTGCCGGCGCAGTATTCATTCTTCATTGTTTTGCGCAGACAGCATCTGGGATGAATTGGGGTAGTCAGTCTGCTTCTAGGTTAGGTCGTACAAACAGCCTGAGAAGTTTCTCATATCTACATACATTCGGTGTAAATGGACCAGGTGTAATCAGCAGGTAGTAAACCCATCAACCTGATCCTGCACGCATAGAATCACGGGCTGGCGTGAAACATTGGGTACATGCAAGTGGCATCCATCGTACATCATGTTGAAGTGATCTAGATTCCAACACTCTTCCTTGTTTAGCCCTGGTTTGGTTGATTGTCAGAAGGTTCCGGTAATCCGCTGGTTTTTGCTAAGAGCCAACACATCTCTCAGTGTCTAGCATATACCTATCTGCTCATTTGCCCTCGTTCAGCATCCCAGCTAACCTCATCAACCCCCGCTCCACCAGCTACCTCCATTCTCTATGCACCACCATGCTTACGTCTGAAAAGTACTTATCTTTGAGAAATTCGTTACATGTTGATCACCCGTGAGCATCAAGTCCGACATATAAATTGCTATGGAGCTACAAATAAGAAGTGTTTTCTTGCTAAGGCTTTCATGGCAACATTATCAACGATAGACAAGTGTAAGGCTAAATTGTAAGTAATGTCGTGTGAAGAACTACATTTCAATGTGGCGACGCTTCACTACTTTCTTCGTACTCCCTTGAGACCATCTACCGCATAGCTTATGCCAAAATGCTCCGGACCCCTTACGGTCACTTCCATGTAGCTCCCCAAAATCCGGGAAGCGATCCATCAAGGGGATGACACCGTGGCAGGCCTTCGTGCAAGGTAACCCAACCGTTGCCGCACTCTCAATCCTGTATTCTTGTGTTGCATCCAATTGAGAAATCAAACAACAGCACACGGTGCCCACAGTTGATATATGATCCAGGTGCGTGTGCGGGAAGCCGCCGTCTGTAGGTGGTAAAGCTTTCGTCGCTTTACTAGGTGGCGGTTTCATATGTTGATATATTTGTGTGTTAGCGACCTTTTCAACAATTTAAGAACATTCGCTATAGTTCAAATATGAATATGCATTGCGATACAGATCAAAAGAACGACGAAATTTAGGTACAAGGTCAGTCACTACAGAGCTGATGTCATGGCTGTAAAACTGGGGTGCCATCATCTGGGTATAAAGGTGCATGAATGTCGAGGCCAAACTGTTGTGGCAAAAGGAATTTTTCAACCGAATGTTGCATAGATGTATTAATGTTTGCAGTGTGCGATTTTGATGGCAGGACCGTTTATGATCCAGCCCCAACGAGTGTCTGAGAAAGCGATCATCATTGAAATAATCCAAGAAAACAATGTTCAGAAAGATATGCAAGAAAAACAGGTTTTTAAAGATTCTATGTCGAAATAATACCTTACATCAGAGAGTTCGCTATTACAAACAACACAAATCTGAAAACTTTGGCCGATCAATGCATATTGTATTATAATTGTATCGTTATTTGTTGAATGCGAATTGTCATGTAAACAATTGTTTACATCGTGTTCGATAGAATAAACAAAATCGGCGGAATGTCAAACACAAGCAGAAAACCTGACGAGTAGCAAAGGACTTGCCACGTCCCGCCGGAATAGTAGCCGGAATTCGAAATTTTGTCACATATCCAGACCGGGCACGGGCAAAATGGAGCTGTGGATTTCCTGTCACACGTATTTTTATAATACAGGTGATTTATATAGGCAAACAATACCACGTATGGTAGCTAATCTTTTAAATAAAGACAAATCATATATTCTGTCGTTTAACAGGACCCAATTGGGCGTACCGAAATATCCTCATCTGTAACCTCATGCAAGCGACAAAAGAGGACTCACGCATCATCAAAGCAGTTACACCTTGATATATAAAAATATATATATATATACATATACATATATATATATATATATATATATGTATATATATATATATATATATATATATATGTATATATACATATGTATATATATATATATATATATATATATATATATATATATATATATATATATATATATATATATATACATATACATACATATATATATGAATAAACATAACCCTGATTAAGTCACTCATACATCACCCTGATTTAGTCTCCTTTACATCACCCTGGTAACGTCTCCAAACATCATCATCCCTATTTAGTCTTCCAATTATTACCCTGATTATATCTTCCATGCATCACCCTGATTAAGTCTCCAAACATCACTCTGATAAAGTCCTCAACATCAACCTTATCAAGTCCCCAAGCATCTCCCTGATCCCAGCAACAGACTGACGCCTCCACCTTGTTACACCATCAGAGTGCCTGTTCCAAGGCATCATAACGTCCAGCCTGTCATGAAGGTTCGGACAGACTTTTGGGCGCCAATAGACTGCAAAGTGATCATGACCGGGACTCCGACAACCCAAGCTTCTACGCAGCTTCCTTTGTTTTAAGTTATTCACATAAAAAAACAATTGTCACCACACAGTATGATAACTGCATGATGTATGTCTTTATAACACTATAATGTAGTTTGTCATTGGTCTGAAGTAGGTGCATTTTCGTAAAGGTATTGCTGTCTGGTTTGTGAAACTTGTTAAATCATCATCAATGAACAATCATTCATTTGTTTGGCAAAAATGATGAAGCCACAAAGGTGCAGTGTAGTTGATCCAATGACACATTGTGGTCGCTTCTCTAGTGCTGTGACCTGGGTAGCACAGGCCGAGACAGGCTTATGGATATACAAGAGAATATATCTGAGGCACCGAGCCTATTGCTCTCGAACAAGAGCGGGGTTTGCTAATCAGCCATGAGAATGCAATCGTGCTAACTGTGTCAACGGGAGCAGTATGGGGGTCCCTTGAAAGTGACCTAATGACGGGTTCTGTTGTGTATCGCGTTCTATTCGAGTATCGATCGATGGTCCTCCCAGGGCCCAAACAAGCATGGAAATCAGTTGGGGGTCGGTGGGGTTGGCCGTGCTTGTTGTCGGAGGGGGATTTCTTATGCGCAATCCACATGCGCCAGTTACTGAACCTCATGTCACTTCACGGCGTGATCCCAGAGAACCATCCACTGACACGACCTCTGACCCCGATTAGCCTCAAAACCTGCGGATTGTGAAAGTCTGACACGAATAAGTAATGAGGCATGCAATACAAAAATGGTGTCCTAGATTATGTGAGTTCATAAATAATGGCAAAGAGCGGCCCAAATTGGGATGGAATTGTATGATATCGTTTTAGATACCGTTACACATCAAGCTATAAGCCCTTGTAAACTGTGCAAGTGAGTCGTGAAGACGGTGAGTATATGATCACAAAACGCAATGACCTGACACACGGTGAGCTGTAAAGACGCCTATAGATATAGAAAGAGATCTTGTCCAAATCCTGTCGATGGTAAGACGATAAACTAAAATATATATATATATATATATATATATATATATATATATATATATATATATATATATATATATATATATATATATATATATATATATATATATATATATATATATATATATATATATATATATATATATATATATATATATATATATATATATATATATACACACACACACATAGATGTGCTTGTGTTGCTAATCACCCTTCCGTTGCCTCTGGACCACCATCTGAGAGCCTGTAGGGTAGCTTCCGTATCAGAGAGGAATTTCAGCTCATCCATTATGTCAAATCTTACGATGCCGGATTCTGAACCATGACCTAGCTCGTACTTCAGAGAGCGACCATGTTGATCCTTTGCCAGGGTTTATAACATTTCATATATGATTGCTAGCGAAAATCCATCGTCGTTTGAGGCCTGTAACAGGCGCATCAATGGGCTTTTCAAGTCGCCTGCGTAATGCATCACTCTTCCTGGAGAACAGAATGCAACTGCATTAGTGTATGCCAGTGTAGTGGTTGATTCAAGCGTAATCGCAATTTATCGAAGTCTGCCTCTTGATATGAATCGACCTATTATGAAACTGACACTGGTAGGACGCAGAACACGGTTAGTGGAACGAATATATTCAGGGACCATATTTAATGCAATTCGGTATCAAAGGACAAAACCTGATAAAACGTTTTGAAGTCGATATGATTCCTTATAGGCAGTATAGTAGTATCATTACACACTGTCATTACCGGGTACTGAGTAAGTCACAGTTTACATGATGTAAGAAAGTTCTTCTGCGCATTACATATTTAGTCAGTTTTGACGGTTGTTAGTCCAGCTGTATTTTCACATAAGTGGCGGGGTTTAGCTGACCAGTATGTATTTGTACCTGCTAGCTAATCAGTCGTGTCGGCTATGGCATAGCGCTCTCGCTAACACTGCCGACTAATCAGTCGTGTCGGCTATGGCATAGCGCTCTCGCTAACACTGCCGACTAATCAGTCGTGTCGGCTATGGCATAGCGCTCTCGCTAACACTGCCGACTAATCAGTCGTGTTGGCTATGGTGTAGCGCTCTCGCTAACACTGCCGACTAATCAGTCGTGTCGGCTATGGTGTAGCGCTCTCGCTAACACTGCCGACTAATCAGTCGTGTCGGCTATGGTGTAGCGCTCTCGCTAACACTGCCGACTAATCAGTCGTGTCGGCTATGGTGTAGCGCTCTCGCTAACACTGCCGACTAATCAGTCGTGTCGGCTATGGTGTAGCGCTCTAGCTAACACTGCCGACTAATCAGTCGTGTCGGCTATGGCATAGCGCTCTCGCTAACACAGCCGACTAATCAGTCGTGTCGGCTATGACATAGCGCTCTAGCTAACACTGCCGACTAATCAGTCGTGTCGGCTATGGCATAGCGCTCTCGCTAACACTGCCGACTAATCAGTCGTGTTGGCTATGGTGTAGCGCTCTCGCTAACACGGCCGACTAATCAGTCGTGTCGGCTATGGTGTAGCGCTCTAGCTAACACTGCCGACTAATCAGTCGTGTCGGCTATGGTGTAGCGCTCTAGCTAACACTGCCGACCAAAGAACAACACTCATGTCAACAGTTATGTAATACGACTTACAAACGAAACGCAAAAACTACATCTGTGACAATATATGATATAACGAGGATACGATAATGCCCCAACGGAAATGTCAATATGTCCACACAAACCGCCGTCTGCCGTACACCTCGTATATGATCAGCCCCATAAATGTATGGCTTGCTACAATGCAATGAATTAATGTGTTCCCACGCTCGGCTGGAAGTTATCGCTTACTTCACGGTCGACGCATTTTGTTCCACTTCGACGAAGAGTTCTGGCAGTCGGCACTACGTCACGCGGTCATGTGATATAGATAGTGGCGAATTGTTTAGGGTAAAGCTTTCACTGTCAATGCGCTGGTCAGACAACGAACTTTTAAAATGTGTCCACATTTCCTCAGACATAATCTCGGTCTGTTTATATGTTATGTAACTTTCGGCTTTGCATTGTCCCAATTACTGCCTTACGTGATGTGTGGTATTTGTAAAATGTGAATGAGAGGATATCAAATGTATCTACTAATGTCCCATTCAGCGTGTGATACTATATGAATCTTACTGAAAGCTCTTATCCCTGGGGTCTTTTATAGTTGGCATTTTGTACCATGAACTGATATATGTAATTTATAATTTATGTGGTATTCCTGACCAACATCTTCTACTCTATTGAAGTTCTTTGTTGTTGCGATCAAAAGCTTCAAGCCTGCAGAAAAGATGGCAACACCTCAATAAACCACGACTCACGCTTTAGGGACCAAGGAATTGCTTGACGATGTTTCTATCGCGAACAAACTTATGTTCCCTTGAGACCGGTGTTATGAGCTCTATAAGCTGTTTACGTTGGGAGCCGCAAAACATG
>CM067357.1:44275161-44405161 GCA_034190875.2 Urechis unicinctus
TAGGGGTAACAACATGCGCTATCCGTTACTCCCTCTAAAGGAAGTTACTACGCCATAAGCGACTCTCTTTATGATGGGTGTAACTACTTGAAATATTTGACTCTATAAGGAGTAACTATCAGCGCTGCCAGTTACCTTCACCAAACAGAATAACATCCTGTGCTATCTCCCTCTATCGGAAGTTATTACCAACACTATCGGTGTTCCCTCTACCGGGAGTAATTACCTACACTATCAGTGCACACCTCTACCGGGAGTATTTACCTACGACTCTCTTTATGATGGGTGCCCCCTCTACCGGGAGTAATTACCTAGTAACTATCAGTGCTGCCAGTTACCCTCTACCCAAACAGAATACCTACACCTGTGCTATCTCCCTCTATCGGAAGTTATTACCAACACTATCGGTGTATCTTTCTACCGGGAGTAATTACCTACACTATCAGTGCATCCTCTACCGGGAGTATTTACCTACACTATCAGTGCCCACTTCTACCGGAAGTAATTACCTACACTATCAGTGCCTCCCTCTACCAGGAGTTATTACCAGTGCTTCAGTGACACTATTGCTATTGGTACTAACTACGTGTGCATCGTGTGACGTCTTCCCATAGCGGTAACGGCCTGTACCATCAGTAACTCCGCTGGGAGTTAGTCTCTCTGTTGGCAGTAATAACCAGCGTCATTAGTCGATTTTACTATACCAGGAAAAACTAATTGCACTTTCGCTGACTCTCTCTACTAAAGGTCACTACATGTGTATCAGCGACGCCATCCATTAGGGGTAGCTACCTACGAAGCCCATAGGTATTAATTCATAGTAAAGAGAGTCACTGCTAGCGTAGGTAGTCTCTCATACAGGAGGTGTTTTACATATTAGGAGAAACTACCAGCGCTATCAGTGACTCCCTCTACTAACATTACTACATGTGCATGTCCACTAGGCGCAGCTACCTGTGTACTATTGAATCGCTCTCAATGAAGATTAGCTACTTATAAATCCTCAACAGCACAATACGTCAACAACACACCTGCACACATCTTTATACTTCCCTTTAGTGTTAATGCTACTGCACTTCTCATTAGTGGTAACATCAGTCTGATCTGATGGCGAACAGGGTTTTCCACTATAGTAAAAAGCGGCTACACGTATCCCTTCAGTGCGATGCTACAGCGGGCGCGTTATTGCAGCATGAATTGACATCCGAGGCCGTTTCATGACTAATTGCCCAGTCGGGTGTAATCCTAGTACCGCAAGGTTCTACTAAGACACACGCTGCATGGCGGCAAGTTATCCGTATTGCTTCCTTATTTGTAATTACATAACTTATTAATATATTTATGACAAGAAAGCAATGACTCGACTTGATTGTATTATGTCACAATGTATCAGGGTTCCCAATGTTCACAACATCAAGCATGCACTAGGCTTATCGAGTCATTGTTGTGTGACGTTGCGGCTTATTGTGGCGGCTTCATATAGTGCACAAACGCGTTCATGCGCATAGTTTGCATTGCGCCAATCCATTCGCAGAAAACAGAATCCATTAAATGTACAGGAGCTACAAAAACTATCTAAGTTAAACACATAGTACGGTCTATGCCATACACTCAATCGTCAA
This sequence comes from Urechis unicinctus, assembly GCA_034190875.2. NCBI lineage: Eukaryota > Metazoa > Annelida > Polychaeta > Xenopneusta > Urechidae > Urechis > Urechis unicinctus. The sequence goes on from CM067357.1 coordinate 44,276,784, forward strand.
GTACATTGTATTGGAATCACTAAAAAGGAAAGATGACGGATCTAACATATACACCCTTCATGAATATTCCATTGCCCTATCTGATTTCGACTATAACCTATGTGCTATATATTACTCTTTGCTTAATATATTCATGGTTTTGTGCGGTCAGCCTTACAAGGTTCAGTAAGTCATATGAATCTGCACGTCGCCTCTAAGCTTCGTTCACTATATGCAAAGATAGAATGAGAGCCCTGGCGCATGAGGAAGGTTGTCGGTAGGGATTGGGATTCGCTGAGATCAATCACTACTCCGTACCTAAGATTTATTATTCTGCAATTGTAGTATGGTATATTTGATTGCAACTCTCGGATGCAACTAGGATTCCCTATGGATTCGTTACGTCTGTCTATGGATGTTGCTATGGAGAGATGGTGAGTAACTACGCGTTCCGATGCAAGATTCGGATCCTGGCTTGGGATTATGCGTCTTTTGTCACTTTAGCGCCGTGTCTGTATGTAAGAAACCTACTCCATTTGGTGTCCATTTTCGCGTCAGCCTCCTTTATTTTGATGACGGAGACAATGATAGTTCATCCTTCGTCTATGCATGATATACACCTGTTAATAAAACTGTGGTTTCATTCTCTTGGACAAGCCAGACATTTCAGTTTGATCTCACATGCAGACGTATTACACGTTATTAATCAGCCTTCCTCGATAACAAATAACAAGGAGTGGTAATGTTCGGATTGGTTAATTATGACAGCGCTGTGGTGTCAACTAGCCTGTATTTGTGAGAACCCACAAATGAATTGCTTTTTTATCAATGGATAGCTGTGTTCATTAAAGAGATAGGTAAACAAACAAAGGAGACCTGTTCAAGTTGGGAATTGATGGTGCATAGTTCATTGACGTTACTAACTTCAGGGATGTCGACCCCTTCATCAGCGATCCATCACCTACACGAACATTACCTCTGATTATCATGCATGAAATACGCAGGATAACAAATAACATATTTTTATAAAATAAGCCTTTTTGACATATTATATCTAATGGAAATAGCTTACTTGAAAACCAGATATAAATAAACTACGTCGGAAATAAAGGCTCATATTAATGTTTTAATATTTGATGGGGCAATGAGATGACGACCATTACAATGTCAAATGTGCTGTTATAATTAACCAATCCGAACATTACCGTTCATTGTTATTTGTTATCGAGGAAGGTTGATTAATAGCGTGTAATACATCTGCATGTGAGATCAAACGGAAATATCTGGCTTGTCCAAGAGGATGAAACCACAGTGTTATTAACAGGTGTATACCATGCATGGACAGCAAGCTGGCAATGTATTCGGTAGGAGCGCGGCTTTATAGATAAGCCTCTTTGTGTTCTCGCTTTGTGATGCCTATGCTGCGCTATACTGACAACCCTTCAGCATCAGTGCACCCTCCAAAGACACGTCATATATAAGATATTACTGCCGAAACAATACACTCATACAAACATCAACGGTCGCAAGGTATGTGCCATTTAGTAATCGTTAAGGTGATGTCTGGCCCAAGGGCTTTGTACATGACTAATGCTTCGTAGATGCAGCAATTTACTCCCAGAATTTCTAGCTGCAATGTAATTCTTGTTCACATAACCATATAGCTGTGCAACTAACTGTGAAGCAAGAACTACGAAATAAATCTATTCGCAGCACACACTTGAAAGACTGTTAGGTAAGGAAGAGGACAAACCGTGGTAAACACTCATGCGCCAATATGCGAACTACGTCATTGCGTAGTCTTAGGTTAGGGTTACCGAAAGGACTATGTACGGTTCGGAAGGGTTACGAATCGTATTCCAGCTGGCGTGTTCGGGAAGAATCATTCGTTGCTGATGACTTCAGGCGGTCACGAATGTAAAGACAATATGAAGGTTGTTCTGAACAATATTGCATCATTATTTGGTCTGAGCAAAACATTACTAAGAGGCTATCGAGACTTATTGCAGGGCTTCATTACGCAATAAGGTAACCCTTCGATAGGTAGGCACAATTTGTGAACAACTGGTCCACAGACGCTGGTGAGTAATAACCGCTTCCTATCTGCATCTACGAGCTGGTTCCATGTTTAAGGATGAACTATTTTAGGACGTCCAGAATGAAGGAGGCGTTTATCTCGTGCATTTGTACGGTCTTAACAAGAGTCATGATCTTCTTATGCATACGGGCTGGCTCATCATAAACGAGGTCCATCAAGTAGCATTCATCGATACCTGCAATATTAGACTGCTTTATATTTAGCGAGTGTTAGAGTTTAATAACATCCATCGTAGTTTTGCAAGTGACTCATCATTATTTATACCTTGTAACTGTATTCTGTCAAGATGAGAATCGATAAAATCTTACCGTTTTAGGGAGCGCTGTTATAATTTATTTTCTGATATGGTGAAATATGAATTAATAGGATATTCATGGATGGCTTCATCGCGCTGCTATAAAGTGGATGGCCATGTAGACAATTCGCGGTCATTCGATTTTATTGTGTTTAAACCTGAGGGAAAAATGGCCCATGTTAGTCATGTTCTTATGTATTTTCATAGATGTGTGATATGGCATGTGATAACTCACAGAAAAGTAATACCACATTTTGCGTTGTTCTGGTTCACGTGTGGACAATGAAAGTGTGGACCGAGCTGAGTAGCCCTGGTTAACCATATGGTAGATGAATGCGTTCTGATAAGTTTTGTTACGTACTAGTTACGTACGATGGTGTCAATAAAATTCACGCTACTAATGGTGGTCGGTAATGCTTAATCTCGGTCCCCATTGAAATTGCCTACATCTATCACAACGGAAACATCGGAATCTATTTACAGATTATTGATGACCGCGTAAAGTTCTTGAGGCCACATGAGATTTAGCTCATACAGTACATCTCAAATCCTTTTGTTCTGGGACATAAAATACCTTCTGTTACAATTGATGACATTATTTGCTGATGTGAGACCAGTCATCTATTATTTTGCCAGCAAGAAGAGAAAAATCCGTTTTTCTGCAAACGTGCCTCTGGTCATTTCATCATCAATCGTTCAAAATTGGCAATCAGCTATACCAGTTCGGTGATAGGCGATATGTCACAGCAAACCTTGATACGAAGACAGCTTTCCAAATTGTGAATATGATGGGGAAATTGGCCTACAACTATCGCAAGAAATATCTTGAAGGCGAAGCTCTCCCTTCGCTAATGTACAGTATATATATATATATATATATATATATATATATATATATATATATATATATATATATATAGATATATATATATATATATATATATATATATATATATATATATATATATATATATATATATATATATATATCTATATATATATATATATATATATATATATATATATATATATATATATATATGTATACATACATACTTACATTCATACATACATACATACATTCAACGCCAAATCGTCTAACACAAAGACATTGCTCTCCTAAAGTTCAACATTTGCCATTGTTTACGGTGAAAACTGCGGACTTGTCAGTGATGAGTTCATCGTGTGACGTCACGAGATGCCGGGCCGAAAATTAAGAAAATAGTGGCGGGGGCCAAAAAATCTCCTTTCTATTTACATTTGCGATATGTTCGTGTGATTGTTCGAAAATTGAACCACAAAAACCGACTAAACTTCCTCTTTCTTTCGGTTTCATAAAACAAACCATGAACAATTGATGTCGTCCAGCAAATCTTAATAATGACTTCAATATGGCCGACACAATTAACATCAACATGCCGCCGCTGTTTGATTTTGTAATTTCAAGAGTTATTGTTTGATTATATCTCATAATAATGTGTAATGACAGATAAATCGACAAGCTTTTCCATTTACAGTTTTAATGACAGAAATGTTTATGCAATTGGCCGAAGGAGATAACAATTTGTCTGCAAAGTGGGATATTTTGCTCGCAACACTTTTCTTCTAGACACTGCCAAGATGACAGCTAACACATGTCCTCAGGTCGATCATGTTTACATGACATTGGTGTCAAATGCAAAGTGTAGCGTCTGCTAAATTTCACAGGAAAACAGTCATTCATTCATTCAGAAGATGTACGGTACTGTTTTGTATAGAAATAGAAATCCCGTTACAACGATACAATCTCGTTGTGACAATTTATAACCCGCCATCATTAAGTACCGAGAGGGCGACATGTCAAACGTCAGCTGCACAGAAAAGTAAGTCATGAATTGTATCGACAAATTAAATCTAATCTCATAAAGATTATTGTGGAATAAGGAAGCGTGATTTGGCTTAAATGTCGTCAACCAATTATTGTAAATACTCACTCTAATGATGTCAGACCCAGCGCTGCTGTGAGGTTTGCTTGATCATTGCTTGGGAGTGGATTGAACATCCTGGTCGACTTGGGCTTTTTTTCTGACACGTGTGGCATTGGTCTCGCCGTGTTCGTACCTTGGCCAGATTATACCCCGAGCTATATTCTGCCCTAGGCCAGATTATGGCCCGGGGTTTAATCTACCTAGGCCAATTTAACCCCGGGTATAGCTTGGCGGGGGGTTATTCTGGTCTGCAACACTGGCATTACTTGAATAGTGTGGTCTTCGTAGCAGAACTGCCTGGTCGCCGCCGTGACCAGTGCATCAAACTGGGCTGATCTGGTTAATCGATCGATATGTTTCTGCATCATGCTGGCATGACATATAATGGTACGACTGTAATGCACAAGCAGGTGTACTTGTATATAATTGTGCCTACTTCCATACCATCTAGGAATAAATGGCCATCATTTGGGAAGAGATGTTGCTTGGCGAGCTATCGATACCCATTTGGGTCATCATTAGTTATGGGGCCTTTTGTTTGACCAGCGGAAACGTCATGGTCAGGCCCTAGCGGTGAAATATTTCGCCATGTGATTTTGGCTGTTCAAGTAATGCCTCTTCGCCTGAGGCATGGTCGAGTCCGGTTCGGATCAACAAGATGATTATTGAGCTGGTTTTCTTAGCTAGAACGACCATATGAAAGGGGTTGTGGCTTCCAGATTCAATAAATATTTATCGTGGATTTAGGATATTTTTATCATTTTTTACTAGTTTAAAATGTAAGTATCTTTATGGGGATTATATAGTGAGCTGATTGTGGATTTTACAAGAAGATATCGTGTCATTTTGGCAGTGGAATTACTGAATTCTGTTTATTTTTACCTAAATATTTTTTAAGTAAAGGACAAAGAGAGGCTGCAGAGGGGGACAATACCTCGAGTGAGAGTGTCTGCCCAAAGAGCCACGGCAAGGGTCAACCAAAGCAATACTCAAGTTAAGAACAAACGTGGCTGCAGTCCCTAACACAAAGGTTTTACAGACATATTATTATGCTCGGTGCAGAGGAGCAAAAATTGAGAAACTCTCACCTGTTCCCATACACCCAGCTAAGAGAAATTTTCTGAAAGTGTGTGGTTTAAATGCGCAATCAGTGAGAAATAAAGCACATTCAATGAGTGATTATATTTGGAGTAACTACTTTGACATTTGTGCTACATGTGAGACGTGGCTGTGAGAAGATGACCAGGCTGTGTTGTGTGCAGCAAAATCAGCCTTGCAGAAAACACAGGTATCATACAGAAAGCTTAAGGTCGAGAGCGGTTTGCCTTCTACCCAATCGACTCGCGAAATATATAGTACACAACTAGTTAAAGTTATTATATTGTCTTATTGTTAGCAGAATACACATTACCATGCCAGTAGCCACACAGACTTTAATAGGGATGTTATCTTTTCCATCTATTTATATCCTATTTATACCCTGCATTTGGTACATAAAAGGTCAATATCCTTAGCAGACTGTACCTTATTTACTGACACTTCAGTCACCGGAGCCATAGGTAACGAATATAAATTTATGCAACAAATAGTTGACGAAAATACAACTTTGGTTGTCATTTATCGGACGCACCAGCGCATTCTTTCTTTCGGGCCATGGTTCTTTGTTAACGACTAAGTAAAATATATTGGTCCACTTACATTAGTATCTCTCAGTAACTGTACAGTTAGTTGAGTGTGATGGTGGATTGGTGCTGATGGATTTATAGTGGGCTACTATTATGTATACATTGTGCAGGGATGAGTCTTAATTGTGCAGTAGGGTGTGTTTGTAGATTTATGCGGGGCGAGGGCGGTTAAATTTATGCATGGTATAGTGAAGTATTTGAATAGTGTAGAACGAAGTACGGTGAGGTTGTGACAGTTCCGTATTTGCGTGGTACATTGCTGTGTTGTCGGGTATAAGAGCACTCTAGCTGAAAGTAAGGATTGTGCTATGCTGTGTATGTTGACATTTCATAGAGGTTATCTTACCTGTGCCACTACATCAATTCCTACCTTTTCTACCTAGATGTCACACAACCTGTTCTCCATCACATTTTATTTTTCATACCCTAGCAGGGCTTTGTCAAATATGATCACTTTGCTTAGTTTACTGCTACGGATATGCCTTTGTCTTTGTAAATATAATTAATCGCCGCTCTTTTGGGTGGCGATATTAAGTTTGTGTTGCTGATCGTTCATATTGGTATCCCACGAAAAGAAGCCTGAGAGGTGATTGGTGGCCAGGTCACTGGCATTAAGGTCTTCTGTGTTCCTTATAACAACATAAACAGGATTTTGCCGCCCCTGAAAGACTCACAGAAATTCATCGCCATTTCAGCATTTGGACGTACAAATGGGTGTCCAGTTGCTTTCATCCTTACTCCTCTTTGTTATTCATATTCGACTTTTGCGGGAGTTCCAAGGAACGAATTACATAAAGTGGGCATACAATTGCCTCTTGAACGTTCGCTTTAGCTGTATCATATGCCATTATGCTAACAAGGTGACAGGAGAAATGGATGATTATACAAAGCCGTATGGAGTATTATATCATCGTGTGATAAGAATACCCCATCTGAAATTGTATCCTTTGCTAGTTTATATCAGCGGTTGAGCTTAATTTCTCAAGTTCTACATTGCTCCAATTACCGATAACTCATATTTATGATTTATTCAGTGGCGTAGGCTTGATTGCTAAATTTCTTTAAATTTATTCAAGTAATGACGTAGCACCAATGATTTTACTTGCAATTGATATGCTGTATTCTATAAATATATTAGTAGAATCGGTGCATTCTGGCTTTATATGGTAATTAACACACCATGTGTAGTAATCAATGATCTACTTTATATTCATAGATGTTGTAATTAGCGGCGACAGCACTCTCAGGAGAGGGATATCACTTAGCTGGTAGATTCCCCCTACAGCTGACAAGGGCTCTACAGACGGAACGCTGCATCCCGAATCATATCCTTCAATAAGCTGTTAACCTTATGTAATCTAACCCGGAAACCGAATATCAGCTGTCTCAAGCTTGTCACATCATGTGAGTTCTAAAAGGGAGTTTACACGTCAAGGGAGCTGCATTACAAAGTCATCACACATAAATACATTTATATCACATTCGTTTTTTCAAATCGATGTAAAACATAAATAACACAATTTGCTGCGTAAACTAGATTGAGTTTTTGCAAACGTTCAAATGCCTACTGAATAGAACGACAGAATTACGTCCAGTTATCATCAATTAATCGATGTGCGTTTGTTCTACACATTTCAGGCACCCATTTTGTTTTACCGCTGGATAGAGAATCTGAAGCCACGTAAATGTATTTATGCACATATACAATGCACTAGTCAAATACCATATTTGCTACCTTTTGCTTGTCAATTGATTTGCTCTTTGCTAAATATATCCACCTTGATATTGGTCACTGGGGAGGATGTTGAATACAGGTGTGAGCGAGCAAGTGTTATGCTGCATTCATTGATGTGTCTGCAATATTGCTAATGGTTGATGAGTAGATTCATCGAGTGCTACCTTGTGCGGAATATGTAATCCAGGAACACAATATTGTTCATCAATAATATTCGCGATGGTGTGGACTAGCCTCTCATGATTATTGACGTGGAGGGCGTTTGTTACAATGTGGAGAATACCATAATTGAGAAAAGAGGACGTATCAAAAGGGTAAGGCTTTTTATGCTGTACATTCAGCATTCAAGGGCTTTCACTCAATGATGCATTCGCAGACATTTGACTTCTATTCCGCACTCGTCAATAGTCCGAGTGACTGTCAGAAAAGGGTTCAGTTGACAGCACCAAAGAGATGAGACACCGCCACCAATGCTACTGGGGTGCCCCCTGCTCATATTCGACGCGCAATACAGACGCTACAACGAGGAAAAAACCATGTCTCGCCGCTGAACATTTTATTCATACCGACGACAGCATCTGTGTTGATCTGTCCCTATTGTTCTAATGTTTTTTTCCTGTTACTTAATTTAGTACGCTTATATTTAAGTGACACAAAAAATTACACCCACAGGGTGTGCACTATCTGCACAACCATTATTTGTTGCAACCTATGTTAACACCCAGCTCTAAGCACTCATATTTACAGTAGTTACACTTGGCACGCAAACATGGTGCGGATCACAACCCTGTCCCGACACAGCTATAGCTCAGAGAGTCTCAATTCTCACTGATATCTCTGTTTAGGACGATATCAGTGCGAATCATATATTCGTGATCAGCTTAATCTCCAAATATAAAGCACCGACGGCTACTTAACTGGCGTGGGCAATACACTATGCATATAAACTCCACTTTGAACTTCATCAACACACACGCAGACCTGGTTATGTGACAGCAATATACACAGACGTATGGCAGGGATAGTAAAGATTAGGTCCGTTTGGATCCGATATATTTCATGATATGTATGGCTTAATATCCTTTTGCATGTGACTACATGTGACCATATCGCGTGTAATTACTGTTATTGCTGATGGTATGATTTGCATCCGTCGGATATACATAGGGTGTTCCCCTTGTCACTGAGCATAATTTGCACGCTTGGAGTCATGGTTGATTTAAAAGCCATGCCCAAGCACATTGCTCTGGTAAGAACAATACTCCATTCACACCAGCGAGCTGCCTTCAGTGGACGCATCATTTAGATACCCACGATTAGTAAGGTACACTCCATGCCTTAGTATGCTAAACAGCACAGCGTGGTAAGCCTAGCGTGCGAAGCCTCTGCCTATAGCATCATTACTATGCTTCCAATAGGATAGTCAGTCATACATGTCAATACCCGGGGAGAGGCTTAGAAAGACATTGGTGTTATGTAGGCTCTGCCCACTTTTGTGGTATGTTGGTCGTGGGGTGATCGCGCTGTCATCCAGAAGCACAAATTAAACGGCTTAAAAGAAAGCTGTATCAATTAGGAGTTCAACATATACTTTACGGTGAATATGGTACCATACAGCGCAACGCAAATTTATGAATATATAAAACTCGATATCGTAAACGTAATGAAACAATTATCTTCAAAGGGACCTACAAATAATTTTTGGATGAACATACATAGATACATTAAATAAGGATTTTGGCAGCCTAAATGTTCCGCACGGCTTCCGTCAATCTTTAAATTACCGAATTCCAGACACATCCTCATGTTAGACAAATGCTACCTCAATATAGAAAAGTATATGAGTCAAGCCTCATGGCAAATAAACCTGGAAACATATAATAATCATGAATAAACGTTGGTCAAGTTAAATTGATTTAACTATTGGTCACAAGGCCGATTGAGTTACAGCTGGGCTTAATTATGGGAATATGGCTGGGAACCCTTCATGTATATAAGAGATCCGACCAATGGTCAATACAAAGGAAAAAAGCACTATTGGGTCCCTACCTATAATTAGGCTATATATTGCACTGGCTCAAACAACACATTTCAACTTTGGAATGTTTTCATAGCCATCTTATAAACGGATGATAATTGTTTAAACATATGGCAAATACAGCGTGATTGTCGATTTAATCGTGCAGGGTTTGTCATACTGCCGATAACTTTCTCAATCTGTTATGTTTATTGTAGTTACCAATAAATAGGTTCCTTTATTGCTCACAAGAATTTCATCTGGAAAATCATGTAGTGTTTTCAACTTTCACACCCACCGTTCTTTATCATTAGGGAACATACGATACTTTCACAATTTAACCAATTGATTGCAGAGCAGAAATGTCCATTTGTGTTTGACTTCCAGTCAGACATATTCACAAGTCATAACGAAGTTGCTTAGTTAGCTATGTTTGCGAACCTACAGGGAAATATCATACAGCTAATCGGACAACAAGCTCAACCCGCACTATAAAGAAACCATTCCGCAGACACAAACTATCATGATATTAACAAAACGTGGAGCATATTTCACCTACGTTGTATGCCCCGAGAGGCACCTTACCTCCTTTGCAGCCTATAAACCAATCCTTGCCTTGGCGTACGACGATGGCGTGTCTAGCAATTGGTATTACTATTTAGGCCTCAAATGGCCGATAAAGCCTAGGAAAGCAGCTATGATACATCGTCCTAGGATTAAGACAGCAGAACGGTTGGAACTGCTGACCTACCTTAGCGCATGAACCCCGTCAAACCATTAGAAGATACTGGGAGTTTGCGGCATTGCTTTACTCACCTGGGCAGTGATCGTCAGAAACCTACATGTAACAAGGCCCAGAAGACGCGATAACTATTCAACTGTGGAAAGGTGCCACACAGCAGACCCAGTGCGTAGTAGAAAGAGCCCTTAAGATCAATCCAGCTCATCTCATCCCATCAACTCCAGCTTCTTTGATACCAACCAATTCTCCTGGAATCGCTGGACCAGCTAGCCACAACAAAGAAGACAAACTCATTTTCCGTAACAGCATGAACAATTCGCACACAGGGATGCAGCAGTTGTTGCTGCGCAAAGATGCCTATTCATACGACTTTATGAAGGGCTGGAAGATATTTTATGTCACCATTCCCACCATGATTTACTGCAGTAACATGCTGAAGTCGTGTGAATGTTAAACCCTGGATTCATGATATATAGCTATCGCAATAAATGTCTATGTTTCAAAAACAGAAATATGATGCTTTAGAAACACATATTCAATTTTAGCGCGACAAAATTGTCATAAACCATTAATGTATATCTACAACTACCTTAACCCGATATAACAATATCATACCATGGATTATAACGTACAGTGAACAGTTCCTGCTTTTCTTGATTCAGCGACATGGCATGATACGCTTAAATGATGGAAGTGTCCTTGTTTAGGATTTCGGTAAGATGCAAAAAGATGGCCGGATGATTCCGGAAGTGTAGGAGTGATATTTTAACTCAGTTTGTAATATGAACATGGTTCAATCCAAGGTTTTTCCTAAAAACGGTGTTGATTATCTGTATGTTGGTTCTGTCTGTTCGAAGTTGATATATAGTTTGCATGTTTTCTTCCGTCTATTTAGAATTCAGCAATGTACGAAGCAGGCAAATTGGCTTAAATGAATTATTCAATCAGGATCTTGTGTGCTGTAGGTAACAAATTATTTTGTAAGAATACAGCATTGCTCGTGTGACTCTAGTGAAACTAATTGTCTATTTCAAAAAGATGAACAAAATTATATTTTCACAATAATTGATTTTCCTCTTTGTAGTTAAATTATCATTTGGCAATGTGAGAACAAATAGATGACTGCTGTCACGTGGTCTGTGGTTTAATACATTACGGCTGAAAGGTGTAAATTAATTAATGTAATGGTCAGTTATCTGCGCTTGTGAATGATTTGTAGTTGTCATAGTGTATGCTGGTGGACATGTTGCTACGACATAAACATTTATGTGTACACTTGCAGGTCTCAAAATAACCAGATTTGCCTCTGTGTGCACATAACATTAATCAGTGCAACCTGGCCACCCAGTGCATCAGGATTGTAACGATGGAAAGAATGTGAACACCAGTGTTAGTGCGTGGATTTCTAGCTTTCCGGAATTATGGTCCTAACATACCAGTCGTTTCATAGAGTCATAGAGAAGTTTTACAAACGATTTAGATATTGGGGCTAGAAAACTGTTTATGTTCACATTCAAGATTTAATATACTGCATTGATTGGTGCGATCCATAAACCGAACGTTACATCTTAGTAGGATATTTCATAACAGGAAGCTGTTCAGATTTACTCCAAAAATGACCAGTGACCCTTTCAGATGTACAGCGCAACAAAATATGGTTTCAGTCGATAACCTCAAATGTGGCAAGTATTAGTATTATCACTTGAGCAAGTGAATGCTGCGATATGCAAGTACAAACCCGGGGATATTTATATTTTTGACAGTTTATATGCGAGTTATAGCTTGCGTCATCATTGTAAGTAAATACTTCTCTCACAAATGCAATTATTAATATGCATCTGAGGGAGGATCACTAACAGCGGCTATAATGTTTTACCAGCGTAAAAAAAGCAAGCATGCGTCAATATGCTTTTAGTCATGCGCATGTTCATTCTTCTTTATAGAAAGGCACAACAAATCACAGCGAGAGTCAGATATTAATTATATGATGGAGGTGTGGTATTATCAACTATATCATTATTGTAAATGTTCCGCACGAAACGTGTATACATCGGATATTACTACAAAAACAATATTAAGTCATCACAAAAACATATTCAACGGCTTGCTATGTCTCGTGTAGATTGTTAGCTTTTCAGGGCGACGAGGCATTAACAACTTTGAATTATATCAGGCAAAGCAATCTGGCTAGCATCGCCCGGCCAAACGAGTTGATGCGTCAGATTACATACATGCGATATTTGACACGACATACATGATGGCTCAGGAAAAACGTTTAGATTCGCCAGTCAGTGATGCTGGGTCGTGCAAAAGAATTGTTTGCCAGACTATCTCCACCAGCATACTAAGCAACTTTTAACAATTAAACCCCAGGCAACGAAGCTGTACAATTTAACTTTCAAGAGCTAAATTACACGAATTCTAGGCTATTTGGTTTATTCTTCCTAATAACGTCATTAAATCTAGAGAACCCACCACACACAAACGCTTCCTAACGATGCAAGCAAGTCATAGCTAAATGTCACACATAAATTAAACGATTTTATGTTTAGGGAAGGTGAAGGTGTGCAATTATATATAACTAAGGGTCTACAAGAGTATTAAGAATACTCACACAGAGACGTGGGTTGTATAAGAATGGCCAGCGCGATTGTTAATTCTAGTTTTCTTTGTTGCCTTAATGCTTGTATGTTCTTCTCGACTAAGAGATTAACTATTGTGGATATACGAAACGATTGAAAATATGCGTAACTTGCACTACATTGTCTTTTATTAACAACCCCCAAAAAATTATTTAGTAATTTATTGCCTGTATTTCATGCAGTAGTCAGAGTGTTATTTCTCATTTTATGTAGCATGAATTCCGCAAACAACGTATGACATTTCATTTGAAGCTGGTATAGCAGACATTCGACAATAGCAGACGCATGTCAACTACAATGGGCAAAAGCAGGCACCCAACTCTTGCGCTTGGTGTTGACTGTTTAACCGATGATTATCACTTCATAATACATGCAGTATTAAATATGCGGTATGAAATATTTAAAATTTCTTAAGCATCATCAAACGTTATGAACTGCTTTATATCCGCTTGAGCCTACAACATGTACCGCTCCCAAAAACGACAAACAATGATTAATTGGGCAAATATGCTATCAGTTGCACGGTACATATTTCGATGACCGGGAATATAAACCTGCATGTCTTATTGAGTTTGTTTATCGGGATGTGCATTTTTTTTCACTGTGATTAAGCGAGTCAGACTGAGCAGGGTGATCCAGCAGTAATGAAGCTTTTGCAGTAGGATTAAGAGCAATTCTATTGTTACTGCGGCGCCATTGAAGCTTCGTTAGCTGAAACATCAATGTTTTACATTTTGACAAAAAAGCGACATCATTATACGTGAAGATGAGTGGGGCGCTCGATAACTTTATGAAACATAGATTTCTGTAATCCTCTTTATTATGGCGCTCCTGTATTCCTAGTACATCGATTGCAAAAACATACAACATATTGCAGAAAGCCTAATTACTGGAGACCCAAAGTGTGACCAAATCGCTCTGTTCCCACTTAATTGGTTGCACGTGATATAGCGAATCAGATTATCTCCTACTTGACTACAATTCGTGCATATGATGGCACAAACATTCCTCCAAAAATCGTTCCTTGTACTTGTAATTGAGATCGGCGAAGTATTACTGCACGTTCCTTTTACGTTGTCAGCAGCAGCCCAGCGGTGGGTTTTCGGTGTTGCTGACTCATACCTGTGGAATAACCTCTTAAACCTTTCAACAAATATAGCAAATTTAGATATCTTCATGTCAAGATTTAAAAACTTTCTTTTCGACGAACATTTTGGGGCTAATGTATGCACTTAGCACCTACCACTTAGCGTTTCAGAGCAGTGTTGTTGTGAAATTTACTCTGTAGAAAATAAATTGTAGTAGCTGTATTTCGCCGGACGTTAAGTTCATTAACCTGTCTACGCAGGTTGCCAACAAAAGCTCTCTGTCTTGCAGGAAGCCACATAATATATGCTCCTGGATAATGCTTGTTTTCGTGAGCCTAAAGAATTTTGAATTTATAGCTATTATTTGTTAATACCATTAATGAAAGACATTTTTATAGATGTTCCTTCTGGCACAATAATCATGACACATTGTCTCGCTTACCGTAACTTGAAAAAAAATCTTCTTTGTTAGCCTTAAAGCATTTGATGCAGCCCAAATTCCTACAATGGCAAATTGTTATTGCTTACGTGCTTGAGAGATCTAACTATTGTAGTTGCACCATTGGAGCAATTGGCTACGTATTGTTGCTTAGGTTGGCATTTACAGCTAAATTACGTTCGCGGAATTACCCATTCAGTTACGAGGGGATTACCCGTAAAGCTCGTCATTTAAATTATACAGTGAAAAAGTACATCTTTGTTGAATGTCACACGTACAACGCATAGGCAAATCCCAGTTATGGCTAGCCACTGGCGCAAAACTCCAGTACTATCAAGCTGGGAAGGAAATACAACTATTCTGGTGAGGGGCCTTTACAATTGAACACTCGCGCTTTTTATAGTTTGGCTTTCGAAGCGCCCCTTTAAATCGGCGCCTAGCTAGTTAATTTGTGGATCAATGAAAACATAGTTGTCGAGGATAAAGCCAAGAATTAGATACCGCAATTTCCCTTCAGAGCCGACGCATTACAGCGCCTTAACAATATTGCCATTATGTAACCATATCTTGCATCGCATGTCAAATACTTTCGCTGAAATTGACAGTCGGGTGACAGTAAGAATGTACAAAAGAATACCAGCTTTACTGGTAACATGGACATAGGTGGTCGGAGAGCAAAAAAGAGAACATCAGAGCGGGAATGCAGATAAATGAGGCCAATAAGATATATCGGAGGAAGGCAGCGCACAAAATGCAAACCCCTATGCGATAATATTTGTCTCGTTTCCCCGCTAATTCCTCTATTTGGTATTAAGCACTATTCAATCAGTGTAAGTATAGCCAGTGCCATTTCAGGTAACCATTATAATTCAACGCTGCAGACTAAATGGACTCAAAAGTAGGTTTTATTACCCTATATCGGGATCCGGTATTACTACATGCACTCTGTTATAAGTCAAAATTAACAACTACCCACACTGTAATACATATGTATTTGCGTACAAGGCCATTTCATTATAAAAAGCGCGTCACAATGAATTATTTGCTGATTTTTCATTTTTAGTAACACTATATATGCTGACAACAATTGGTCGGTGCTTCCGTGGGAGTTTGTTAAAATTAAGAAATCACCGTTTTTCTTATAAGCTCGTGAGAATGATATGGATACTGACCGATAAATTGTCTCCTTTGACGTTTTTTAAAGATGAGACGACTACTTCTTTTTAGACATGCGTATGTATATATATTATATATATATATATATATATATATATATATATATATATATATATATATATATATATATATATATATATATATATATATATATATATATATATATATATATATATATAACGATTCATTAAGAGCCGTTTCGTCATAAGGCCGTAGTCAGTCACGTGAATGGATATCAAACACTCGCAAATGGAGGGAATTATAGAAAAATGTACTAAGTGGATATTGATAACTGAATTGCATTACATCTAACAGACAATGTGTCCGTTGTATTACGATTCAACGACATTGCAACATGTCATGATTAGTGATTCCAACAATCAATACAAGCCTTTATGCCATCGTCAGCTCAAACAAGCAACAGTCAATAAACTAAAGCGATTTCCAATACATCATAACGTGATTATGTTGAAAATCTGTTTATCTTATGCTGAAACAATGTAGGCAATATAAAGAATTATCTAAGATGCGAATAGCAATAAACGATTCAAAGAATCCAATAAAAGGCATTCTGAAGCTTACGGCAAATAGGATGGTGGTATCATATCATACGTAAGCGACAAACAATGAGCCATAGATAGACACGGTTAGTTTCAGTGTAGCGATTCGCTTCATAAACAACATATGCTAAACGATCATTAAACCACAAAATACCGACTAGATTGACAACATATGGTCTAGAGCATTTCAGCATTTAATTTTTGACTCTTTTATATGCACAATACGATCATCTCAGAAACGCGCACCAGTTAGCTTGTTCATAACGGCAACATAAGAAACTCTGGGAGACGCTATATATTGACTGATACTCCCAATAAATGTTTGATAGTTTCAAACATTTGTAACATTCTGTCATAGGAGAGGTTGTATATCTTATGCCACATGATATTTGCTTGTCTGACACCTGGTTCATTATATGTCTGGGCGGCTTCAACGGACCTCATGTATGCGGGCGCAAGAATTCCATTGCCTACTTCTGCAATTGACGTCATGCCATCTATTTCAATATAACGTATTTATGTATGAGACAAGGATTCGATTTATGCCATAAATGTAAAACACACACAAAGCAATCGTACACATTACGATAAAATGCTCTTTGTCGAGATATCTTCCCTGGTGAATATTTATATAGAGCCCGCATACAAGAGAATGAGTCTAATCATGATGAAAAAGCAGTGCAATATACACATTTATCTCGCAAACATGGACAAGGAGAAAAATACAGTCACCAATTCATGTGGGACGATTAAAATGTAACCCATTGAACCAATACTTGTCAACGGTGCAACTTACAAACAGAAGCCTAAGATGAATGCGATACATAACATGTACGTTCCTTATTGGGATTTTTCCTGTTTAGTTTAGGGAGGTTTCACTGCGACACGTTAGGTTATTTGATTTGACAGGTAAATGGTATATCGCTGTAGTTTCTGTACACTAAATTTGTTCATATTCAAAAGTTGAATAACTTTGCCTAAAACAAGTATAGTGGTGCAGGCGGTAGACGCCTTGTGATTTGTTCATCATCGAGAGCGATGTAAGGCGACCTGTTACAGCAGCGTTTTCTTTATCCAATCAGGACGATATGCATGATACTAATGTGATATGAAGACGCAAGAATTGCAGTTGGTTTGGCCATGCAGTCATAAGCACATAAACATTCTACGCGATATCGCACTTTTCGTAATGCCTACCATGGAACAAATTTGTGCACTTGATGGGCAAACGACTGAAGCCTGGCACTTATGACACAGATACAAATGTCAATGCTACCAAGCCATGAACACGCCGTACTGAAGCACTACCGCTCTGACCAACAGCCTTACCAAGATGTCAATTATCAGGCGGCCAGTTGTTCGTCACATTAGCGTTATCTCGTATGCTATCATTATACGTTATTCCTTGGCTGGCTGGGCAAGACCAGGAAAATAAATATTTATGCAAGTGCGTTGTCAATATTGTGTTTTGCCAGTGTGTGACTGCCCACCCGAGATGACCATACCACTTCAATCCTAGGCAATTTGCAGCATTATTCTAATGGATAGGGCAATAACTTTATTTCAAAATAGTTTTTAATCATTATGGACTACTTTATTGACATTTCGGATGTTTCTGAACATAGTGGAGCGTTGTGCGACACTACTTAATGTCGCATATAAAATTCAGGTACATATGTACTTTTCCAGTATTTTTTATTTAACTGTTTGAAAGAGAGTATGAAATTAACCAGAAAGGCGCCATCGACGTATGGCAACTGCTACAGTACGGCAACTGCTACAAATCATCACAAGAGCGGCTATCGCAATTTGAGAAACCACTCGCGGCTCCATACATGAGGACACTCGTAAATATCCTACACCTATTGCATTCAAGTTTTAGTTACGGGGCCTTGGATAAAGAAAGAAGATCTAACAACCTAATCCTGCTGTCAATATTGTTTGCTTGAGCACAATAATGAATGCAAAATGCCCAAATCCGCGGTTGGTTGTTTTGGAGGTGGGCGTTTCTAGTGAATCGCTCACAAATGTATTTGCGATCGGCGGTTAATTCCTTTGTTTCACCCTTTATTTTGGTTTAACATATAATATAAATGCTCACGTAGTATAGAATGTCTGCCGCTGCTTGATTTGATTAATAGTCCGTTCAGGCATATTTAATAGCGCCGTTAATTGTACCATCGTCATTGAGTAACTGCATGAGACCTTTGAGTAACTGAATGACATATATTTAGAGCTAATTCAACGTATTGTGAGGAACCGAAACGTAATAGCTTTGACTCAGCAAGTACGCCATGGAGTATTGGCAAACAAAATACACGAAGGGTGACATGTTTGAGCATTGTAAATCAATGTATAAAGTGAAAATATTAGTATCCAGTGGATTTCTATGAGTCATACCTAATGTTGTCGATTAGACATATGAACAATGAGAAGCTACATATATGCCTTACAGCTATTTCTTCGGAATGGTTACTATCTCCAATTGCAATTATCAAATCATTAAAAGCAGAGTCAGCGTATATAACTGTTAACAGTAACTGTTTTTATTGTTCACTTGCAAAACATGTATTCCCTACTGATTGTCCAGACACTAGGTAATTTCTTCATTACAAATTGTTAATTCTTTGAGCTGAGAGCGGCCGTACAAGATGATTGTCAAATGACCATTACTGTTATAAACGGGAACATGTAAGTCAATGATATAGTGGACTCTATCTTTGCACAAGGGACTAAAGTATTCAATGATTTGTTGCTGTAATATTTGATGTGTCAATGTGTTTATTGCTTATATATACAGACATACTGACATATGAGTGTTTGTCCAAAGAAAGCAAGCATGCCACCATATGCTTTGCTGTATGCGCGCTTAGTGAAAACTTCACCAAAATCGCCGGGGACGGCATAATGGAGGTGTGGTGTGGTTATCTATGTCATCGTGGATAAAGATCCTAGCAAATAGTCTCTACCATGCAAAGGCACGGCTATTACTACTCACGCAATATCCGGTCTATGCGTAAACATAATGCTTGGATCGCTGCGTCGGATTGATCGTTGCTCAGGGAGACGAGACATTAAGAGCTACGATTTTATATAAGGCGAAGCAATCAGACCTACCCAACTACGACACGTGCGTTGCTCTGTCAGATGCGTTAAATAATTTAAGCGACTGTACTATTGTTCAGCAAAGGCTTTTCGATTTACGTGGCTTTGACTCGTAGTCATAAACGACGCAACAACCCTGATGGCAATTGGGTGTATCTCTTAAAGTTGCTGCGTTCTAGGAATTGTGTACCGAACACGAGTGAGCTGATAAAACATGGAAGAAGTTATGAGTTGTGAATTTTCGGCTTTATAGACCTCTGAGCGCAATGTTATACGATGATTGGGCAACATCCTCACAATATCATGTCATAGTAGCTTTCCAATAGACTTCTGACCTAAGCATCTGATGTGCGGGCAAAACGACGGATGTAGTAGAATTGAAACGATGCTATTCAGTTTAAGGGGTGATCAAATTAACCCATCCATCTGATAGATCAGGATTTTGGCTTTGTCTGCAATTCGAGGCTCATGTCATACTGGAACACTGTTGGCAGTTTCCTAATATATTGCTAGTGATGCAAACGGGTTTCGTACAGGCACTTGAGCAAATTGTCTGTTGAAAATGAAACGCGCTCGAATAAAGTTTATTTGTAGCACTTGGCCGCATGGGCATCCATATTCAGCCTTGCTAGGCCCAGATGCCCCCTGTCGATGTATTGCTTCCTGCAAACTAAATGGCATTTACACATCCGGCACCAGGCTTTCCAAAATAGCAAAAGCACAATAATATGTAATATTCAAAGCATAAATGACACATGCTCAGGGCTGTTAGGGTACGTCATAAGCAAATATAAAATTTAAGGCGATTGAGATGCCAAGGCAAGATCCGATTTGTCGAGGCTGTGAATTACGCAAAATGACCTATAGAGCCGATTCCGCCAATTCATGTTCTAAAAGGCATTTCTTTATATAATCTGGGCCGATTGTATATGAACGTGCAGTGGTTGACAATACGAAGAGTTAATAAGCATAAAATTCCTTCAGTAGAATCGTTGGTTGTGTTGCTTAATCAAGGTTTTATTGATATGATAAATTGTAAAAACGTATAAAGTTGTGCATCCTATGCGCACATTCTGTCAATTGTCGGAATATTCGTCATGTTGATGACTACGAAGCCACTAAACTGTAGACCAGTTACGCACCGATCCCCGCAAGCCTTTACCAATACATGTGTCTGACCAATGCATTATGCATCAGTCAATTTCTACTGCCCCATATGATATACGAATAACCCTTAATTCATTATTTAATGGGTAACCCAGATATAACGTCACCGCTCATTTATTGTTTGATAAATCATCAGATGCCTGCATTACAACCCATTTACATTACATTACATAATATCAAAGACTGAATTAATTTGCATGAGATTCATGAGTGTCCTAATAGCTGACTGAACTGCTAACATTCGTGCGAAAAAGGCAAACAAAGCCGATTCTAGAGGCGTTTTTGCTCAATGTCTTAATAATCAATATCCCTATATACATCGACCTGAGCGGGTTACATGACAGACCCATCGTTTATAGTCTGTGGCTTTATTGTACCAGGTTTGACTTTTTTTCCGCGAAGTGTGTGACTCTCATCCCCGGTCTTAACAAGGCACTTCAAGGGACCAGTCCAAGTACCACAATCGCCCAAATCCGTCACCGTCGCGTTGTTTTGCTATTGAGTTAAAACCACAAAGGGACACAATAGAGTAGTTTTATGCTATATTTACACGAGCAGTATACTGATATAATGCAGGCGAGACGTTATTGGTCTTAGTTGTTACACTTGTCCAATTGCATTGTTTCTATGAATAATTGGATGAGCTGCACGAATAGTTGAGGTTTTTTCCCAAGTAACGCCTATTTATCACTCGCTATTGCAGATGTGACGGAGGTATGTAAAACTGCACTAAGATGTTTTCTGATGAAATTATTATCATGAAAGAGTTTAATTTACCTAGTGGATGAATCGCATACCCTTTGTGAATCACATTTTGACAGGGACGTTTCCTAACGCAATTGCATATATTAATGTCACTAAGTTCAATGACCATTACAAGTGCATGCCTGACATTTGTATTGGTTGTCAATGGTCATTGATTGTCATGCGAACATTTCTGTGCAGCAACTTTGATTTCGATTACGGCAGAATACAATGACCCTTTCCATGATGCATGATTTATGCTTCATACTGAGCTTTTCTGTATAAACTACACTGATTCATGATATACATAGTTTTCCATCCCAATTTAATACTAAGTAAAGTATTTGTCTAATATTTAAACTATACTAAGTGATATGCACCCGATGAATTACAATTGGACGAGAAGAAAACACGCAATCAGTGCTGTTACCTTGCACAGCGTAATACCTATATGACCTTAAATGTATCTGAAAGATTGTTGTAAACATCGTTATGTTCGATGCGTGGAATAAAGTGCGGACAGATTGATGGCTATAACTAGCAAGAACCATGAGCAGTGACGTAATTGCCATGAATGAACATGTGACCAATAATGAAAGCGTTAGGGAGAACAATCACAGCTGCATATGGGAAACTAATCTACTGTTGCATGTAAGATTTGGTCAGGGGTCCAGTTAGCCTTGAACGGCCATGTTAAATAATTGTCAGACGGTCACGGCGGCAATGCACAGATAGAGTAGATGGTCAATGCTGAAGGTTTAATCAATTTATGTGTCTTTGTATCAGGAATCCATTCAAAGTGTGCAATGGCATTTGGATGTGACATATGAGGTACTTATTGATTGTTATTGATTACTTCTGTTTGCAAACGATAACGAAACAGTGACAGGTACTTTCTGTGTGATGTATCGTAAAACGTGAGGGCTTGGATTCCGAGGTTATGTAAGCTCAACTTTACCAACTACTAGTAATATTTTTTTCTCCGTATTATAATATATAAACGATGCTGAATGATAACAACAATAAACAATCATTAACAAATAATTCATTTTATCCTCAGATGCCATCCACTGCCTAACCATTTATGCTTCTGAAGTATGATTTCTCAATGGACATTCATAGAGCAGGAGCGAACGTAGCTGTGTATTCACTAATGCTTCTCTTCATTAATATATATTAGAACTTATCTTACTCCTCGCCGAGAATACGGTTTTGATGATAGCGTCGCTGACATATCAAATCAATAAAATAAGGATTCTACCTGTAACGGTACGTTCGTGATGCATGCCATATCGTTCCTCTATTTAAACACATAGGAACAATGATATGTAATTAAAGGCTAGTATGTTGATAGACTAAATATCCAGATAGATGGGATTTGTGATACGTTTGGCAAGCCTTTCAGTATTCTTAATATTCTAATTGAGTACCACTATTCAAAAGATCTAGTGCCAGTACAGTGTGTACTTAATACTTGATTAGCTACTTCTCAACATTCATCTATAATCCAAATCATTTCACGAAAACTACGCACTTGTTGCGGGCGAGTGATATAGAAGCGTTTTATATAGCTGCCGCTCATTGGTTACACACGTTCCATGCTACATACGAGATTTGTGTCTACATGTTGACACGCTGCTGTTTGAGTTGAATTTCCGCTACCTGCCGATGGATTTCTAAGCCTGTACAATGCAGACATTGCCACTGCAGAGTAATATCAAGATAAAACATTTTCCGAATATTGCCAAGTCTTCTCAATTGAACCATCCGCATTTCGGAAACGACGTAGATGACTAGATCATGGCAAGGGCTTCCATACAAATTTTTTGACGTAGGTGGGTAGGTAGTCTCTCTGATGATCACGCCAATCATGCAATCAGTGTTCTACAGAGCCCAGTGCTATTAGACTAAGGAAGTTTATTACTGGATAATTAAAGCGGAATGTTTTATATGAGGTTTTGGCAAGCTGATATATTTATGTTAATTTGCTCGAAAGTTTACCGATTCATTTAAAAAGCAGAACAGTAAGTCCTAGATCGTCACAGATACGCGAAAACCCTTTCCCTCTCTGAACATTTACATCTCAGTTTCGGTTAAGACACAACAGGCTATAGCAGCCAAATAGCTTTAGCCACCGCAACATTATGCAAGCGATGCAGGAAGTATATATAATGGCCTCCGAGGAGCAATATGCAGTATGATGAGAACGACGGGCTCTAGAGGCCCAAGCTGACTGACGGTGTCTGTTTCTGCTGTCTGCTCAAGTATGAAGAAAACTCATTCTGGAAACAATGGGCTGATCGAGGCGTAACAGGAGCAATGATTGAACCTAGCCGCGACACTGCTACCTAAATTAACTGATTATGTTGTAAAATTATCAACTTTCTTACGAAGTGAAAATAATATTTATCATTTTGGTGGAAGTGGCATCATTCGTCGGCCATTAATAATATTACAGGTCAACCTTTGACTATTGAGCATGGGTTTGTTACTGGGACCTATATCAAATCACCTTCTACTGGTTGTGAAACACCCTTACCAGTACAAAGTTACGATGACGTAATAATGGACAGCAATACAGCTGTTTTTAACATTATGCAAGTTTGCAAAGCAAGTAACTGATATAATGGATTGTGCCCCCAATATCGGCATCTATGGTGTCAGTTTCACGTGACTGCATTCATACCACGATATTTTAAAAATTTTTAATGCTCTAGAATATAATATATTTATACAAATATTTTGGTTTCGTTAATATGGGCGTCTTTCATTATTCGTACACGTGACATGATTCATTGAAGCAACGTTATAAATAGTCATACATAATAATTTAGTAAGCTCAA
The DNA here is from genome assembly GCA_034190875.2 of Urechis unicinctus. Lineage (NCBI taxonomy): Eukaryota > Metazoa > Annelida > Polychaeta > Xenopneusta > Urechidae > Urechis > Urechis unicinctus. The sequence goes on from CM067357.1 coordinate 44,301,066, forward strand.
TTCGATTTGTTTCCCTTATTAGTCATCCAGTTGTGGGGACGTATTCGTCTTATCATCGCCTATTAATGTATAACACACCTGTTTTTGCATGTGATGTTGATTAGACAATCATTGACCTCACACAACGATTATCTTATCAAAGTGCCTTGGTGTGGTTTTAGGTACTCAATTGCCAATTGTCAAAATACTGTACCCTCTTTTAAACTGAAATAGCAATGCTATTGTCCCACACAATATTTGGTTTTGTCGATGTTTAAGCATGGCCTCTTGCTCGTGTTGGCTTACGCGGTAGAGCAATATGCTATGTAGTTATTTTTGTATACCATGATATTTCTTATTGAATGAATATATATATAGAGAGATATATATATATATATATATATATATATATATATAGATATATATATATAGATATACACACACATAGATATATATATATATATGTATATATATATATATCGATTTATATATATTTTTTTTTAATTTATATATATATATATATATGTGAGATATATAGATAGATAGATATAGAGATATATCTATATATATATAAATATATTCATGTAAATATATATATAGATATTCATATATATATATATATACATATATATATATAAATATATATTTATGTATATATATATCCATATATATATACATATAAGAATACATATATATATATATACATATATATATAAATATATATATATATAAAAATATATATATCTATACATATATATTTATCTTTCTCTATATGTTTGTTCATATATATACATATATCTATATATATATATATTTATATATATATAAACATATATATATATAGAGCTATATGTATATATATGAACAAACACATATATATAAATATATATGTATATATATATATATATATATATATATATATATATATATATATATATATATATATATATATCTCTATATATATATATATATATATACATACAATATTAACTAAACTTTTCTTCAATACGAAATGGACAGTTGTAACATTTTTCATGTCGTTACAATTGTCATGCGTAGGTGGCGGTAATATTTTGAAACAAGTTATGGGTTTCTTTATTTGAGTACTTTAACGGATTCGTCCTTTGGGAATACAGTGCGTATGCGCTTGTTGAACAGTATTTTCAATAAACTAAAATTAAAAGAGTGTTATATATCATATCGGATATTCGGTATGTTTACTGGATAGTCCTCAAGTGGAAATACTATTTTGCTGGTGCAACAAAGTGAACTTGAAAACTAAGAGTAGAAAAAACATTTATGATCTCATACCGACATATTGCCTCCGAATTTTGAAGGCGGTGTCAACATATGTATACCCGCAAGCAATGGTAACATTTGACTATATTCTTTGCAGTTCTATCAATTCAGAATCGGCGCTGTCTTAGCTCAATGTGTTGTATAGGCAACACCGGTCAAATCTATAAACGTTACATTACCTAGATGCTTTATTGAGGTTTTTGTTTGTCTTTAATGTCATTATAAATCGTCATGGTAAGGATAACTATTGCATGTGGAACCAAGATATAGTACAGATTCAAAATTGATAGTTATCTGATAGCACCCAATGTTTGATGAGTAGCGATTAACATTGGTAACTATGGAAGGCTGCTATTGGTAACATCATTTTATAAGCATCAGGCGTAAGTCATTCGCTTATCAAGTGTGCTTATCCTCTTAATAGTTGTAAATTCGTTTTATAGTATATCGTGAAAGATAATGTTGGTTCCTGCTCTATGTAATAAGCGAATATCACAACAAGTCATGAGTAAATAAGGACACATTGTGTTGTTACTACCGCAGTATAATGCTATGGATGATGTGACCATACTCAACATATCTGCAATACACAGCCTTAGAAATCAAAATTAATTGAAACCCATTTGATTGAGTGATTTTTTGTCAGGGCCCAAGTTACCTATTTTGAATCCCGAGATAATCCCGAAAGAAAGATTTGAGTTTTGCATTCTTATTGCAACCAGATGTTTAATTTCTAAGGCAATATTTTTGTATCTTTACACTACAATTATTACAGTTTCATCTCTATTTTCAGTCATCGATCTTAGCTAGTATTTGTTCTGCTAATGACCGGCAGATGCATTACAAAGTACGTGGTATGACCTACAGTTTCAATTAAATATGTGATATATGGAACACGTGTAAAAACAGACTCGCTGTAGAAGTGTATCCTTTTCCTCTTGACATTTTAAAACTATGAAACAAAATATCTGCAAACTCATATTCTTCAGTATTCCAAAAGAAGTTATATGCTTCTATTCTCGAATCAAATATCTGAAATCGCATTGTGGTTCGCCCTTGCCCAGGTAAAAAACTTGAATACATGTGAAAATCGACCTGATTGGTTTTGATTCACCGGGCGATGAGGCATTGTCATCATTGTATAATGCAAGGTCATTACGCCGACACTGCTCACGTTTATCATCTGAGGCATGATTGACATTGGCGCCTTGGCTCCTGGTACGTAGATTGAGCATTTTTGTTGAGGGAAAATAACAGTGATGAATATTCCATTTGGGGATGCTTGGTTTGACGCGACAGAGATGTTACAACCAGTATCAAAGGTATTGGTAGATAATGAACTTTAGAAATAGCTCTGATAGAATAATCAAACAACGTATACCAACATATACTATTCCGCATTGACAACGCATGATATCCATAACTTCACGGTGAAAGGGATAGCGGTATGATCGCCTAGGATCAGTCAGGTTAGTGACTGGTTGAACAGCTGTTGTCCGGAGAGATAGCCTTAGGTTGTTGGGGAATTTTGCTTCCATACCTGGCATACCTTGCCGATACTTTTTTCTTCAATTGAGAAGGATGGGCGACACGTTAATGCATACAACAGCATATTTTGATAATAAGCTGACACCAAGGCAGAGTATGCCTTGTCTGCTCCGATAGGGTACTGGTAGATCATTATAAACGTTCAATGGCAGACATAACAAATATGTGGGCAATTATCTCTGCATGTCCTCAACAAGTTCATTGGAACAGTTACTTACATTTAGGGGCAGATGTTAACGTCAAAGTATACATCGTGAGGGTCATATATTGTCATGAATATGAGCCGGGTAGATCTTGGCAGGCATGTCCAGTGGACTGAGCATCATTCATTATTGCCTACGTGGCGAATGATTCCATTTCCAGTCCTAAAAACCGGATATTTCATTAAAATTTAAAGACGGCCTAGTACCATAAACTGACCCTACTAGGTGGCATTGTGTGTTGGTGCATAGGGACAAAATGGTCACTTTGAATGTGGCCTTGATCTCTAACTCATGCGTCTCAATAGTTGTATGTTAGACAGAAATGCGTTGTTCTACCAAGCTACGACGAGGAAGGATATAATCACACATTAGCAATGATGACCTCTGCTGCAGCGGTCAATGAATCCTTACCAATATAACAATGAAAAATGCCATGCATCTAAAGCTCTTTTTTAGTCAGGTTTATGTGCTACTATATAATACGGACAATAAAGCGGGAACTTAAGCAATCACCAACATCAACCGTACCGTTCAGTGTTGTCAAGGCAGCTCAGTGTTTTTGCGAAAGACTTGCTGTTGACGGCATAACATTATTTACTGTAAACTTTGCCTGTGCCTGCAGCATTGTATATAACGCTTTGGCACCTTTTTATGCTTTATCATGCTAACCCTCTCAATTTAAATCCTCTGCTGCCTCGTGCTTACCTGTCCCCAAGTAAAACGACCACGCGTTTTATTCATGGCGTGATTAATGTTTCAAATGAAACGGGGCTACTCAATGACGTGTGTTATTCGATGCTGGCACACAGCGTCAACTGTGCTATCGTGTTTACCACTGAAATTAAAGATAGCTATACAAAGTTACTTCACAGTACACTATTGTATATTATTCCTCGCAAGAATAAGTTAATGAATGGGCGAGGAGAAATGTGTTTTAGTTCATGAACTGAACCCCATGAGATCCCGTGATTCATACGGTATAGATAAATGTGAAGTGTGTTTCTATAGATCAATTTGCTCTAAGAATAATATGAAGTAGATCGTCTTCTCTTGCGTGTTATTTATCATCGCCAGTTCAGTTGAGCATACTAATATCATACATCAATCCTAGCACGTTAGGAAACACTTTCCATTAAATGGGTAAGAATAACAAACTCAGTTAGTCGGAACATTTCTGGTCTATTAATAAACCCCATCTGTCCATGAACAGAAGCCGATACGAGTCATTTATCAGAAAGTTCCACAAACGGTGAAGCGTTTTTACTCAATAATCGATTTGTACGTAAATACTGGTCGCTGTTTAAGAGTGATCTCGTAATCGTGGGGTGCTGATATTGCAAACAATACCAATAACCAAGCGAGTATTTTTTCCTCTTTGTTGTGCAGTAATAAAGTTGAATTACTTTCGGTAAATGTACAGTTACTTAGTTGTCTCATTACATCATTACAAGAACTGAGTTTAGATTCGATGTTTGATTCCAGACTCCCTGTTGCCCAGGACAAATACTTCAAATAATATACAATGTGGAATGCACCATTTGCTGTTCATGTGCAATTAACTTTGCGCATCAACAACACAAAGTTGGTCTGACCGTGAGATAACTCTTACAATTTGCATTTTTACATTACATTACTTTTAATAGATTCACAAACCGATTGCACAGACGGCAGGTTTCTGATATTCAATGTAATATAATGCATAGAGTTATGTTAATAACTTCTTCCATTGTGCAGTATGTGATGTGTATGGCTACTTCCGACTCAGGTGGCACGACATGTTAGGATTTAAATGTTGCTCCAACCAGCATGAACTAATATATGGCCCTAAGTATAGATTTTGTTGAACATTGTCTTCAGATGGATTACATTTTTAATAATTGCAGTGTTAAGAGAATGTATACAGACATGAATGCCAGACTAATTTCATTGCTTAATCACAGAGTAATTTTTAAGTATATTTGGACATGTGCCGGTACAAAGCATGGTGTCTTGAAAGAACCGCCAGTGTAAACTAATTAATAATGAAGTCTTTTAACAGTCACATGTACACGAGATTATATGAGCGTAGAAGCAAATATCAATATGCTTTACCGTATGTTATACTTTCGTATAGCTAAGAAAGAAGAAAGTTGTTAGATTTTTTCACATTATTTTTGTCTGACTGCAATTCATGTATAATGTTATAAAGCTACATGGTCACCAACTATAATCGCAAACACGATTTTTAAACGTGCTTATTGGTGGTCTTCGTGCAACATTGTACAATCTATTGAAAGTCATTAATAACGACCGCTTGAAGCTCTGGGCCAGAAGGGGTTTCCTTCAAAAATACAGCATCACATATTATCTACCTTTAATAGCCAAATACCTTGTATTACAATTGATACCACAACCTTCTGGCTAATATTCCATGGGTCACTGTTTTCTCAGTGCGATTGATCATATTTGTTGAAACCTTGATCACTAAATATCCAGATGGATGGGATCTAGTGCCAGTACAGTGTGTACTTAATACATGATTAGCTACTTCTCAATATTCATCTATAATCCAAATCATTTCAAGAAAACTACGCACTTGTTGCGGGCGAGTGATATAGAAGCGATTTATATAGCTGCCGCTCATTGGTTACACACGTTCCATGCTACATACGAGATTTGTGTCTACATGTTGACACGCTGCTGTTTGAGTTGAATTTCCTCTACCTGCCGATGGATTTCTAAGCCTGTACAATGCAGACATTGCCACTGCAGAGTAATATCAAGATAAAACATTTTCCGAATATTGCCAAGTCTTCTCAATTGAACCATCCGCATTTCGGAAACGACGTAGATGACTAGATCATGGCAAGGGCTTCCATACCAATTTTTTGACGTAGGTGGGTAGGTAATCTCTCTGATGATCACGCCAATCATGCAATCAGTGTTCTACAGAGCCCAGTGCTTTTAGACTAAGGAAGTTTACTACTGGATAATTAAAGCGGAATGTTTTATATGAGGTTTTGGCAAGCTGATATATTTATGTTAATTTGCTCGAAAGTTTACCGATTCTTTTAAACGTTGAACAGTAAGTCCCAGATCGTCACAGATACGCGAAAACCCTTTCCCTCTCTGAACATTTACATCTCAGTTTCGGTTAAGACACAACAGGCTATAGCAGCCGAATAGCTTTAGCCACCGCAACATTATGCAAGCGATGCAGGAAGTATATATAATGGCCTCCGAGGAGCAATATGCAGTATGATGAGAACGACGGGCTCTAGAGGCCCAAGCTGACTGACGGTGTCTGTTTCTGCTGTCTGCTCTATTATGAAGAAAACTCATTCTGGAAACAATGGGCTGATCGAGGCGTAACAGGAGCAATGATTGAACCTAGCCGCGACGCTGCTACCTAAATTAACTGATTATGTTGTTCAATTATCAACCTTCTTACGAAATGAAAATAATATTTATCATTTTGGTGGAAGTGGCATAATCATTCGTCGGCCATTAATAATATTACAGGTCAACCTTTGACTATTGAGCATGGGTTTGTTACTGGGACCTATATCAAATCACCTTCTACTAGTTGTGAAACACCCTTAACAGTACAAAGTTACGATGACGTAATAATGGACAGCAATACAGCTGTTTTTAACATTATGCAAGTTTGCAAAGCAAGTAACTGATATAATGGATTGTGCCCCCAATATCGGCATCTATGGTGTCAGTTTCACGTGACTGCATTCATACCACGATATTTTAAAACTTTTTAAAGCTCTAGAATATAACTTATTTATACAAATATTTTGGATTCGTTAATATGGGCGTCTTTCATTATTCGTACACGTGACATGATTCATTGAAGCAACGTTATAAATAGTCATACATAATAATTTAGTTAGCTCAATTCGATTTGTTTCCTTTATTAGTCATCCAGTTGTGGGGACGTATTCGTCTTATCATCGCCTATTAATGTATAACACACCTGTTTTTGCATGTGATGTTGATTAGACAATCATTGACCTCACACAATGATTATCTTATCAAAGTGCCTTGGTGTGGTTTTAGGTACTCAATTGCCAATTGTCAAAATACTGCACCCTCTTTTAAACTGAAATAGCAATGCTATTGTCCCACACAATATTTGGTTTTGTCGATGTTTAAGGATGCCTCTTGCTCTCTTGCTCGTGTTGGCTTACGCGGTTGTAGCAATATGCTATGTAGTTATTTTGTGTATACCATGATATCTTATTGAATGAATATATATATATATATATATAGAGATATATATATATATATATATATATATAATATATATATATATATAGATATATATATACATAAGAGATATATATATATAGATATATATATAGAAGATAGAGATATAGAGAGAGATAGGGAGATCTATAGATAGAGGAGAGATATATATATTTTATAGATAGAGATATAGAGATCGCTATATATATATATATATATCTAGATATATAGAAAGATATTCAGGGTAAAGAGAGATAGAGATATAGGCATATAGATATATATATATATATAGATATATAAGAGAGATAGAGGGAGATCTAGATAGACATATATATCTCTCTCCAGAGAGAAATACTCCCTATATACAGAGATATATATAGAAATATATATATATATATAAATATATATATATATACATATATATCTTTATATATATTGTTTCATCATATATATATATATCTATATATATATATATATTATATATATATAAACATATATATATAGATAGATGTATATATATGAACAAACAAACATATATATATATAATATATATATGTATATATATATATATTTATATATATATATATATATATTTATATATATATATATATATACATACAATATTAACTAAACTTTTCTTCAATACGAAATGGACAGTTGTAACATTTTTCATGTCGTTACAATTGTCATGCGTAGGTGGCGGTAATATTTTGAAACAAGTTATGGGTTTCTTTATTTGAGTACCTTAACGGATTCGTCCTTTGGGAATACAGTGCGTATGCGCTTGTTGAACAGTAGTTTCAATAAACTAAAATTAAAAGAGTGTTATATATCATATCGGATATTCGGTATGTTTACTGGATAGTCCTCAAGTGGAAATACTGTTTTGCTGGTGCAACAAAGTGAACTTGAACACTAAGAGTAGAAAAAACATTTATGATCTCCTACCGACATATTGCCTCCGAATTTTGAAGGCGGCGTCAACATATGTATACCCGCAAGCAATGGTAACATTTGACTATATTCTTTGCAGTTCTATCAATTCAGAATCGGCGCTAGTATTTGTTCTGCTAATGACCGGCAGATGCATTACAAAGTACGTGGTATTACCTACAGTTTCAATTAAATATGTGATATATGGAACACGTGTAAAACCAGACTCGCTGTAGAAGTGTATCCTTTTCCTCTTGACATTTTAAAACTATGAAACAAAATATCTGCAAACTCATATTCTTCAGTATTCCAAAAGAAGTAATATGCTTCTATTCTCGAATCAAATATCTGAAATCGCATTGTGGTTCGCCCTTGCCCAGGTAAAAAACTTGAATACATGTGAAAATCGACCTGATTGGTTTTGATTCACCGCGCGATGAGGCACTGTCATCATTGTATAATGCAAGGTCATTACGCCGACACTGCTCACGTTTATCGTCTGATGCATGATTGGCATTGGCGCCTTGGCTCCTGGTACCTAGAAAATAACAGTGATGAATATTCCATTTGGGGATGCTTGGTTTGACGCGACAGAGATGTTACAACCAGTATCAAAGGTATTGGTAGATAATGAACTTTAGAAATAGCTCTGATAGAATAATCAAACAACGTATACCAACATATACTATTCCGCATTGACAACGCATGATATCCATAACTTCACGGTGAGAGGGATAGCGGTATGATCACTTAGGATCAGTCAGGTTAGTGACAGGATGAACAGCTGTCGTCCGGAGATAACCTTAGGGTGTTGGGGAATTTTGTTTCCATGTCTGGCATACCTTGCCGATACTTTTTTCTTCAATTGAGAAGGATGGGCGACACGTTTATGCATACAACAGCATATTTGATAATAAGATGACACCAAGACAGAATATGCCTTGTCTGCTCCGAAAGGGTACTGGTAGATCATTATAAACGTTCAATGGCTGACGAATATGATACAATAACAGCAATCAACATATGAGGATGGATGTACTAAGCGCTTTAAGGGTTTATATGTGCATGTACATCGACGTATACATACATACATACAAACATGCATACATACATACATACATACATACATACATACATACATACATACATACATACATACATACATACATACATACATACATACAGACACATACATACATACATACATACATACATACATATATACATACATACATACATACATACATACATACATACATACATACATACTACATACATACATACATACATACATACATACATACATACATACATACATACATACATACATACACAGACATACATACATACATACATACATACATACATACATACATACATACATACATACATACATACATACACATACAAATATGCATACATATATACATACATACATAAACAACAAGTTCATTGGAGCAGTTACTTACATTCAGGGGCAGATGTTAACGTCAAAGTATACATCGTGGGCGTCATATATTGTCATGAATATGAGCCGGGTAGATCTTGGCAGGCATGTCCTGTGGACTGAGCATCATTCATTATTGCCTACGTGGCGAATGATTCCATTTCCAATCCTAGAAACCGGATATTTCATTAAAATTTAAAGACGGCCTATTAGCAAATATCTAAAGAGTACCATAAACTGACCCTACTAGGTGGCATTGTGTGTTGGTGCATAGGGACAAAATGGTCACTTTGAATGTGGCCTTGATCTCTAACTCATGCGTCTCAATAGTTGTATGTTAGACAGAAATGCGTTGTTCTACCAAGCTACGACGAGGAAGGATATAATCACACATTAGCAATGATGACCTCTGCAGCAGCGGTCAATGAATCCTTACCAATATAACAATGAAAAATGCCATACATCTAAAGCTCTTTTTTAGTCGGGTTTATGTGCTACTATATAATACGGAAAATGAAGCGGGAACTTAAGCAATCACCAACATCCACCGTACCGTTCAGTGTTGTCAAGGCAGCTCAGTGTTTTTGCGAAAGACTTGCTGTTGACGGCATAACATAATTTACTGTAAACTTTGCCTGTGCCTGCAGCATTGTATAGAACGCTTTGGCACCTTTTTATGCTTTATCATGCTAACCCTCTCAATTTAAATCCTCTGCTGCCTCGTGCTGACCTGTCCCCAAGTAAAACGACCACGCGTTTTATTCATGGCGTGATTAATGTTTCAGATGAAACGGGGCTACTCAATGACGTGTGTTATTCGATGCTGGCACACAGCGTCAACTGTGCTATCGTGTTTACCACTGAAATTAAAGATAGCTATACAAAGTTACTTCACAGTACACTATTGTATATTATTCCTCGCAAGAATAAGTTAATGAATGGGCGAGGAGAAATGTGTTTTAGTTCATGAACTGAACCCCACGAGATCCCGAGATTCATACGGCATAGATACATGTGAAGTGTGTTTCTATAGATCAATTTGCTCCAAGAATAATATGAAGTAGATCGTCTTCTCTTGCGTGTTATTTATCATCGCCAGTTCAGTTGAGCATACTAATATCATACATCAATCCTAGCACGTTAGGAAACACTTTCCATTAAATGGGTAAGAATAACAAACTCATTTGGTCGGAACATTTGTGGTCTATAAATAAACCTCATGTGTCCATGAACAGAAGCCGATACAAGTCATTTATCAGAAAGTTCCACAAACGGTGAAGCGTTTTTACGCAATAATCGATTTGTACGCAAATACTGGTCGCTATTTAAGAGTGATCTCATGATCGTAGGGTGCTCATATCGCAAACAATACCAATGACCAAGCGAGTATTTTTTCCTCTTTGTTGTGCAGTAATAAAGTTGAATTACTTTCGGTAAATGTACAGTTACTTAGTTGTCTCATTACAAGAACTGAGTTTAGATTCGATGTTTGATTCCAGACTCCCTATTGCCCAGGGCAAATACTTCAAATAATATACAATGTGGAATGCACCATTTGCTGTTCATGTGCAATTAACTTTGCGCATCAACAACATAAAGTTGGTCTGAATGTGAGTTAACTCTTGCAATTTGCATTTTTACATTACATTACTTTTAACAGATTCACAAACCGATTGCACATACGGCAGGTTTCTGATATTCAGTGTAATATAATGCATAGAGCACTAAACACATATATCACATAAAAACCTTCGTATTTGTCAGCGTACACGAGCCATCAAGCGCAAACTAGCACTGTTAAGGCGACTGATTTGGCTTATTGTATATTGCCCGCTGGAACCAAATTACACACTCCGTCAAACATTTCCTTACATTGTAAAGCATGATTAAGATAACAAATAAAGAGAAGAAGCAAATGGGATTTGAGAGGAGATATAAAGTAGAGTGTTTGTGTAACAGGCAACATCAACAATTACTTATCGATGCTGCCAAAGGAACGACAGATTACCAAACCAATTCACTACTGTAATTATTGTTTTTGTATAGAAATAAACCATATCCTGAACAGTTAAAATTTGTTTATATTGTTCCAAAACAAAAGAAACCAATTATATATATATCGACGTTTGTCACTACTACCTATGATGGCAAAGGTGCTGAAATAAGTTATTCACCAAGGGCTAAACATGTTTATAACATACCAATCATCTTCTATACCCAAATCTATACGGTGTCAGCCTATACTGCAGGCGTAAAACTGCCTCCGCTACATTTATCCTTGACGCTAGGACAGTTCTTCTTTGATTTATTAAACGCCGTACTTAATTCTTGCGCGAATTGTTGCCATCTATCAAAACAGAGTTTACGTTCATAAAAGCCGCAGAAATCGCTTGATCTCTCGGCGCTTGGCTCTGAGGATGATTCATTTACACTACCGCTGGTTATAATAGCAGCCATTGATTATTGTGAGGGGTCGGCTGCATCGATGCAATGTGGTATGTGTGCTATCTTACCTTCAATCGTCTGTGGAAAGGATGTTACACATGTCAATGATAACAATGGGCCTATTACGAGGCTTATAGTGTGTTTAGGTTTTTGCTCGTTGCCTCATGTCAAGTCCGATGGTAACCATTATTCATGAGAACTGTGTGTATTTAGAGTATATAGATGAAGCTCTAGATTACCGATATCGTTAAGCAGTTATCTCCTTACATATTATCAAGCATTTCATGGCTACACTCACAACTATGTTTAAATGTCACTGGCAACGTCCAGCCATTTTGCGTTGTAATGTCAACATCTAGACGGGCGAATCAGACGTTGCTCTTGTTTTTCTATTTGTCAAAGCTTCAGAGCATAAGACTATTGATAGCTTACCCTAGTAATACAGTATGTAATCACTGCATAGAAATATGAATCACCAGAAATGATCAATGCATCACAGATTACCGACAATATTGTTTTCAGCTGTTGAATAGGGCACCATAGGATTGCTTTCGTCACAGAAACACTGAAGTCTACTTGTATGAATACCTTGGGTGATTACAATCAGAATCCTGTTGAGTGGTATGCGTTACTGGACTTTCCTGCTACTTATACTGTCTTAGGGTTTGGTATACACACACACACGTGGGCTTAACGAATGCGAACGTTGCTACCATATGCATGTCTTTTAAGCCAAAAAATATACCAAGCTCAAAATACCATTTTCAAGGCAACTGCCAATGCGCGTCAGTACCGAATAAAATAAAACGTGGGACAATTCAATTCTCAATGATGCTTATATCCTGCTAATAGTAAACAAATTTTACTTTAATTGCAAGTCAAAGTGAAGCGGTACCGGATTTGAAAGTAATACTAAGCTCAATTAGGTATAAACCAGCAGCCCACACAGTGTGAGCGCTATTTGGAATCGCTAAGGAACAGACAATATTTGCAAGGATATATATTTTGTACCGGCAGCTATAACGGTCTTACACTGCCGTTGTTCTGCCGATATACATTTCAGCTGTTATGCAGATTATAGTTTATGTTACGGTACATTGTACTTTAAGCACCGTTCACACATTGATGAACGCTATGAAACTTTATATAAATGTCTGTCTTAGTGAAACAAACAGCAGCAAACATTTACGATTTTCAAAACTTTGGTGCACTAGCTATCGATCATATGATCTGCGTTTATGCAAATGTATTTCGGCGTTTGTAAGGGCTCTGCCACAACACTTAATGTAAAACATGATAAATGCTTTCACGCCCACCATGGGCCAAAATAAGGATGAAGCGTAAATCGGTTGAATAATGTGGTTAATGAGGAAAATGTGACTATTGTAACGAAACTAATGCTTGCCAGTCGTTTTGAAAACAAGTGGGGTAGAACGAACAAGAACGGATTGCAAAATCGTCTTTAAATCTTTATGGACTGGTGTACTTCAATTGATGTTTGCAATTCGTTCTGAAAACAAGTGGGGTAGAACAATATGACACTGTACAAAACGGTTCCGTATATTGATTGTCTTCGTGGACCAGTACAGCTCCAAGTCATTACTTAGCCTGCTGAAGCAGCTCACAATACTTGGTTGTGCTCGACATTATTATCATATAATGCGAAAACATTATCATTATAATGTTGTCTAGTCACTGAGGCAGCCTAACGCCTAAAGCACTGCTCAATTTTAATTACGATATTCTTAAAGATTACTTCACAAGGCTTAACATACAGAACAATAGCTACACAAAAGTTGAATTGGATTGAATTTATTAGCATAGAAAGTTAAGGCATTATTATACCTGATGATTTGTGACTTAGGTAATGGACACAAACAAAACATCACAATAATATTAATATGTTCACGATTTTATTCTTATAATAAGCTTAGTACTTTACAGGGCGCGTACTATTCTACAGTTAAAAAATATGTGTTACAAGTAAATCATAAATCACTTGTGCATTGTTCTCGTAATCATGAATATCAACGTACAAATCAGAGTGAAAAAACATATAGATTGCAAATACGAGCCAAATTGCGTCACTATTCTGCGATAAAAAATTCATTCAGACACGAATATAAGTGATGATTGTATTAGAGTTGTATCCTTGTCTTTAGTGAGCGTCGAGGATATTTTCCTGTTAGTGGCATGATCTGACTACTACGACATTGATGCCACTCGCATCAGGTGATCTCCCTCTTTTCCGACATCTATTTATGTCTATTGCTTTATCATACAAGCGATCATCTAAGCAAAATCACTGTAACATGGTGTTTCCATAGATCGTTTCTAGCAAGCACTGCAAGCAATACGCTAGTACATTTATACTAACAGGGATTTCCGACAGTATCTCATATATATATATATATATATATATATATATATATATATATATATATATATATATATATATATATATATATATATATATATATATATATATATATATATATATATATATATATGATACAGTCGGAACATATATATATATATATATATATATATATATATATATATATATTCACAGATAGATATATATATATTTATATATATATATATATATATATATATATATATATATATATATATATATATATATATATATATATATATACATATATATATATATATATATATATCATATATAGACTCTCACGTATGCATTTTACCCTCACCATTGGTAACTCGGCTACAATTAAAAATATCGGTGTTTTTGCTGTGACATAATTTGATGAATGCATTTTATATGTAGTTATGTAGGTACTAGAGTGTTGTCCAGATTCCTTATCTTTGCGTGTATTATGTCAAAATGGTACACTGCCAGCATTGATGATCAATATTACTCGCGAAACACAAGTATGTTTTATCGCTGTCCCTGTGAGCACGACTAACACCCATTGAAACAAACCGGACATTACTAAAAGTCGCTTGAGACTCTAAGCCGCAACGGATTCACTTTATCATATATAATTTGCCCGCTGGTTAAACCATTAGTGGCAGATCATATTGCCTATGATAATGGGCGCATACATTGCTCCTCAGCCTGCTGGCGGCCATTTGTTACCACCAGAACACTCTCTCGTCATCATTTGACTTTTTTTGTCACCTAAAATCGTGATGCAGGATTCGATAATGTATCTTTTCCCGGTTCCGTCCCAATGGGATATCCACGTCGTATTTCACCTCGATAATGCACGTATCAACTAAGCCATTATTTATCAATAAGGGGGAAGTTTATATAGTTGGTCTTGGCCTATGAGATAACTGTTAATTGTTCCCTTAACACTTTTGTCACACACAACATAATTGAATTTTGCTTCAAAAGTTCAGCTTGGTTTGAATTTGTTTAATCATAAATTCTACCGCAAAATCGATCGAATATTGTCAGAGCAAGTCGAAACATGTTTTATTTTCTAATGATGGCAAAGAACCAATTTGTCATTGTGTTATATCGTCTGCAATAGGTTGTATAGCATAATGATATAGACAGTCTATTTCATATCAGGCTGCGCATAGTCTCTTGGGGGATGTTATACATAAGCATCCATCAACAGCAAGTCAGATGTCTATTCTGTACGTCAGCTCGGAACGCAAGGCCTGTTCATACATCGTGGTAATATCTTTGTGTTTTGTGCTATCGCATGTACAATGGTCACACAACGGACCATGAGACTTAATATATCACTATTATTGATCTCAAACCTCTCTGCGTCAGTTGAATGTTGCACAGATCGCTCGTCATAGTCGTCCGGCTAGAAGGAAATTTCGAAAAGTACAGGATCTGCTAATTAACAAGTAGTAAACGTAAAAGCAATGAGAATGTCTCTTTTAATTTTTGCATTATCAATATTTTAGAATGGCCGCCAATTGAATATGATCCAACGCTGCTTATTCGAATGAATTGTAGGCGTCTAGCTAGTTCATTTAATCCGATGTACTTAAGGAGTAGGTAAAATGTACTTCATATACGTCATGATTGAATAAGAACATGCCGTGTAAATATGTGGCAAGTCCAAACAATGTTAATCAACACAGCGACTCACACCCAGAGGCTGTTATTAACCTCGTCACTAGCAACGTGGGTGTCTTATGTTGCCGTGCGTATAATCCGGGTAGATGTTTTGTTCATAATCACCACAAAGTCTTGACAGTCATGACATGTGGACTGAGCATCATTAACTATTCGATGAACAAGCAAGAACAGCTCAACATGCAAGGTGTGATCTACCATGGTCGTCCCGAGTTCATTACCATCATTACCATTGCTGCTGCTTTTTATACTACCCATTGCAAAGGTGGTGCACAATTCAATTTCCGATCCATGAAATCGAATATTGCGTCACAATAGAAATCCGGCTTTTCTGTAGATTTCATAGTTTCATTTACTGATTCTGCTAGGTTAATGAGAGCAGTTTGTTACACTGGTCGACATTGTTCCGTGGACTCTCACTGATGCCTTTGTGGATTGATACAAAGGGACAAAGTGGTCACATTGAATATGGCCTGGATCTTTAACTCATTCGTCTCAATAGTTGCGTGAGTGTTTAATAGAAATAAGTTGCGCAATCGAACTTTGATGTGGAGAGGATTTAATCACGCATCAGCGGCAATGACCATTTTTGCAGCGCCTATGAATCATTACCAATGCATCTAAAGCTCATTTAATGACCAGGCTCTGTGCTTTATATGCTCAAATGGAATATGGATAATTTAGCGGCACCAACCATGCCGTACAGTGTTGTCAAGGCAACTCAGTGTTTATGTGAAAGACCTGCTGTTGAAATGACGATGTAACGTAAATGACTGTAGATTTTGCCTGTGACTCCAGCTTTCTATTGAACGCTTTGGCAGCTTTTTATGCTTCACCATGCTGACCGACTCATTTTAAATCCCCTGCTGCGTCGTCCTGACCTGCTCCCCGATTAAAACTAGCACACGTTTTATGCATAGAGTGATAAATGCTTCGGATAACAAGGGGCTACTCGACGATGTGTGTAATTCGATTCTGACATACATCATCGAGTGTGCGGTTTACTGTGACACTGCTGATTTGAGCTTAATGCCTTATTATGTCAGAAGAAGCAAAATCTTGCATGATATCTGCTCTTGGCCATGAAAGATCATAATTGTATATTCCGTATGTTCGGAGAATATTCTTATCAATTGAATTATTAAGATCAATAACAAAAACCGCAAAATTGTGAGCCAAACGTTGCAATTAGCTGAACGACCATGGAGGACCACTGAAATGTAGGATAGTTATACAAAGCAATCGCACAGTACACTATTCTGTATTATTACTCGCAAGTATAAGTGTTTGGTGAAGCTCTAAGCGGTGGCACCAGGTGCAAGTCTAATTCGTCTGGGAGATCAATATTAAACGCAAATTAATGATATAATTAGCTGGGGTTAAAACATCCACGAGCGAGCGAGGTTACCGGTGTGGCCAATCACTGAGATACATAATGAATTGGTTGATATAAACAGCGGCAGTGTAAATGAATCAGGACGAAGAGAAATGTGTTTTAGTTCATGAACTGAACCCCATAAGATCCCGAGATTCATACGGCATAGATACACGTGGAGTGTGTTCCTATAGATCAATTTGCTCTAAAAATAAGATGTGTTGTCTTTTTGTGTGTGTAAATTATATCATGCATCAATAAAAGCACGTTATGAAACACTTTCCACCAAACGAGGAAAATAATCACTTTGACTGTCAGCTACATTCATAGTCAATTGATCGTCCATATCTGTCCAGGACCAGAATCTGATACCAGAAAGTTCCCCAAACGGTTCTATGCAACGCTTTTATGCAATAATTGCTCGATTTGTATAGAAATACCGGTCGCTACTTACATGTGATCCCATCATTAAAATTCGTAGGGTTTTGCTGTCGCAAACAATACCCTTGTATTAGCAGGTGACGCATGGTTTATTTCCTATCGACACCGTAGCGTTATAGTTACACTTTTGTTAATGGCATCAATGCACACTTTTCGTGCAAGTGAAATAAGCTCGCATACTAATTGGGGAGCTAATGACATGCCCGACGTGTGAATTGACGCGCTGCCCACCGATTATATTGACGTGCTGCCCGGCGTGCGTATTGACGCATTGACCAGCGTATATATTGACATGCTTCCCGACGTGGGTATTGACGCGCTGGCCCCCGATTATATTGACGTGCAGCCCACTTGTGGGTATATTTTTGCCTTTGTTGTGCAGTAACGAAGGCGAATTACTTTTTGAGACTCTAAATGTACTTGGCATTCCCGTTTAAAGAAACTGATATCAAATTCGAGGTTTTATTTCAGGGACCATATTGCTCGGGATAATGTGCGACGATGCAACATTTGCTCTTTGTACGTGATGAACTATACAAATCAATCCCACATCGAGTTGGTCTCCCCGTGTGTCAACTGATACAATTTGCATTGTTTACATTCCGCTTAATAGATCGACAAAGTGTTGTACAAACGAAGGGCGTCTGATGCTGAGGGTAATGCAATGCATAGAGAAACAAATACATATATCACATAGCAAGCTTAGCACTTTTCCGAGTAAACAAGCCATCAAACTCAATCCACCCCTGTTAAGGAGGATGCTTTGGCTTATTGCGTGTTGCGCACAGGAACGCAATTACACACTCCGTCAAGCAATCCCTTACATTGCAAAGCATGGTTCAAATTACGAATCAAGGGACGTCGCGAATTGAATTTGAGAGAAGCTATAAAATTGAGGTGCAGGCAACATCGACAGTAAATTATCAATGCTGCCAGCACAAGGATTGATAATCTAACCAATTAACTCGAATAATTGTTGAATGTGTATAGAAAAAAGACAATATTCTTAACACTTAAAACTTCCTAATATTATTCCAAAGATAAAGTAGAATTTTAACCAGATCATTTAAGACATATATTTTAGACTACCTATACTAACAATGGTGATTGAATAAGTTATTTACCGAGGGCTCCACATGTTATAACATTACGACGATCTTCTATTCTCCAAATTGTCGGTGTCAGGCCATGCTTTTGGACGATAAATGCCTCGGTCTAATTTATTGATGCTAGGACAGTCCTTTGTTGAATTATAAAAATGGCCTGCTTCGTCATATTACTGGTGTTTTAAAACACAGTCTTTATTCATGTAAGCCGCAGATACCTCTAGACCTCTAGGGGCTTGGCTCATGAGATAAACATCACATCCCCAGCCGCTGATTATTTCGTCTGAGGGATCGGCCGCATCGCTAATCCATCACATCACCCCTTTTGTAACCCTAATACTCGCTGATTGGTGGCTGCTAGTGTCTCATCCTGCATGATTTGTTACGTAAGCTTAATGTCGAGTTGCAATTTCGCGTTTGTGCTATCTTACCTTCTATCGTCTCTGGAAAGGCGATTAAACATGCAATTGGAAACTCGTTTTTACCTGTTATTGCAATAGTTTTCTCTCATTTTTCATCTCTAATTGTATGGACAATTAGTACAGAGCTGCTCTAGGTGCTATTGTTTGTTTTTGATTAAAGCTTCACCGAACACAAAAGATACAGTGCTTAGTCTATAGGGTTGATTGAGCCTGCAGGGAATTAAATGCGATTTTCTCTTGTATAAATGTCTAAATGCAAAACACAACAAGGATAGCTATGTTTCTTGAACGTTCATGTGGCTTGTTAAATAATTCCTTAGTCACGTGAGACCTAGGTGCTTACGGGCCACATAATATTTTAAGTCAGGAAGCCCGTAAGAAATCATCCACGTACGAAGTTGTGGTCACATGTTTTGTGTAATGTTGCACGAGCCCCGCTCGAGCCCCATATAGGACCAGCATGACTGCCTGCGTAGCATCTACGGGCTTAAATCCGTAAGGAGCTCGTGTCTAAAAGTAGTGCATGTTCAACTTTTGGTCATTTGCTCTACGGGGCCCGTATCAGGGCAAAGATCTTTACAAACATCGTACGGGGCAGCGCGACACACCCTGCGGGCCTGAATGAATTTGCATTGTTTTGGCACGTATCGGACTGCCCGTAGATAGCCCGTAAACATCTCGTAAGTCTCATGTGACTTAGTGCTTACCCACCAATCGATCCGTTTTGCACTTTCTAACAATATTCATAGCGAAGAGTAATTGATCTCACCGTAGCCAGTATTCATAACTCTCCACTTTTTGTCCAATATTTTACGTGAAAAGCTGACAGAGACAACATTGGACAAATTTACTATGTTTGGTGTACGTCATTTCCTTATAGATGGTCGCTTTTGAGAAATTCTCAAAAAACTGAACTTACATTTAATCAAATGGATGCATAATTCATGTATCATAAGCACCATAGGCATCCGATATTACTATGAGCCAAAGCATGTGGTTGCAGTACAATCACAAAGTGCTCGAACATATTTGCGCGAATGCCGACATCTAGACGGGCGAATCAACCGTCGTTTACACTATTCGTCAAAGATATAGAGTATACAACTATTGTAAGCTTACCTCAATAACACCGTATGTAATCACTGCAAATATATTAGGATCGCCGGAAAGGATCAATAAATCACCGATTATGGACACTTTTCTGTTTGACTGTTGAATAGGGCACCATAGGATCATAGAACCACTGCTGCCAACTTATATGAATACCATTGCTAATTACAACCGAGATCTTGTGGAGTAGTTGCAGCGTTTGAGTTTTGTGTACACGGGCACGTAGACATAACGAATGCGAACGTTGCGCCAATATACGTGTCTTTTAAGGCATACAAGTATCAAGAAAAATAACCGTTTTCAAGGCAGCTGCTGCGCGTTAGCACCGAATAAAAAACAAAGTCGGGCAATTCATTTCTCACTGATGCTTAAATCCAGCCGATAGTAAACAAAGTTGACTTGAATCGCAGGTCACAGCGAAGCAGTACCGAATTTGAAAGCAATACTCAGCCCAATAAGGTATAAACCAGCAGCCCACACAGAGTGAGCGCTATTTGAAAAGGCTCAGGTACAGACAATATCTACAAGGTTATATTTTGTGCCGGCTGTTATTACGGTCTTATACTTGAAATACTGCCATTGTTCTGCTGATATACATTTCAGCAGTTATGCAGATTATAGTTAATGTTACGGTACATTGTTCTTTAAGCATCGTTCACACATTTATGGACGCAATGAAACCCTATATCAAAGCCGGTCTTTGTACTTAATTCTGCGCGGGGTATCATTCCCCGTCCTCTTATGACACGTAATTGCCTTATTTATTTGCACGATGTAACAAATCTTTCCATTTACATTGAGCTGCGTACCACAAGATAATGGGGCTGCCTGCAATGCCGTAATGTAATACAATATAATTTAGATGAACGATATGCTGCCTATCCACAGTCGTCCAATATTGGCTATTTGAGATACCGTTATTTATGCTGCCAACAGGCAAAACGCTTCCGATGCATCAACATTTTTTTCAAAACCATGGTGATTTTCTTAGCGCTCATATTATGTCTATGTATTCCAGCCATAGTCAGTGCTCTGCTACAACCCATTATGTGGACGAAATATGATACATGCTCCCATACCTGCCGTGACGGAGGCAACAGCGGGTGAGGCAAAATAGGGACGAAGCGTAAGTTGGTTGAATAACGTGGTTAATGAGCGAAATATGACTATTGTAACACAATTGATGTTTTCCATTCGTTCTGAAAACAAGTAGGTTAGAACATTCAAAAAAGGATTGCAAAATTATCTTCCAATCCTTACAGACTGTTCTGTCAATAGTTTCGTCGATACGATTGTGTAGGATGGATGACATAAGACTGTAAGAGATGTCCCATTTATTGGTGGTCTTCGTGGACCTGGACAGCTTCAAGTCATAACTCGGGGTAATGATGCCGCCTTTAGGTCTTCGTGGCGATTATTGAACCGCGTTACGTTGATATATAGAATAACGATATATATATATATATATATATATATATATATATATATATATATATATATATATATATATATATATATATATATATATATATATATATATATATATATATATATATATATACACATATATTTATATATATATATATATACAGTTATATATACATATACATATGTATGTTTATGTATATATATACATATATTTATATATATGCATATATACATACTAACATATATAAACTAATATATACATATGTTTGTGTGTAGATATCTATATATGTTTGTATAAATAAAATATATATATATTTATATAAATAAATATAAATTAAATTATTCATGAAATCATATATTTAAATACGTATATATGTGTAGATTTACATATATGTATTTATTCATATATAAATACATAAAAAAAACAAATATACACATATATATATACATATATATATATATATATAAGTATGCATATATCAGTATATGCAATTATATATAAACATACATTTATATATATATACAAATTAATATATATATATACTAAAGTATATATGTATTGATATATCTATATCTATATATATATACATGTAAATATAAATATATATATATATTTATACATTTATATAAATACATATATATAGATATATATATATATATATGTGCATCTGAATATATATATATATATATATTTTATATATATATATTTTATATATATATATATATATATATATATATATATATATATTAATACATAGCGATATATATATACATATATGTATGTTTATGTATATATATACATATATTTTATATATATGCATATATACATACTATCATATATAAACTAATATATACATATGTTTGCTTGTAGATTTCTATATAAATTTATATATAAATATATATATATATATATATTTATATAAATGAATATAGATAAAATTATTCGTGCGATCATATATTCAAATACTTATATATGTGAATATATATACATGTACGTATTTATTGATATATACAAATACAAATACACAATATATATATACATATATATATATATATATATATATATATATATATATATATATATATATATATATATATATATATATAGTGGATATATATGTATATACAATTATACATGTGTGTGTGTTATGCTGGTATATATATATATATATGTGTGTTGATGTGCATATTTATATACACATATAAGAATATATATATATGCGTACATACAAACATTGAAATATACATGTATATATACGGGTATCGGGTCAGTTTGCCCCCGGGAAGGTTTACCCTCGGGTCAGTTCGCCCTCGCTGGGCCGGTTGGCCCCTGGGTCAGTTCGCCCTCGCTGGGACGATAGGCCCTCTGGTCAGTTCGCCCCCGGGACGATACGTTCCAGCCATGATACACCCTTGTTTTACAGAAAGGAATTTACTGAACGCTGCATATTTTATTTAATAAAGAAACAGTATGAATGAATTTATATCTCTTATTTTTTTCCCGCAATACTAGTAGCTTAGGCTATCTACCTGTTTCGACTTTCCTCGTCGGCTGTCTTTCTCGACTATCGTGTAACTAACTGGGTTAGGGACGGTGATTGGTTTATATTCCTCTATTCTTGTATTCTTGTCATGCATAGTTGTATATCTATATATTTATTTATATATATTATATATATATATATGTTTATATTATTACATATGGATAAATATACATTTGTGTTTATATAAATGAATATATATATAAAAATGTGCATATATAAGTGCATATATATATATAATATATATATATATATATAAATATATATAAATGTTTGTTTGTATGTATATATATATATATATAATATATATATATATATATATATATGTGCATATATATCAATATACAAATAATCATAAATATATTTCAGCACATAGTTGTATATATATACATGTAAAAATATATATATATATATATTTTTATATATATATATATATATTTAGAAATATAGATATATATATATATATACATATTTATAAATATATATTATGCATATATTTGCAAACGTTGTATATATGCACACATATATATATATATATATTATTTGTGTATATTTATATGTATATATATGTATATATTTATATATATATGTGCTACTATATGTGTATATATAACGAGATATATTATATATATATATGAACATAACATGTATACATTTATATATATTTGTATATATACACAGATGTAAGTATGTATATTGAAATATGCGTTTATATATATATATATAAATGTACATATGTAACACATGCATAAATGTGCATATATATATATATATATATATATATATATATATATATATATATGTGCATATATATATATATATATATATATATATATATATATATATATATATATATATATATATATATATATATATATATATATATGAATATTTACATTGATGAGATTTTGAGGTCTATTGAATCTCTGCGAATACTTGGGAGCTAGGTTTCTAATAAAATAGGCATATTCTTGTTCATCATGTATTGTACCTATTAGGATATAACTCTAAAACTTTATTTGAAGGCCATATGATGGGATATGCTAAAAGTTTCAAAGATTTTCATCAAAAGTTATACATCATGTCCAGGGCTGAAAACAACAATGTCATCAGCAAACATGAGATCATTCCATTAATTACACAACCAATGTTACACTTATTCAACGTAGAGCCAAGATCATTGACATAAACATTAATCAGATACGGTAACATAATTCCATCTTGACGTGCTCCATTAGATACGGTAAAACAAACATAGAGGCAGTTGCCGCAACGGACAGTAATGGTTTTTTTTTTTATACCGATACATTACGATTCTTACAATATAGCCAGATACGCCTGCCTTAATATGTTTTTTCAAACTATATTGGTTTTTCCTGTCAAATGCCTTGCTAGCATCCAAAAAGGTGACAAACATACCCCCACCAAGTGATCTATGCATGTCAATAAGTTCCTTCAATACATATATACATTCATCACACACATTGTGCTTGACTTTGAAGCGAAACTGGTTGGGATGAGAAGCGATAAACACCTCAATGCGATCAAGAATTATGAGCTCCACTAGCTTGCTCACGGTGCTGGCAATGGCAATAGGGCGGTAGTATCCACGGAAGTGATTTTATCGGTTTTGTCCTTTATGACAGGAACAAAGATAACAGACATCAAAGAATCAGGTAAGTAGCCATATACATCGCAACAACGCAGTAATTTACTTAAAAGTGCAACTAAAATATCAGAGGCATAATGCCATCAATGCCACAACATTTATTACAGGCAAGCTGCTTGATGGCAGAAGCAACTTCCTTCAAGTGTACCTCAATTTTATCAGTAACTTTGTCCAGATTTACACGCAGAGTCAAATTGTTACTCTTAACGTTTTTTCTATATCTGCACAATGTTATCACCTCATGCCCTTAATCTTCTTCCTAAGTAATTGGGATTAAGGGAGGTCATCTTATTGGCTGATGATTCCTTTCGGAGATCATTTTCATGGTTCTTTATATACCTGAGTGAATATTTAAACCTGGTTTGACATTTTATATGCGACTCCTAGGCTTACCAGCATTGAGCCACTGTTTTTTAATTTATCAAGACACATGGTAGCTTTCAGATACAAAATTATTCCATCCAGGTAAGTTAGCATGATGTTTTCGGTAATTTGAGAACATTTTGTCGCCTACACTCTTCAAAACATCGACAATAACAGAGTATATGTCCCCTAAATGTTAGGTAGATAGGGTCATTGCAGCTAATAGCACTTTCAGGTAATTTTATCTTTAGCAGAGCAATATCAATTTCCCTGTAGTACTGATCAAGAATGTCAGATTTCCCCTATGTTGTTTTGACCCATTATCCGAGCAGAGGGAACTTAACAAGTGTGGTACATCAACACAAATAGGCATATATACAGGAATATGGTCATCATCAGTTATATTATATTTGATTAATACATTATCTATAACACCATGAAAGTCAGGACTAGATACAACGTGGTCCAACCATGACGTACACTTCCAACTGTTAATAACATAAGTGTAGCTTTCTTCAGGAAGTATCTCCTTATCTGATAACAATAGATTGTGATCATCACAGGAATTGAACAGATGTTTAGCAAACGAGTCATCTGATCTGTTGTGTCCACCTGACTGAACAAGGCATCAACCTTCAAACAATAGTGACACGACAACTAAACTAGAATATCAGATAGTGTGAAACAGAACCAAATTTAAAACAACATAGAGCATTATGATGTTACCTAAATCATTAACCATGCGATACCCGCGTCGGTTTACTCAAGGCACATTTTCAAATCAAGAGAAGAGAAAATTTAGATGGATATATTTAGCACAGAACAATATAAAGCAGTTACAGAAGCACTTTTTTTACATATGTGACATTGAAACGTATCCGCTACAAGTAACACAGCATCCTGAAATTTTGTGGATGCCATCCAAATCAGACGGTGTTCTAAAATGAACGTTACTATTGTATCAAACATCCAAAAAACAGAAATAAATACATAATTGAACATTTTGCCTTAGACTGCCAACACTCAGTCAAAATGCTTGACGCAAATTGACAATCGCTATCTATATCTTGCACTAAAACTAAGGTGACATAAAAAGTGCACATACACAGGAACTGGATACTTGAATATATTGCTTTATCTTTACTCTCATATGAGTTCAAAATAGATCCTCTAAATGAAAGTTGTGCTCATATTGTTTGTCTATTTTTATTCATGGGGAAATGTTAAATCTTAACGATAGCAGTCATTAAATTATCCTGGCACAGTTCCTGGCAGATGCTATATTTAGAATTCCAAGCGTGTCACCGCTGTATTGTGACGTAATATCGCCCCTTCGGACCGGAAGTTGACCCGTGCGTCATGCATAGCAAGCAATGATAAGTAACACCGACTGCGCTTCATTTCACGGAAAACGGCCTTTGCACCGTTCTATTGGGAGAGTTTGGCAATAGCTTAAAACTGCTTTATA
The DNA here is from genome assembly GCA_034190875.2 of Urechis unicinctus. Classification (NCBI taxonomy): domain Eukaryota; kingdom Metazoa; phylum Annelida; class Polychaeta; order Xenopneusta; family Urechidae; genus Urechis; species Urechis unicinctus. Next base: position 44,328,154 of record CM067357.1, read on the forward strand.
GGTAAGTACGTATATCATCTTTGTTAAAACTTAACGAATACCCGAGCAAAACACTAAACGTCTCCTATTGTATATGAGGCATTATGCTCCAAGCACCGTTGTCAAGGTGACTCCATTACCGTTTTCTTATGTTTCCGATAATGCGCGCTAGAGCCGAGCAATAAGCATCGTTGAATAATCCTATTCTTCCTTAAAACATTGATCACATAACACGGAAACCTCTTGATTGGCAATAGGCAGTAAGGGCAATGTAATGAGATGTTGCATGCAAAACCGGAACGGAAATTCCACAAGATCTTTTGAGAAAGTAAGAATTATGGGCAAAATCAGCAATTAATAGTTTTCCACTGCAAGTTTTGATGGCAGTATTAAAACATAAATATTGAATGATTTCGGCATCATGGTACGACATGGTTCGTGCAGAATCAGTATTAAGGTACGCTTAATTATCACTGTTCTCATACACCAGAAGTGACGCGAATAAATTTTTTCGCAGAGCAAGTATTATATCCCCACTCTACAGTTATGAAACAATAGAGACAACTAAGTACTATAGCTGGCCTTGTCTGTCACCTTTGTAGCATAATTGATATTCTAAATACAAAGAACAAATTACCACGGAATGATAAACACGCGAGTGTGAGAGATTGCAACAAAGCTGAGCGACGACAAAAGTTTCATGTCTGAGAGGTTTTTTTCCATGCGCTTTTAGTGTTGGTTATCGGCAATTCGTATGCGTTAGTCGTTATAATTGTATTATAGAAAGGTAAACACCAATTAACCTGGTCCAGGTAGATGCTGGTTGTGAAGGTTAAATAGTTACTACATCTGCGGTATCATTGAAGCCTTCCAATATTTCTTTATCATATACAGCAATAACAACATCACATAATTGTTGTTCAGTCACCGGCCATAACAATTCAAACACTGAGAACAATGTATCTACGATTTGTCCTCCAATTTAAATGTCTATATGTTTAAACAAAATAGATTAGCGCTTATGTTTGCCGGGCCGTTCATCTTTGAAACAGAATTGCCTTACATAACGTCATTGAGCATAGTAACTTCACTAAATCGCACCCATTCAATATTTTGCGATGAAGCTTTTGCCAAGAACTTTACAATCATACGTTGAAGCTTCAATATATTACATTAAGCGGATTGATGCTGAAAGTAGTTTGAGATGAAGATCCAACTGTTAGCCCTGTTATAAGCTTCAATCAATCGTGGATTTCCTGTGAGCCATAAGATCTGTAAATTATCCGTTGTCGCTATCTGAGCCATACCACTTAAATCGACTCTCCGCAGCATATGCATGGTTAGGGATCCTAAAGCATCGTATAATGTGACGAAATGGATGAGCCTAAAATCCCCTCTAACACGGAATCCCCACTAAATGTAACCCTATACTGTTGCATGACATGTGAGGTAATACGCAGGTCTGATGGCTGGAGAAGGACGGGTACCAACTGAGGCATGAGTGCTACTGATATTTAATGATCTGATATATCTTAATCCACATCAGTTGTTCGATCAACTTCTTCTGGTTGTGATGCCACATTCATGTGAAAGAAATTATACCTTTGCTGCACTATGACTACACGCGTATGATTTAAAGGTGGTGTTATTAACCGATGGGCCAGATAGTCGCCCTTCTACAGTGACGTAATATCTGGATCCAGGGTTTCGAAATAATATCATACCTCTCTTGACAGTGGGATGCAGATAAACGCATAAAATCTTGTGTATACTCTTTGACCCCCTGTGCTAGGCGTGCGGTGTCTCTGTGAATCAAAGTTACTTGTAAAATGCACGTTCTGCGTTTACTCCCTAGGATACCCAAAACAGATAATGATATGTCTAACCACACATCACATGGCATTGCTTACCATATCACTGACCAGTGAGTTGTGCGGTTGCGTATTGACGTTTAATACGTATACGAATGTTGGCAGTTGAGTAGTATGAGAGTCATGGTTTGTGGCTTCTTTCGGCGACATTATTATCATAGTTTACGTATTTCTGTACTGACAGCTATTAAGTGCCCGCTCACTTGAAATGATCCTAGTATAACTCAGGCGGTTTCGGGTGATCATTGTTGAACGTGATTCATTTTCCATGATTATTCGGTAGGAATAAAGTTCCGAAAGTGGCCTCGTCTTGTAGCATTATAAATATCGGAAATAAGTAGGTTGCGATTGCCTACAAAAACGAATCATATTCATTGATGCTTGATGCTCTATATATAATTGAAATGAAGTGTGAGCTTAGCATTATTTTTTTATCACTTGTCAATGTATCTACTCCTAGAAGCGTTGAGGTATGCTAGATAGCATGGCTTCATTCCGAGATATACTAACTTTTTGCAAACCACCGAGCCTAAAATGTTGCTATACAAAGGCTGTATTCACACTATTATGATCTCCATCCATTATCGCAATGAACCCACAGAATGTTGGCTTTTAGGCACATTAAACATCACGAATAGCGTGTCGTTCAATCATGTCTCGGTTTTTTCCAGCCTTTTTCCATACCTTTACAGCCCTATTCCATAGCTTTACATCCTTATTCCATATCTTTACAGCCTTATTCCATATGTTGAGGGTGAATATGTAGCAGTTGGCAGAGAGCTACAGTGTCATCTGATATAATTCTGAAATGATATGCGGAACACACCGACATCACGGCACCCTTAACATGCGCCCACAAGTAATGTCAGTTTTGTTCTGATTTTTAAGTATCTGCACAACTGGACTACTCCGACGTAACATTATCGATATGTTAGGCCAGCATGAAGAAATGTCAATGTTATCATTAAAATATAAGAATTATTATTATGCAATCGATACAAATAACTATCAAATGTAACAACAGACCATGCGCTTCACGCATAGCAATGACCATATTGAAGCGATAGAATTCGACCGGAAATGCAAAAACGCTGATATTACCAGAGCCGTGATCTATTTCATTACTTCGGTATGTTGTTGACCAGGATTGCAGAAGCCATGATCCGGCCATGGCCAGGATATGTTAATCATTTATTTGTAAACTCCCTTTAGACGGTAAGTATGTCAGGGTAACGGGGCACTGATATATACTAATGCATCAAAAGTGTCGACGATATGTCGTCCCCGCCAGCGTTTGAGCAGCTATGTGATGTGTGATAGTGTACATGTGCCATGATGATGTTCTGAAGATATGAATGTCTGAAAAAGTTCTGGTTAGAGAATTTGTAGTTATCGAATGTGATTTGTTTGGTGTCCTATTTACGAGTAGATTATGACCGTTGATATACGCGAAGAAAAAGCATACAAATCGAATCTAGGTGTTCGTTGGTATTGCCAAGTTATATCACAATAAATCACACATTTCGCAACAACAGAGAATCTCAATTGATGTAATGCGCGCCCTTTAATGCTTAATTTTCCGATGATAAATGTCAATCTGATTCTAAACAACCTTTTGGTGCAAGAGCTACCTCGGTGGCTCCTTATTGTGTGGCAGTGAGCACATTTAACCTTCAGCATTGATCGCTATGTTGGAAGTTGATTGACTAACTCAGTGGCCCCAAATTGTCTTTCTTCTATTGTATCATAGACATATCATAGAAGAAAATTTTCAATCAATTGTCACTATCTTTGACCTAACAGTATAACGTATCTTTAAGATAGACATGATATGCATGTACTTCCTTTTTCACTATCTGTAATTATATGGCAGCTCCTCTACGATTGACATCCTAGCAGGAGAGATAGACGCTTTTGGTAAAGCTGTGCCTAGTGAATCTCTGTTCTGATTTTATCAGTGTTGCAAAGTGTCAATCAGGATATTGCAGGTGAATAGGTTTGGCTATTGTTTTATCAATTGCGACTCCGGTCAACTGCATTTGGGGTTAGGCTTATTCTTTGTTTTTAATGACACCATATTTTACATTTCACGCCCCATTGTATTGACGGACACCACATTTTAATGGGTCACACATGCGACATGGCTTAAAGCGTGCTGCATTCCCAAACACGAGCAAACCACGTAATTTTGCGTTTCCCTTCTGTGATGACGCCATCAACCAACAAAGCATTCTGCCAAGGAGACCACGTTAGTAGGTTGGATATTTGCTTTTCCCCGACAACATTGTGCACATTAGCGAGCTATTCTTTGTAAATAAAACATGGATCAAGCCAATCGTACGACGAGCTGTGTTTTCCAAGTCACAAAGCAAAGGCAGCAGTGGATTTCAAATGGGCTTATAAGTTTTTTTAGAAAATACAAAAACATGAACTACAGCAGCATATACAATGATTTGTGTTGTTTAGATGATTGAATGGCGGGTCTCCCATGCTACGTTTCAGTCGCTCAGGCAACCATTTGTCGCTGTGTGTGCTGCCTACCCCTTGTTGCCGAATTTTATTTTGCCATACAAGATAAACCACTTACGCATTTAAAGACATTCATGATATGTAAATATATGTATTGTATTTCAATTATTGGATACCATCTGGTTTTCCAACTACCATTAAAATTATCATCCTTATCTTAACGCACATAATCGCTCATCTTAACATGGACTTTATTTGATATATATGCAACATCGACTGAATATTAAGTTTTGAAAAACGCATTGTGCTATTATTATTTTAATATAGCACACGTCATATTCTTTGTTTTCCAGAATGCAAGTTTTAATGGGATCATATAATGGCTATTGAATATTTAAATACTTGATGAGCTACTTTGTGCTTGTGAAGGCATGGAAATGCCTGTTACTGAACGCAAGGGTTTTTACTGAATTAGCCAAGCAAAACAAATTGGTTATGCGAGGTCCAAGGCTCACGCTCAGACGGTCTATTGAAAATGAGCACGTTTGTGTCTAATTGCTGCATACATCCGTCCAAATCGTGCACATTCGCCTCAGTGCCTAAGTGGCTATATTGCAGTCAATAAGCAAGGGCTTTATATCTTACCAAGAGAGTTTCCACATACTGTATGCCATGCACTGGAGCTTGAAGTGGATGCTAATTGACTCTTTTTAACGGATGAATGAGTTAGTCGGGGTCAGTTAACCATTAGCCGTGTTATTAGCAGCACGCCGCGAGGGATTTGTCATAAACCCTGGTTAGGTCTATTACATCACAGTTTCTGATATCGATTATAGTCTCAACTTTGTGCAATACTAGCATGATTAAACGCCGCGATCTGACAGTGCAGTATGTCGCGTAACTAACAACACCATCTGGGCATCTTGCAGTTTTATGCGAGGAGATGATAATAAGGCTTATGGATGCGGATGGTAAACACGACGGATTATCATTCCTTGCAATCAGTCACAGCTTTATTCATAACATTTATTATTTCCTAATGATACCATGGTCGTTCTTATCACAGCTAGCGGATGCAAGAACGATACAGCTTGATGCCGTTATTGCTGCGTGCGGCTTATGCTACAGAGAGATGGCAGCTACCTGGTGTGGTGCCATGTAATATATGGATCCTAGTTTGACAAGTTGAGTCTATCGTCACGTTTAACGTGAAGCGCGAGGACGAGTCATGCAGACTAGTGATAGCCAGCTGCACGAACAGATCAATGTAAAGTTCGGTGTGAAGCAAGAACAACGAAAAAGATCTATTCACGGCATCCACATTAAACACCGTTTGCGTAAGGAAAAGTAATAAATGTAGTGTACGCGCATGCGTCCAAAAACGTAGTGTCCCACTCCATAGTCGTAGGATCATGTTTTATTGTATTACTTATGTCAGGTTAGTTCAGTAAGGAACTATTACATAAGCGCGTACTTGCTAACCTTATTTGGAAGAAGTATAAATAGCTGATGCTATCAGATGACTGCGATCGACCACAAGTAAGATAAAGTCATTTTTGCCTGATGTATAGAACAAATGAAGGATGTTCTGCATACCATAGAGGCATTATTAAGGCGGTGTAACGATTACACAGTGTCCACCGAGCTGTGTGTCACTAGGGCCACCCTGTATTATGAGACGGGGTCGGTGGAAAGACTTCACTACGAGATGGGCTTACCTCCTCATTAAGTAGACATGAGATGTATAGGAATGGTCAAGACGCACACTGGAGAAAGATAATATCTTCCTGTCTGCTTCTATGAGCTGATTCCTTGGTTAAGGCTGAACTATTTTCGGATGTCTCAAACGAAGGTGACATTCACTTCTTGCTTTTGCAAAAGTAACGGGCGCTTATATATGCGGCCTGGCCTTACCTAGCAGCATCATCTCGCAGCATAAACCGCTACCTGCATTCTTAGCATTTCCATCACTAGGATCAACGATCAAATGGTCCTATGTTAAGGAACGATACATCTATTACTCTGGTCAGATATAACGATCTCTCAAAAGGACGCGTTCAACTTGCTAACAAGCGTCGCTATTGCGTGAAAAGCACGTTGATATTTTGGACGGAGTAAGTTCGTGGGCTTAAGAAAACATAACTTGTCATGAGGAATTACGCGTCGTAGGTAGCATGTGTCGTCTGTTCTGGTACACATGAGGAGCCATTAGGGCTTATTACACAAATATCACCGCGACGTTTTGATTGGGTCCGTATTTATTCAACAGCCAAATGTGATGCTGCTAGCAGTTTTTTCAACCACAGTAGCATTCGACCCCTGATGTAAATGGTAGCTATTTTCTTATCAGTAACCATATTTCCGCAGCGATGTAATATATCTGACGATACCTAATGGAAGCTCAAATAAGCACCAAAATGCTTATACGGGGATTCAGCCATGAAATTGATACAAGTCTGCGTGTTGAATTGTGAATGATTTACCAACACAAGGTAGTCCAAAACAAAAGCCACTTCGTAGAAGAAATTTGAATTTAATCCATTCCTTTGATAAGCAATAAGGAGGTTATGATTATAACAGAGCTGATTGTCAGGGCGACAGGAATTGACATCTATGAATATATTAACAGAAAAAGCAATAGCAAAAGCATCTTACATGACAGCCATATATGTGTCTAACGGTAGAAGCAGTATGTAAGAAACTACTATAGAGCGTGTTACTCGCAAGAGGCTTTATAATCTGCCATATAACCTGGTGACATTAAAGGTTTCACATAGTGAAACCTTCCTATAGCCGGATGTTATGACGATGGTGTGAAATCAGCAATGTATTATGCCTACTGGGTCTCAAAAAGTATGCCTAGCATAGTCGTGGTGATGTGTGTGGCAAAACAATTAGTTCGTAGTGATGGTAAACCAGTTGGGAAGAGTTACTCGTCATAATGTGCATTGATTACGACTAATGCGCACAATCATAAATCAACCACTCTATCGCCAAGTATGATCAATTATCCACACGAAAAAAGAATGTGAATAATGTTTTGAATTACCAGAACGTAACAATGCACCCATTTAGCCCCGGACCCCGGTTCATAACCAGGATCACAAATCATCCAGTTGTGATCAATGGAATTGCCCAAGTGCTTGATGGCGGCAGCGATTAGTTATGAAACAAGTCATCCATCATATTGCCAGCAATAACGGACTCATCCGTCATCTGCAAAATTGTCCTTGGTGAACTCTTGTTGTCAGTGATGCGTATGGATCAGATATCAATTGGTACGTCTGTGAGGGATACTACTTGACGGCTCCATTCTTATACAACCCACGGACATGTTGATACGCATGACTGTGGAGTTTTAATAAATCGTTGAATAGCACTACTCAACATTTACACAGCTCCAATTCCAGCAATTTAATTATTGATACCCCATTACTTAGAAAGCTTTGGATTCATCTATTTTGATTTACAAATGAGTTGACACACATTTTACAAACCAACCACTAATATCCTATGTCTGATTACCATGCTCTACTTACCTTACTTTGATAAAGGCTGTTTCTGAGGTTTGGTTCATAAACGTCCTCATCTATCATCTATTTTGGCTGAATAAGATGGCCAAGGTGGCAACAGCTGTTGGTTATAATGCCACACATCCGTCATAATACCCCTCAAATTGGACACAACTGTTATCCACAGACTTGCTTTTGGTCATTTCGTCCACACTCTCTGTGTTACTATGGTGGGTGCAGCACTTATTGGATACATAAAAAAGGAGTAGTCGTCTTGAAATAGGTAAAATGAGCCATAAGCTTGTTTATGCTTATTGGCATTCCGTAATGATAAATAGGGCAATATCAGCAATCCCTGCCTGGTGCTTATTGATCGCCGTTATCGCATGTATTGGATATCACTGCATCTATTCCTAGTGGGTTTCAAGTTGACAGACATTTTGCACACCTAGTTCTATTGCTTAAAATGCTTATTATTATGGTACAGCATGGGCTCTAAGGCTGCTGTTGGCCAGCAACTATTATAGGGTTGCATGCGATTTAATCATTAAATTTTATTATATCAGACTGTATTTTGCCTCTCCAACAGTTGGAACATTCCGAATAATTATGGCCAGCCCCATTGTCCATTCTGATTTCCCATGGCGAGGCTTCAAAACGATATGGGCTACCCTTAAGTAGGTAGGTACGGCCAATACGCACACTAATGACAAATACCCTCGCCTGTCTGCTTCTATGAGCTGATTACATGGTTAAGACTGGACCATTTTACGATGTTTAATTATGAAGGAAACATTTATTTGATATATCTATATAGTCCTATCAGGAGTAATAACCGTCTTATGTATGCATGATATTACCCACTGAAACGTGAAAAAGACCGTGTATTCTGCCAATACGAGGACTGATCAAATCATACGGTGTTAATGAGCGAAAGACTTGTTTTGGGTCCTTCTATACTGTAAAGGCAAGGCTCTTGCAGGTACAGTAAAATTGCAAATTGATAACATTATCTCTGTATGGTAACGTAAGTCCCACCGCATTCGACCGGAAAAGAAATTGTTGGACTGTGTTAAGCATAGAAAGCACTGCTCTGCAACGCAAGTAAGTTATCGCTCATTTCACAAACAAACTGCCATGAACTGTCCTATTAATATATGCACAATAAAACAACAGTGCATATAATTTTCCGAACACCGTGTTGCTTGTAATGAATCGCTATAAATCGCAATGCATGTGAGATTTAAGAGGCTATCAAAACGTTGATAATAGGTCGTTCACCTCGCACTTTAAAGAAGCTCACGTTCGTTACACAAGAGGCGCAGAGAAGTCAGATTAAATCAACCGCGGTGTGTTTTTGTCAAAAATATATGTACATAGTTTTCATGTAGGCTCGATGTCAGGTGCGCGAATTGTTCGGGCGTTGTGCTTCACTGCCATCCAAAAACAGATAACAGTAGATGGAGCGTGTATCACATGTTGCTGCTACGTTAAAGAAGCAATGAGGGACAACAGTCCCCTAACAGGGTGCGTCACTGCCTCCATCATGCTACCAGGTTATCATGCCGGTAAGTAAAGTACGAGACAGGTAAGAGGTTGATACGCAGATCGAGAGAGAGGCTGGTGGATGACTAAGAAGGGAAAGGTTTGTGGGTCAGACGCTGAAATGCATATAAGCTTGCTTCTATGCTAGAATGAACTACTTGTGCACAGATGTATGTATGTATGTATGTATGTATGTATGTATGTATGTATGTATGTATGTATGTATGTATGTATGTATGTATGTATGTATGTATGTATGTATGTATATGTATGTATGTATGCATGCATGTATGTATGTATATGTATGTATGTATGTATGTATGTATGTATGTATGTATGTATGTATGTATGTATGTGTATGTATGTATGTATGTATGTATGTATGTATGTATGTATGTATGTATGTATGTATGTATGTATGTATGTATGTATGTATGTATGTCTGTATGTATGTATGTATGTATGTATGTATGTATGTATGTGTATGTATGTATGTGTATGTATGTATGTATGTATGTATGTATGTATGTATGTATGTATGTATGTATGTGTCTGTATGTATGTATGTATGTATGTATGTATGTATGTATGTATGTCTGTATGTCTGTATGTATGTATGTATGTATGTATGTATGTATGTATGTCTGTATGTATGTTGTATGTATGTATGTATGTATGTATGTATGTATGTATGTATGTATGTATGTATGTATGTGTTTATGCGTGCGTGTGTTCTGGTATGTGTTTGCGTGTTTGCAGGGTTTTGTATGTGTTTGTTGTAGTGTGTGTGTGTGTATATATATGTATTGTACATTAGCGACGGAAGAGTTTCACCTGCATGATATTTCGTGCGATATTAGTCGGCCAATTTCCTCATCATATTCACAATTTGGAAAGCTGTCTTTGAATTGAGGTACGCCACGACGTATCGCCTATCACCGAACTAGTACATTTGAATGACAATTTTGAACGATTGGTGATAAAATGACCAGATGCAAGTTGAACGATTGGTGATAAAATGACCAGATGTAATCAAACGGAAGTGTCTCTTCTCGCTGACAATATAATAAATGACTGGTCGGACAGAAGCAAATGATGTCATCAATTGTAACAGAAGATATTTTATGTCCCAAATCTCTTGTGGTCCAAGAGCTTCACGCGGTCGTCAATAATCTGTGAGTCGTCTAAATATGTTTTTTATGTTCCGTTGTGATTGATGCAGGCAATTGCAACCGGGGCCGAGATTCAGCGAGTTTGTATATTTTGTTCCCACGAGCATCATCGATGACCATCAGCGCGAATTGCATTTATGCAATCGTATGTAATTGGTAGTAGGCTAATCAGAGCACATTCATCTACCGTATGGTTGAAAATGACTACCCAGCTCGGTCCACACTCACGTTGTCCACATCTGAAGCAGAACAACGCGAAATAGGGTATTACTTTCCTGTGAGTTATGGTAAGCCATATCACACAGGCAAATACATTAGAAGATGACTAACATGGGCCAATTTCACTCAGGTTGAAATATCTGCATGAGATATAGCATTCATCTAGTGGATGAATACAGATCAAAATATCCCAGCAGTATGAACATTATAAAATCGAATGCCACCCCGCCCCCTCCCCGAGCACGGGAGTTAAATGATTAACATACTGAGGCACATAATTCATGACGAGTTTCGTTTATAGCCGACATTCTTTGCGAGATACAAAACTAAGTTGACAGCCTTAATACGGCACAATTCTCAACAGGCTATCGACGTTATAGAAGCACGAAGAAGCAAGCTAAGAGTATCCTATTAATTGATCTTTCATCATATCAGAATATATATTATAACTGCACACCCTAACAGGGTACGATTATATCGATCCTCATGTTGACATAATACGGTTACCAGGCATATATAATACCTTTCAATAAGTCATTTCATAGATGCAAACGATGATATTATTGGGGGTGGAGCACTTGCAGAACTACGATGGATGTTACTAAACTCTGTCTATTGCAATATATATAGCAGTCTAATAATGCTGGTGTCAATGTATGCTAAGTGATAGATAACCTTAAAATGATACAGCCAGAATGCATAAGAAGCTCATTTATCTTGTTAAGACCGTACAAATGCCCAAAATAAACGCCTCCTTCATTCTGGACGTCATAAAATAGTTCGTCCTTAAACATGGAACCAGCTCGTAGATGCAGATAGGAAGCCGTTGTTACTCACAAGTGTCTGTGGACCAGTTGTTTACATATCGTGTCTACCTATTGAAGGGATAGCTTGTCTCGAAATGAATCCCCGCAAGGTCTCGATGGACACTTAGTTATTTTTGCGCAGGCCAAATAATGATGCAATTTTGTTCAGAACACCCTTCATATAGACCCTTCATAAGATAGAAACGATTAATGTCTAACCAAGAGCCTTATATGTGTAGCTATTCTCGTTCTCAACAGCTCTTTTAGTGCAATCGTGACTGCAACGAATGATTCTTCCCGACGAACCCAGCGGATATACGATTCGTAACCTTCCGAACTGTACATAGTCGTTTAGGAGACCCAAAGCTAAGACCAAGCAATGATGTAGTTCGCATATTGGCGCATGAGTGCTGACCGCGGTTTGTCCTCTTCCTTACCGAACAGTTTGCTGCGAATAGCTTCATTTCGCACTTCTTGCTTCACACTTAGTTGTACAACTATATGGTTAGGTGAACAAGAATAACACTGCAGCTAGAAATTCTGGGAGTAAATTGCTGAATCTACCAATCATTAGTCCTGTACAAAGCCCTTTGGCCAGACAACACCTTAAATATTGCAACATGGCACATTCCTTGCGACCGTTGTAGTAGAATGTATGAGTGTATTATTTCGGCAGTAATATCTTATATATGACGTGTCTTTGGAGGGTGCACTGATGCTGAAGGATTGACAGTATAGCACAGCATAGGCATCACAATGCGAGAACACAAAGAGGCTTATCTATAAAGCCGCGCTCCTACGAAGTACATTGCTAGCTTGCTGTCCAATCCTGTCTCGGTCATCAAAATGAAGGAGGCTGACGCGAAAATGGACACCAAATGGAGTAGATTTCTTACATACAGACAGGATCTGTCACGTGATACCAATAGTCTGTATATCGTTACTCGCCAGCTCTACATAGCAACATCCACAGACAGACATAACGAATCCATAGAGGTTTGGGTTTGTCTTAGAATATGTCATAAAACCTAAACCAGGATTATTTTGATTTAATTTACGTTTGTTTGTAATAAGGGAGAATTCGGGCCCAGAAATTACTCAAATTTCATATTGAAACCAATAGGTTCAGAGGTAATAATGTAGACAATTGTCTTACTCAATGACAAGAATGTTAACCGCAATCTAGAGCACATTGAAAACACATTTCAACACACAAAATTCATCAAATAAAAGTAAACAAATAACTCTAATTATGTGGAGTCGCTCGTGGGGATAATTAAGTGTGCTGTAAACAATAATATTCATTAGGAACAGCACGCAATTTTGCCGGGACAACTCAATAGCTTTTGCGTACAAGCTGCAATGAAACTCTCAGCTCCAGATAATTAATTGTTGATATACCTCCAACTGTCTACAAAGCGCGTCTGGAAATGTCTCTTCGTGTTTTGTTTTTTACATCTCGGTAAAAAGCCTCTCGTGCCTTGTTCCGATCTGCGATTTCGCTCCGACGATCTTGCTGTTTCCGACTGACGTGATTCACGCTTTGTGACGACAACGAGATTACTCGACGGTGCGAGTAACTCGGTTCAGGCAAAACATAACGCGCAAATGCGGTTGTCATGGCACCAATGCTTTATGCACTTTAACTTTTTCATATGAGGAGACGTGGAATGTGTATCCCATGATTGCATTGTCACACACGTCATATTTTGAGCACTGCTTTTTTTCAATATGTTCAAGGTTGGGATTGTGCTTGGAAGCTCCATACAAACTGTAACAATACAATTAGTCATGAAACGGCCTCGGATGTCAATTCATGCTGCAATAACGCGCCCGCTGTAGCATCGCACCGAAACCGCGTGTAGCCGCCTTTTACTGTAGTGGAAAACCCTGTTCGCCATCAGATCAGACTGATGTTACCACTAATGAGAAGTGCAGTAGCATTAACACTAAAGAGAAGTATAAAGATGTTTGCAGGTGTGTTATTGACGTCTTGTGCTGTTGAGGAGAAATCATGACACACTAATATCGATAACAGTATAAGCACAGATAGACACACCCGGTCGAGAGAGTCAGTGATAGCAAAGATAGTTACACCCAGTCAAGAGAGTCAGTGATAGCAAAGATAGTTACTCGTAGTGGAGAGAGTCAGTGATAGCAAAGATAGTTACACCCAGCCAAGAGAGTCAGTGATAGCAAAGATAGTTACTCGTAGTGGAGAGAGTCAGTAATAGCAAAGATAATTACTCTTAGTGGAGAGAGTCAGTGATAGCAAAGATAGTTAAACCCAGTGGAGAGAGTCATGATTGCAAAGATAGTTACACCCAGTCGAGAGAGTCAGTGATAGCAAAGATCATAAGTGGAGAGAGAGCGAGTTTCTTATGCACTGGTAGTCAATCTTTGTGGACTGAGTCACTGAATACAGGTAGTTACTTCCTGTAGATATAGGAACAATGATGGCACAAGTATCTACTCCAAGTGGAGGAGGTAACTGAGTGCGCAGAGAGAGGGACCACAAATGCACAGTAGTAACTCTTAGCAGACAGAGTGCACGCGTAGTTACTCCATGTAGAGACGGTCAATAGAAGCTCTGTTGGTTTCTCCTAGCTGAGATGATCGCCAAATGGTGTTGAATCATGGATCGTCCAATTGCGTTTTCGGTCAGTAGTACAATCATCAGCATTAAGTTCTTACAAGTGGCACCTTATATACAGATATATGATTATTACCCAGGTAGTTACTCACAATAGAGAGTCATTGATAGCACATATAGCTGCTTTAAGCTGGTTGGAGTCACAGATGCATTTCTAGTAAATTCTAAGTGAAAGGCCTTCACAGTGGGTTGTAACTTATCTGCGGGCGTTTTTATATTATGACAGATTTTCAAACGGTTCAAGCACACAAACGAGTTATGCTCAAAACATGACGTGTGCCGCCAGGCATTCCCGTACTAAACATATCACATGTTTTGCGGCTTCCAACGTAAACAGCTTACAGAGCTCATAACACCGGTGTCAAGGGATCCGCGTTGGCACATAAGTTTGTTCGCAATAGAAACATCGTCAAGCAATTCCTTGGTCCCTAAATCACGAGTCATGTCAAACGAGAGAAGCTCGATTGCTTAACCAAATCAAAAGCAGTAGAAGCCATAAACGAGATGAAAAGTACAAATCAGAAACATACATTCCAGAAGCGCTCTTTAGATTGTTTCAGATACACCTACAATTAATTATATTGTACTGTGGATTTGATTGCGTTTCGTTGACAAAATTATGGAGTCCCGTCAACATCCTGTGATCTCGCTATTGCAGCCGATTGTTGATCTAGTGCTTTATTCTCCCCGTAATATATCAAACTAACATATTAACACAATGTTTCGCGCACAATGCAAATATGGTGATAGAACAGCCGTGACTGCTTAACGTCGCAGCTTGTCTTGTCCATCAACTCTGACGCATGATCGCCCTACACCTTCAAATAATGAACAACAAACCAACACGTAAAGCGTTTTGTCTGAATGAGAGACCGCGAGTTTTAATACGCTACGCGGCGCCAAGGAGCAATGCGGTCCCTCGTCCGTTTCCGTTTGTCTAATACACACGGTTAACATTGAAGATTGCGATTTGTATAGATCGAAACCTTTTGAACTATATCGTTGATATCGCTGGAGAAAATCATCACTTATGGATAAATACGGCAACTGAAAAAGGAGCTGAAGAAACGAAATGCGAAGCTCAGCAGACGGAATTGTTTGCTCGATCCGTAAATATTGTGTTCACGTTGGGATGATTCACTAATCGGACCCAGTTCCTTCCATGTTATCACCCTCTTCCTTTCTTATTTATTGTTTTTATGCTATTTCGTCTCCCCTTCGTTCAGATAATCTGTTGCATTTGACTAATAAATAACAAGAACACCGGGTCAGTGTTTCCTACCCCCCCCCCCACCCCCACACCATTTCTACCAGTTAAAACAAGCAGAAGCCTGGGTTTGGGTATTATTAGGAAACTGCTTGCAATCACCACATGTATAACCCAGTCAATACAGTGGAATGCATGATAAACTCTTTGAAGTCCAAAGTATTCTGGATTCGTTAATATAAAAAACATGAACTCAGTGAGAATCCTGTCCCATTATTTACTTATTTAATTAAAAAAACAAACATAAGTAGGTTATAAAACAATTATATCTTCACAACGTTAAGAGAACTTGAGTGAAGGATTATTATAAACTACACATATCATTTAATGGTATAAAATGAGATCCCCCGGAATATGAGCTTTCAGTAAGATTCATATAGTATCACACGCTGAATGGGACATTCGTCGATATATTTGATATCCTCTCAACCACATTTTACAAACACCACACGTAAGGCAGTAATTGGGACAATGCACAACCGAAAGATACATATAAACAGACAAAGATTATGTCTGAGGAAATGTGGACCTCACAGTGGTTCATTGGTTCCATTTTGAAAGTACATTGACAGTGAAAGCTTTACCCTAAACAATTCGCCACTATCTATATCACATGACAGCGTGACGTGGTGCCGACTGCCAGAATTCTTTTGTCGAAGTGGAACAAAATGGAAACGAATATTATGTAGTTTTGCGTCAACCGTGAAGTAAGCGATAACTTCCAGCCGAGCGTGGGAACACATTAATTCATTGCAATGTAGCAAGCCATACATCTATGGGGCTGGTCATACACGAGGTGTACAGCAGATGGCGGTTATGTGGTCATATTGTCATTTCCGTTGTGGCATTATCATATCCTCGTTATATCATATATGTCACAGATGTAGTTTTTGTGTTTGGTTTGTAAGTCGTATTACATAACTGTTGACATGAGTGTTGCTCTTTGGTCGGCAGTGTCAGCTTAAGCGCTACACCATAGCCGACACGACTGATTAGTCGGCAGTGTTAGCGAGAGCGCAGCGCCATAGCCGACACGACTGATTAGTCGGCAGTGTTAGCTAGAGCGCTATGCCATAGCCGACACGACTGATTAGTCGGCAGTGTTAGCGAGAGCGCTATACCATAGCCGACACGACTGATTAGTCGGCAGTGTTAGCAAGAGCGCTACGCCATAGCCGACACGACTGATTAGTCGGCAGTGTTAACAAGAGCGCTACGCCATAGCCGACACGACTGATTAGTCGGCAGTGTTAGCAAGAGCGCTACGCCATAGCCGACACGACTGATTAGTCGGCCGTGTTAGCGGGAGCGCAACGCCATAGCCGACACGACTGATTAGTCGGCAGTGTTAGCAAGAGCGCAGCGCCATAGCCAACACGACTGATTAGTCGGCAGTGTTAGCTAGAGCGCAGCGCCATAGCCGACACGACTGATTAGCCAGCAGTGTTAGCTAGAGCGCTATGCCATAGCCGACACGACTGATTAGTCGGCAGTGTTAGCAAGAGCGCAGCGCCATAGCCGACACGACTGATTAGTCGGCAGTGTTAGCAAGAGGGCTGCGCCATAGCCGACACGACTGATTAGTCGGCCGTGTTAGCGAGAGCGCAACGCCATAGCCGACACGACTGATTAGTCGGCAGGTACAAATACATAGCCGAAACGACTGATTAGTCGGCAGGTAGAAATACATAATGGGATATGTATATATATATATATATATATATATATATATATATATATATATATATATATATATATATATATATATATATATATATATATATATATATATATATATATATATATATATATATATATATATATATATATATATATCTATATATTATTTTGGCCAATACAGCATTCAGTGTCTTATGACTTGTTGCCATGGAGGATGATGACATTGATAGCAATTTTTATCAGTAAATCGTCTTACCATCGACACGATTTGGGCAAGATCTCTTTCTATAGCTAAAACGTCTTAACAGCTCACCGTGTTGCAGGTCATTGTGTTTTGTGATCATTTAATCACCGTTTTTACAATTCACTACCAGTACAGAAAAGAAGGGCTTATAGCTTGATGTGTAACCAGTATCAAATAGAATACTTTAAAAAAGGTATCAGCCAAAAAGATCCTTCGAGTTCATATAATCAGATTTAACAATCGTTCCTGATATTATGCGAGTAACACAATAAACTCAATCAATAACTTGTTATCCTGGCGATCGGCTGAATTGGCAATGACAGTAAGCGAACGGACTAATGTGTACTCATGCGCTAAAGAGTGTCATGCATTTATGAAGTAGCAAAATAGTTTTGTGCAACATATCAAATCTCATCCTTAAACGATATCATACAATTCCATCCCAATTTGCTTATGACAGCATTTTGCCATGATTTATGTATTCAGGCTTTCACAATCCGCAGGTTTTAAGGCTAATCTAGGTCAGAGGTCGTGTCAGTGGATGGTTCTCTGGGATAACGCCGTGAAGTGACATGAGGTTTAGTAACTGGCGCATGTGGATTACGCATAAGAAATCCCCCTACGACAACAAGCACGGCCAACCCCACCGACCCCCAATTGATATCCATGCTTATTTGGACCCTGGGAGGACCATCGATCGATGCTCGAATAGAACGCGATACACAACAGAACCCGACATTAGGTCACTTTTGAGGGACCCCCATTCTTCTCCCGTTGACACCTTTAGCACGATTGCATTCTCATGGCTGATTAGCAAACCCCGCTCTTGTTCGAGAGCAGTTGGTCGCAGATTGGGCGTAACATCTCTGTGCCCTGAACCCACACTAGGTGCTTATTTAGAAACAAAATCCCTTTCACCCTATCCGCTCACCCATATAACACTACTTACCCTGACAAAAGAGTTTGGGCAAATGTTGCTACCACGAACATACCCCCGCCCCCCACCCCACACCAAAACCCCGCCGCCCAACAGGAACCTATTCTGGCCCGGTGCCTCAGATATATTCTCTTGTATATGCATAAGCCTGCCTCGGCCTGTGCTGCCCAGGTCACAGCACGAGATAATCGACCATAATGTGGCATTGGATCAACTACACTGCGCCTTTGTGGCTTCATCATTTTTGCCAAACAAATCATTGATTGTTCATTGATGATGATTTAAAAAGTTTCACAAACCAGACAGCAATATCTTTACGAAAATGCACTTACTTCAGGCCAATGACAAACTACATTATAGTGTTATAAAGACAACAATTGTTTTTTGACGTAAATAACATTAAACAAAGGAAGGTACGTAGGAGTTTGGGTTGTCGGAGTCCCGGTCATGAAGACTTTGCAGTCCATGGGCGTCCAAAAGTCTGTCTGAACCTTCATGACAGGCTGGACGTTATGATGCATTGGAACAGGAACTCTGATGGTGAAGCGATGTGGAGGCGTCAGTCTGTTGTTGGGATCAGGGAGATGCTTGGGGACTTGATAAGATTGATGTTGAGGACTTTATCAGAGTGATGTTTGGAGACATAATCAGGGTGATGCATGGAATATTAAATCCGGGTAATAATTGGAAGATAGGGATGATGATGTTTGTGAGACTTAATGAGGATAATGTTTGGAAGACTAAATCAGGGTGATGTTTAGCAGACGCTAAATTACGTTGGCATGGATCTTAACGGTCCTACCATCAAAATCGCACACTGCAAACATTAACACATCAGTAAAAAATTCTTTTTGTCATAACAGTTTGACCTCGACATTCATGTACCCCAGTTTGCAGGCCATTCCCAGGTCTTTAGTTGAGTCGCATGCTTGTAAACGATTCCATCCGAATGGGGACAGGGGGAAGCGATAATGAGGGAGAAAGCAGAAGAATGGTATATATATATATATATATATATATATATATATATATATATATATATATAAATATATATATATATATATATATATATATATATATATATATATATATATATATATATATATATATATATATATATATATATATATATATATGTACAAACATACATATTCAAGGGCATCCTCATGCCTCTTTGTAAAACAATTCACTTAGTTAAGCTTCGTCTCGTTAATTGAGAATCATTCATTATTTACAATTTGTACATGGAAAAACAGTATGACATTCCGTTAACAAAACTATGGCAACAATGGATATTGCTGGTCACTGACTGAGATATATCCATGTCAGGCTGATATTAATAAATCGCAAGGGGTTGTGTTCTTAGTGCGATGCACCCATACTAAGCAGCAAGACGGTGGCAGATTTCGGCCGGACAAAGTTTAAAATAGATTAGTCTATGGGCGTCCAATGACACGATTTTTCCCAGTTGCATTGATTCTAAATGGAGTGACGGCTTAAGTAGTCCTGGCGGATTTAACACGAATAGAACTATAGAAAAGCCATCACATCGCATCACAGCCACTCACGGGCCCTATAGCATGAACGGTGCCTAGTAGTCGCCATTTCGGCCCATGGAATCGTGCAATGATCATCAATGACAGGATATGAAATTATGTAGTTGAATACAGATGCATCAGATTGAGTCGGTGTGGTGTGTAACATGTACAGGGCGACAACGCCAAAGAAGCGGAATAAGAATGTGCTATTGGCTTCTTGTGCATCATACCAATGCAAACATATTCCTACCGCGCATTGCAACATGTGTATTGCCATCAGTTGTTCGTTCAACAATTTCTTCCAAAGCAACCAATCTCTTTGATTGTGCTACTTTATGGAGATGTTGATCGTGAAGCTGCCTATTCGAGCTCACTTGAGTCAGCAATTTGTCTAAAGGAATTGAAAGCAGCACACGGTCAAGTGTACTTAATGCCACCTTCGTCGTGAGGTACTGTTATAAGGCCCAACAAACTGTCATCAGAAATGTTAGTATGCGTTTGTCGTTGGGCCTCACGCTGACATGAGACATGAATCAATGTCTGACTATCGGAATCGTACCATTAGGGGGAGTAGTTCCGGAACGTTAATGCGTTTGGCATACGTAATGTCCGCTAAGTGAATAGAGTTACACACTGCTATCTAGTAATCGGACATGTTTGGCCCTTTTGTCTATTAAGCAGAATAATTACACGTACAGCGGACACTTTTTAAGTGCTATCAATAATAATAGAACTAACATACTAAATGGTTGTCAAATCAACACTTAGATACCCTCAGATTGTGGACAAGAAATGACGCGTCGCTGCTGAGTGGTCTAATCCGACAACAACAATTGGTTCACACACGTGAGCAGATCAAGACGATAAATAATAGATGTAATCTCAAAGTTTTAATGAGTAATTATTAAAATATGCATGATGAAAATTATAAAAAGCATATACTACTAACGAACGGTGCACCAACGTCATTGCATGTGTAGAGTCTTTTTTTTTAACTAATCTCCAACTATCACATGTATGTCCCATCAAAGCCCTTCGACTGCAGATGGCTGCTGCTATTCTACATTACATGGTGCATATGGACTCATAGAGAACAGCATCATGTCGCCACAACAATGGAAAGAAATCCAACGTCGAGTAAGTTGTACACTCTTGTATTGCGCCCTGTTATGTGGGTGCCAAAACAATGCATTAATCACGCAGATAGCTGATGACTTTGAAGTTGTTAATGAGGCTATCACCAGTTATATTCAAATATGTAAAATCTGGTTCATAACCTGGAAAATAGAAACATAGGGCGTCTAAAATCAATTACTCACACATTTTCTTTTTATTTGTCCTTCATATATTATATGCAGCACAGAAAGCCTATAAGTCCGCCAAACATTACGTATTACATCAGTACATTAGGGGGGGTTTCGTTTAACGGGGTGTTAACTCAGACTATCATCTAACCAACTTCAAGTTTTCAGGACATCCTTCGATCCGTAAGCCATCCACTGATCAGTAAGCCATCCTTCGATCAGTAAGCCATCCTCCGATCAGTAAGCCATCCACCGATCAGTTAGCTATCCACTGATCATTAAGCCATCCACCGATCAGTAAGCCATACTTCAATCCGTAAGCCATCTTCAATTTGACCATTATAGGCCATTTTACATCTGCGTAGGTGTGTTGCGTATTTGGAGCTGCACATCGTGACTGGCATTCTTATGTTAAGGGAAATCTCCCACCAAGTGGAAACTACAAGCCAGCTCCATCTTTGCGCGGTTAATGGGTTCGCCATCACCAAGAACATTACACGACTGTGATGGATCGTAATGAATCGAGGTAATATCCTGATGACAACCTGTCAATATGACTTCACATGATTCGTTTATGACGCAGTGTTTTGCAATACCAATTGAACAAGTGTTCATTTACGAGTTGCTCTTAGAAATGGCAATTTTCTTGGAAATTGTTTATAGCTCATTTGTGCACGTTGGCCGTTATTACTGTAATATTTGCAGGTAGTATTAACCTTATCGTAGTACTACCTCCAGACATCTCAGGCAGGATTACAATCCTCCTCAGATTTATTTATGACGCTGACATAGATACACGGTAACTTCATTAGCATATTGTCAAATTTAAGAGGATCTATGTTGCTTTATATGTTCATAAACATTGCAATCATTCAGAGTTTCCACAGTTTGATCTCATGCACAGAGACACTGCTGTTAATGGTCATTAACTCAGCGGATTTTACAAGGAATGTAATATAACCGACCTAAGAGCAGATATCTTAACATCTGATAATTACTGCACATGGTGGCCAATCTACAAGCTAGAACTCCTCGACCACTCACTGAGCCAATGGCACAACTAATTTGCGAGCTTGGAACCAGAGCTTTGGAACACACGGTTAAGCATTAAAAGTTATTGTTATTTCTATAGTTTTGCGCCCTTGCAAATCAGGGCATATTCGATTAGAGGAAATGATTTACAACTAAACCACTATTTGCGCTAACATAATTTGAAGAACACCGAAGAAGGCGAATATTATAGATTAAAATCGTTGCTTAATGCGCGTATCAAACCAATCATCATTTCTTGATTACGTTGTTCTCGCAATAAAATATCAATTATCGGGCCCTTTTCCCTCTATGATATATGATTTGAGGCATTGCATCGGACAAGTAGCAATCACATGTGCATATTTGTTTTACACACACACTTGACTCCACTTCCGTGCTGTATTGACGATCCTGGGGAATTATTACTGTACTTTTGTCAAGCAAATTACTGAGTCTGAGTGATATCCACACAAATGTGCCTCTTAGGACACAATATTGACTAAATCGCTAACTGTTAAATTACTTGAGGCAAATAGTATTATGATCTTGAGACTGAGGTGGATATGGTAGACCAGGGCAATGTCAACAGACAACATTCCCCTCTAAGTTCCAAGACAAGCAGACAAATAAACCATAACTCATCCGAGATAAACTCGTTGAGATGATGTAAAAAATATATGCCGACATAATTATTTAGAAAATTCATCACGTCACCCATCTCTAAGGGTATTGCTATTCCTCAGATGAATAGATTCATTTGTACTAGTGGCTGTGGACACTTCGAGTGGTTGAGGCTTCATCAGGCGTGAGATAGATCAGTCTGAATCACAGTATGATAGGCGTTTTCTTTGAAGAGCGAGTGAGTTTAACTTATCTTGCGGTGTTATTGATCTTATACTATTCAGGTTAAGTACCTGACAGCTGGAGCCAACAATACAGGCGAAATCAAGAGAGAGTCGTGACCTATATTATGCCATCTTACTTATTACTTGAGATTCACAATGTTGCGAACGAACTATATTTATATACATATCAAGGATTGTTCCTCAGAATTTGAGCTCATTATTGCTATTGATATTTGCGAAAGCATTAAGTCCTATTGGCAATATTCTACAGTAAGAAAGCTCGTTCAGCCTTGGGGCCAAATCATGATGCATATAAATCCACAATAGGTAAAGATTGAGTTTTCGAGTTGATACCCATTAAACGAAAATATGCGAAACTTGACAGACAAGACGCGAAAAAAAGCATTTTTTACTATGTGGTTTGGGATCAAACAGGGATGTTTTGAATTAGTGGGCTAATATTGGAATGCTAAGTATTTAAGAAATGAAACAATGGTGGTTTATCCGGGACTGATTTCAGTACCAGATATGATAGGGCAAAGCTTCGTAACTCACTCGCGCATTGGAATAAGTACTGTCTCACATGTGGGCTTCAAATATTACGGAAAAAGATGCTTGCATCAATATTACCGAAAACTCCCCTGAGCAATATAAGAATGCCAAGCCTTCCGTCATTATGAAGCTTATTTGTACCTTAAAGATTGAGAATTTCGCAGCGTTTTTTCCGAACGCTCCCTTCTGTTAAGCTTTGTTATATTTGGTAATTACGTCTGTTCGCAGCAGTCTGACTGAACAGCTACATTCTCCTATCGTCAAATCCTTGCTCCGCCACGTGCCAAGACCTCATAAGACAGCTCTTATGTCTGCCGGTGATGGTCATGAACTGGGTTAGTATACAGAAGAAGTACCCTATGTCCCATTTTACCTGATGGATGGTGATATACATCCTGAGAGCTGCAAGAACCATTCATCAATTTCGAACCATATTATTATAGAGCATTTGTTTTAACTCGCACATAGATATATCCCATATGCTAAACATCATAGTTGTTGCCAATCCATACCATAGATTACTTTAACCACAATATATATTCTGTTGATATGCGATGTTGTGGGACAGCAAAAGAGGCATCGCAAACACAGAAGCCACTATAATTCAGTCTTGTAAAATAATTCTGCCCATCACGCAATTGACTTCTGCCCTACCAGTAAGGCAAACGCGTTTGTTGCTAGAGGACACCCTTATAGAAATATTGTTATCTTATGCGATATCACCCTTTTGCTGAAAGGCATATTGAAACCCAGTTTCTGATCAACCATACCAAATAGTAAGTTTTTCGATAAATACAATCACTAGAGCCAGCATTCGTATTCAGTGAGATCAGGTACAAGAATGTTGTAAGGATTAATATTACCACCAAAAGTTAAAAAGAGCCACCTGAACCGTCAAATTATCAATCGTCATGCGAGATACAGTTGTCTCCTCGGTATATGGCACACGGCCGCCTACTTGTGGGTGTTTGTATAATAGACGCCCACATCTCACTTGCAGTTATAACCTGCATACATAGTATCACAATTTCCATGCGAAGAGGAAAGATATGATACTATGTATGCAGGTTATAACTGCAAGTGAGATGTGGGCGTCTATTATACAAACACCCACAAGTAGGCGGCCGTGTGCCATATACCGAGGAGACAACTGTATCGTCTCCATCGCTAGAAATCGCATTTGGAAGCTGCATTGGCTTCCCAGTTAATCTCTACATGCTTTCGCAATCAACCGATTGACCGTCATTGCTTCAGAATGGCAGCAGAAAAATGTGCTTGACAAATGTATTGGGCAGCAAATAACGACAGTTCAATCGGGATACGTTGGCCGGTTTATGCAGCCTCGTCTACCGGATGGGACATCTGATATCGATATGTAGTTATATCATTATGCGTCGTTGCATCCGTCGATCTACCGATATCGATAATTTATATGCTTATTGTTGGTGCGATTGCATAACAGCTACAAGCGAATAAGATATTGCAGAATTGAAGTTCCGTGTTACTGTAGTAAAACTGGACGTGCATTTGATTTCATTGTTTTCCTCAAATAACATTACACGATTCCATGATTATTCGATAAAAGTTGATACAACTTGTAAAATACACTGTGCAAAAAGCGCCTGTCAATTCATATCCTCATTCCCGGCGAATGCCGATATAGAAGATCAGTGTCCTTTTCAACACGGGGAATATTGATTCGCGCTGACAGAAAATATCCACCTAATGTGATAAATCAGGCTTGTAGTCATCAATATATAGAGATGAAAGCGACCAGGTATACATAAGGTTATTAGCATTCAAAGGTTATATGACAAAATGTCGCTTCAATATGATTAGCATTATTTGGTGTTGAACATAAATTCACAATATCATGAGTGTTCGATGTTTCAGCTATAGCTCATTTTTCTAGCATCCACATAAATATTGTCACCTTTAATCAGTTTGAGGGTTATGATTAGCGCTTCTAATACCGGAAAGAGGTCGTCAACTCTCAGCTTGCATATCAGACCGGGAATGAGCTCGTCATTTATCCGATTGCATATCAGACCGGGAATGAGCTTGTTGACACTCAGCTTGCATATCAGACCGGGAATGAGCTTGTTGACACTCAGCTTGCATATCAGACCGGGAATGAGCTTGTTGACACTCAGCTTGCATATCAGACCGGGAATGAGCTTGTTGACACTCAGCTTGCATATCGGACCGGGAATAAGCACGTCAACTATCAGCTTGCACGGAAGAACGGGAATTGAAAATGTGCTTGTCAACTCTCCCCTTTTATATCAGACTGGGAATGAGCTCGTAAACTCTCAGTTTGCAGATGACAGCTGCTCGTTGGAAAATGAGTTAAGTGATGCTAATCTGTTGAGCGTGGACGCGCTGCAAACTTCATGGCAACTAAAGGTTTGTAGGTTGCGGTTGGACATGTCTCTAGCTTGTTCGCTTTCTGCAATGTGCTATGCCACCGCTTATCTTGTAATGTATATTATGCTTATCTCATTGTGTATATTATGATGCATTGTTATACGGCACGATGGTGATTTATGACACCATACCGTTTTCCCATCATGTTTGAGCAGGTTCCTGTGGCACCTTCGTTATTATAGATTTTGTGATAATGCGTCATAACCAATTATATGAACGGAAAGCTTAATTTGAACTAAACAGAACTATTTATAGTCTCCAATGTTGCATGTGTGTTTAGGGGTTCTGTGTGGCATTTGCAGCTCCTCATATATCCAATAGAAATGATATAATGGCTGAATGGTTCATCACAGCTTATCAGATTAAACAAATGACTACTGGATTCAGTAAATTATATCTAGCTCTGTAGAGACAAAAGCACTGTATGACCTGATATGTTATGGACTGTAGATATAACGGAATAAATGGATCTGAAATGAGCCTTTAAGCAAAAGCTGGAGCTCTCAACCTTATAAGCATGTTACGCAGTTGTATATTACACCTGACCAGTAAATACCTCGCTAAAGTCATTAATATGTCGTGTAATATGTCGCAAAACGTATAAATATACCAGCATATACAATCCATTGATCTCCTTTACAAATAGGATGGATGTAATTTCTTGATCTCAAAACTATATATTCAGTATATTATTGTTAATAATCGACATACACGAAAGACTCTAGCAACAACGTTTAAAAATTATACAAAACATAAAAAGAAGTCAAAGCCTGCATCAACCTTACTCTTACTTTGAATATCGAAATATTTATTCCGTCTTCTTACCTCAAAACGTTTCCTTACATAGTGCATTAGTGTGATGGGTGACTTGCTCAAGCCGGTCGTGTGATTGACAAAACATGAGTAATGTACTATTGGTTGCCGATACGTCAGCTAAATATTCAGTACAATGGAAACGGAGAGTTGTGTGCAGCTCGTTGTAAGCCGAAATCTCAATTGTTTGGTTTACTTTCTCTTTTTGTGTCGGAAATACGAATTTATGTGAGTTAATTAGTAGAAAGGAAACAAGACACTTCGATAAAAATCTTTGCAACAAGTATCCCTCTGTAGAACAATGGTGTGCAAAAAAGTAGCACTCGTTTTTGTCTGCTTCAAGCTAAATTGAGAAAGTCCATGCATTGAGCCACATCATCAAAAAAATGATCATGTATCATCGCTGATGTCGGTAATCTGCATAGGACCAATCAGTGATCTTAGTAACCGTCTGTTTTTGTGTTTTATTGGTCAGACTATGCTAGTGCAAAGAAGCGAATTAATAACAAAGCAGCGTAATGTTACTTTGAAAAATTAAATATAT
The DNA here is from genome assembly GCA_034190875.2 of Urechis unicinctus. Classification (NCBI taxonomy): domain Eukaryota; kingdom Metazoa; phylum Annelida; class Polychaeta; order Xenopneusta; family Urechidae; genus Urechis; species Urechis unicinctus. Next base: position 44,355,563 of record CM067357.1, read on the forward strand.
TAATATATATATTTATTCATATATATATATATCATATATATATATATATACATAGATATATATATATATGAAGATATATATATATATATATAGGTATATATATGATAGATATATATATATATATATATATATATATATATATATATATCTCTATCTATATCTCTATCACTATAGATATATATATATATATATATAGAAATATATATCTAGAATATACTCTATATATATATAATCTATCCACTATATATATATATCTATAGATATCTATATATATATATATATATATATATATATATATATATATATATCTATATATATATATATATATATATATATATATATATATATATATATAGATATATATATATATGTATATATATATATATATAGGTATATATATATATATATATATATATATATATATATATATATATATATAGATATATATATATATACCAATATATATATATAATATTTAATATATATATATATATATATATATATTATGTATATTATATATATATATATATATATATATATATATATATATATATATATATATATATATATATATATATATATATATGTATATATAGATATATATATACAGACATATATACACTATATATATATGTATATACATATATATATATATATATATATATATATATATATATATATATATATATATATACATATATTGATATATATTCAGACATATAAAACTTTAATATGTATATATACATATTTATGTATTTATATACATATATATAGAGTATATATATATATATATATGTACATATATATATATATATATATATATATATAGATATTGTATATATTTACATATATTAATATATATATATATATATATATATATATATATATATATATATATATATATATATACATATATATACATATATATACATACATATATATATATATATATATATATATATATATATATATATATATATATATATATATATATGTATATATATATATATATTAGTGCTAATGGCACTTTCCTAAGCCTTGATGAATCGATATATATATAGCTTGATGCTCTATGTGCCTTATTTGGTGTAGTGTACACAATAATAAACGACAGTAAAAATGTGCTTAAGATTGACATGGCCGGTTTTTTTTTTATTTCCCTGAGCGATGGGAAATTTCAAATTACCCTCGACAACTATTCTGCACCTGCACACGTTAGCCATCTACTCTGCCCCTACCAGTAAATCTGTTTATGAATAAAACATCACAATGCAACAAACGCCTTTCTTAAGTGCATGATTAAAAATGAACCACCATTTTTTATTTTTGCTTTCCCGGTTGCAAAATCTCCGATCGCACAGCCACAATAGTTTGTTGTTAAACGTCACAGGCAATGCGTTCTATTGCATTGTCATATCGCAGACTGTGACAACAGACACAAGAGGTTGGAGCAATATAGGAAATTAACACCAAACAGCTGTGAAGTTTTATCGTCAACCCTAACCTGCCCTGATGATCACTCCATGGAGAGCTAAGTGAAAAACAAGCGTTTAACAGAACAGGCGCACTTAGCATGCATTGTAACCCATGCTGATTTTATTGAAGCTAATAAAAGTTACATCAAACGGCGGAAATTACATATTGCTCACTCTCCTTTGCAACGCAACTCATTCAAAAGCGCTGAGGGAAATTGTGTCTTGTCATTTCCCCACGCGTATCCACTTGTCATTATTGAAACCCGAGTTTTAAATAATTCACTTGCAAATGACCCTAGTTTACTGCTATACTCTTTAAATATAGACTGGTATCGGATGCCGGATTACAAAGGGTTTCATCTTACGTATGTACAGTACTTAGGATTTGTTAACAACGAAATTTAAAATAATGTTTATAAAACCCTGAATGCATCGCACTTAATAATACATCATGTCCATTCTTACAGGATGCTGACATAAAACAATACACAGTTGGAAATGTTCGGTAACTTATGATTCTCCGACCGAAAACAATTCGATACTAGTGACAGACTGTTGATTTTGCCTCATTTTTATCAACCATTGGTATATGCATCTTTTCACAAAGCATCTGCCAAACTGAACTTTAGGGGCGGAATACAATCTTTAAACTGTCTTGTGCAATGTTTCGCCGTAGTAATGACCGTATACCCTCTCAACGGTTGTTTTAAAACAAAACCAAAAACTTCATCTATTAAAAGTTCTAAAGTCACATTTGAGACTATTCATTTGCGGAACCAAACCACGTCAGATCCCTGACGATCGATAAACTGACCTACGTGCAATAATAGTGACCCGGTGGATCCTCGCATCTCAACAACAACAATCTTAACATTATACCACGTTTAACTAATCTTTCCGATCTGCAGAAGTAAAGTATGCGTTACTCTGTTCATTTAAGAATAACGACCGCCTGACCGAGGTTCACATTACCCTGTACGCGTATGGCACATTCAGCGTAATTCAAAACTGTTTTGCTGATGTAACGCCAATTATGTACAGTAAATGAGTTGTCAGCTGAAACAACAAGGTTCTTGCAGACTGTAAATACATAATAACGTTCGTTTGGGAAATTGGTCGGTTGGTGAGCAAATAATTATGCTCATATCCTATTCAACAGCAACCTGAAGTGTTCGACAATAGAACATTTCCGCTTGCATTCTAGCGGGTACATCGTCGTTGTAATCAACGTTGATTGTATGCGTTCACTTAGCAGCCATGTATATATCGTATTTGCTCTAAATTTTGCGCTGCTGATTTAATTTCAAATTCTAGTAAGCTAATTAATGTGATTTAGGGAATGATTTGCACGGATTGTTATCATGTTGATTATTTTTTAAATATGCCTAAACATTTTTTTGCAGCCAAGGATTAAAAGAGGTGCAAAATGACGTTTTGTTTCCTAAATAAATCAATAACAACCCAATGTTGTACAGATGGTTTACTTTCAGTAAGCTTAATTTTGATCCTCTTTCTTCATTCTACGTTGTTTTTTCAATCAAGGGCGCCGTTTGGTAGTAGCTCTGATGCAAGACATTTCGGCGATTTTGGCTGAAATAACTGATAGGCGGATAAAACTGACAATCAAACGTCACGCAAGCAAATGGGATCATTGAGTGAACTGTTATAAACAAATGGGTAAATGACTCGGATCCCAGTCAGTAAACTTGTTACTGCTAATATAAAACAGAGAGTATGATCCGACCAGTTTTTCTAAGACGTCATTCCTATTGCATGCTTTCTGAATATGCCAGAGAAACTCATTTCATTCCCCATCTCGAAAACTCATTCCTGACCATTACTGATAATCCTTTGAGACAGCATGGATCTGCGGATGAAAAAATGCTAACGCCGCTGCCGGGACTGAGTTGCCGCCGTTTCAATTACTGGAGCCAAATTACGAAAATACATGACAAGACTCTGGGAGGTATGAGCATCACACGTGCCGCTCGGTCTCGATGCTGACTTGCAATATGCATCCTTTATTTTTGGTCATGTCACCCTTAATACCGAAACGACGACAAATGTATGGTCATTTGATCAGCTGAGAGCTGGCGACAGCAAATAAGACGGCATCGTACATATTAATATTAGAATATACTTCCGCTAAAATTCCACTAGGAAGTGGATAAAAACAACATGACGACGAATTGTAGGAGACGACGACTGAAGGTGCTTTATCCGTGGATCCTGCATCAGATAAACGCATGTTCTTTTTCTAGGCCCCGGCCCAAAATCTTAAATATACTGATCATGTATACGTTCCGCTGCGAAGCACAAGAGAACATTTACTAGGCTAGGCAAGTATGGTGACAAAATAGTATTTGCATATTGAGGTGTATTTTGTCATATATGTTGTATGAGGTCGACAGGTAAGACCGTTAAACGTGATTCCAAGGAAGTAATGGAAACTTGTATTGGATCCAGATAAAGTGTTCTATTTATTAAGCGATATTACCCAGCTAGCTTGAACATTATGGATAATCCTCAACGAAACATAACAATGGCAGCATAATAGTTTGTTGTTCGACGCAAAAGTCACCGGCGGTTATCACAGAGAACAAATGGAAGCAATAACTACCGCCCGTGAATATGCAGTGTCGGGTTCTTTATGCCATTCGACAAATGGTTATTCGTATTCTGTCATAAGCAGGATGTGTCATTCAGATAATTTGCGTGATTATGCTTTATTATAGTCATGTAGATGTTAAGGATATAGCGTCATATGTAAATCTTTTCGGACATGTACCAGAATATATATTCAACTATCAATAAAATGTGATAATACAGCTAGATCAAGATATCTGCCGGGGATATCTTCTAAATAGCAGCAAAGTATATTGCATCCTCAATGCAATAGTATTTGATTTGTATACCTGTTAATATAAGGCAGACAATTATGTTTCCTACGCTTGAACATGACTGCTACATTGTGGTTCAATACGCAGTACACATTACCGTAAATGGATTCAAAGTTGTAGCAGTATTCAATATGAATGAAACTTTTCGGCAATCCCAGACATAATTACACAACCGACTGGTGTCAATAAGCTTATGCACACACGCGCTCGATCCGCCGTTATTGCCCAGACTAATGCGTATCAACTTAGCTGATTGAGTCATACAATTACATTATTAGTTACTCTTGTATGTTCGTTGACACCATTTATGCGAGATGAGTGCATCGCTCATATTTTGAAATGAAAGCGATCTTGCTTATATCGGGTCTTTTGCGGTATAAGCACATTCGCAAATACGCAGTATAGTTTAATATTTCCTGCATTATCTTTTCAGCTGCGATTAAACAAACAGATAGGAAATGATTATGTCAACTTTCCATGTGCAGGTGGTAGCTGCAAATTAGCAACAAGGTCTCGCTAGCAACAACTACTTGGCTAGCTAGTTTATGTTTCGTGACACCAAAGCTTACACCCATCAGCTTCTCCGATGGTTTTACATGTATGTATTATTTGTCGATATTTTTTAATTAGTTAGTTCCGGTGTTTTTCAGAGTCGATGCAAATCTCAATCTGTCACCATTAAGTGATAACATGTCATTATATAATCTGCGTACTCACCAGCTAACAATGAATAGTTGATATTAGTATCAGTTGCTCAAAACGTTGCCTTGCTTCCAAAGCCGATAACGGGGTCAGAATAGCTGCCTTCGGCGCGCCAGAGAGACTCAAACAAATTATATTTAATTAATACCAGACATAACATATCTATTTATTACCTTTACCGGACGGTGTTATATCAGTATCTCTGTTATGGTGAACCCAATTTATACAAGAATAAACGTGAACGCAACCATTACGTAGTCTAAATATATTGTTCATATTAGCACCTACCAGCAGTATAGAGCTATGATATATTGCAAAATGCGCAACTCTCTAGCACAAGAGCACCTTCCATCAAAGACATACCATGTTTACCATATATATCCAGAAGAAGCGCTGTCCAACATTCGATGATAGTGTGTAGCCATTACAGGATATATATATATATATATATATATATATATATATATATATATATATAGATATATATATATATATATATATATATATATATATATATATATATATATATATATATATCTATATATATATATATATATCTATATATATATATATATATATATATATATATATATATATATATATATATATATATATATATTATATATATATTTATATATATGTGTGTGTGTGTGTTGCGAAAAAGTGCTGATTACGTATTTGATGGCTTGCTTACCTTAGTTTTGGTGACGCAGTTTTCGGCCGTGAGTAGATATAATTTAGCGGGCTGTAAATGTCTAATAAAGCCCCCTCCGGGAATATGTGATTTGTAAAGCTAAACATCATGCGTTTCCATGGATTAATAGCGAAATGCACAAAGGGTTTGCTTTCCGATAACATGTTTGTGACATACCGGTTATATAGTGATCTAACTTGTTGCATCTCATTAAGGAATTTGCGGTATTACCAGATAATGATTTTACTGATCTATTTGCCATGATATGCCAGGTACAGCAACCTAAGAACAACAGCAGATGTTTAACTACCAAGGATGTCCTTTACGAATAACTCTTAATGAGCAAAGTACCCAAAGGAGCAGTATTGGTAATGGGGTTTAAATGAAGTGCTGAACTTCATAAAACAACTGGTCATCGCAGGCTAAGTTAGCAAACAGCTATATTGAATTTTTTGGGTCAATGCCCCTAAATTAGCACTGTGAAAGTAGAATGCATCAGATGATACCAGTAGGCAGATGCAGTCAATATTACATTCCTCATACATTGGTTCGTGATGTGCCAGATAAGCTAAGTTTAAGTCTCATCACGCAGACTCACTACTAAGTCCGATATAGGTTTAACTGGATAGTATGGCTCTGTGGCTGATACAAATGTTGACGGCGCCGCAGAATCTGAATCGCCGACTTCTCAATTACAATTGCAAAACATACATGGCAAGAACATAATGCATCCAGGAAACTGTATAAACTAGCCGGATATTTGTACGTTTTTGAATTAGAGTTATCATCACCATAATTTTCATTGTGTATTCAATCCGGATGTCTGCTTAATAAAAAGTTACTGTTCACAATTAGAAATTCAATAAAATGTTAGCGTCATACGAAACTGTCCACCACAAAGTAGTATCTCAGTGATTGATGGTGTGTTATAAGCAGCCTAACAAATAGATTACTGTCAATCATAAAATATATTAAAGGTAATGTAAGATGATGTTGGCTACACATATGTTCAGTCCATGGTGGTTAAAGTAGGGAAATCTTTCGGTATCGCAAGCACAACGAGGGGTTTGTGAAGGAAATAGAGCATTTTATTTAATACCGAATTCTAGATCCGTCGAATATGAACCAACTTAGCTAATTAAGCTTGTTAGATTATCAGTTTACCGAATACCAAAGTAAAAACCGGTTTCCTTGCAATTTCAGCCGATGATTAAGCACATATTGAGACATCGATATGTTTTTTTTAAAGTGAAAAAAGATGCAGTAATGGATACTGAGCCTAAATTGATACAACTTATCAAGCCAATTACATCATTACAGAACAACTCAGCAGTGCAATATCAGAGTGGATTCATTTGATCAATATGGTAACATAGAAGCCAAATCCGGGAATGATAATGTAATAATGGCAATCATGTCGTACATGTTGTTGAGCTCTCTATGTATGTGATACAGTGTTAAAGTACTAGATTATTTCAATTTCAAGTGCAACATGATATATCACTGGGATGGCGTGCATGATGATTTCCAAATATGTGTGTGTTTGTGTGCGTGCGTGCGTGTATGTGGGTCTGGGTGTATGTTTGTGTATATCTACTCTGTACTCAATATTTAGAAAACGGTCTGACAAAAGGATTTACAAGAAATACATACCCACTAAAACAAGTCCATAACGTCACAATCCAACGTAACAGGTACATTATTAGATATTCTCGGCGGAATGACCGGCACGAAACGGGCGGTCTGCATAAAAGCTAAGTGTCATTACCGATATGTACAAACGGAAGATGTACTTACGTAGACAGGAAACACCTCAACTAACCCTCGTAGAGTAGGAGCTGTATTCGTCATTATTGATCGTGGGTGTATGCAACAACTCACTGCTGTTAGCTTATCATAAGAGTAACAACATAACACTTCGTGCACAATGATAACTACGAATATTAATCATCATTATGACAATCTACTACCTTTCAATAATGTCCATAACCTCTCTTAATTGACCGAATCGTGTCCTATGATTCTATTAAGTATTGAAAAGACACGGTGCAGTTGCACAATAGTTACAACAAGCATTACTTCAGTTGTGCCCAAGAATAATGTATAACTTTACTTTAAGCTATATTTCCATATTAACTGATTGCATATTCCCTGAATAAATATCACCAGTGTCATATATTTCAACGGCCAGATAGATATCCAAGTAATGACCCCAAACGATGTTAGCTGTCTACTGTTTAACGTGTATTCAGATTTATGACCGTAAGGTTTTGTATAACAGGAGTGCTGGCTTTATCGTCTTAAATCTATGACAGAGAACATTGCATTATGTAATTGAATTTGGAATAAAAATGTAATAGTTCTGAATAACTGAGTTACATCTGATAGGTGTCAAGGGATGATCCATGATCTCTATATCTTGCCAGCAACTGCAAGAAGCCCATGTATTTTACTATCGTCACCAACATCTGCCAATGATCATAAAAGTCAAAAGCTAAGGGGGTTAGACTTTACTGTCTGGAACTGCAGTCTGTGCGTAACATTCCTTCATGCCTGGCTACACCCCTGGCTGTCTGCATCGGGAAAAATGCAATATACAATGCGGTAGTATATTTGTTACATATCAGAAAACATACCAAATCCAGGGGCATAGCTTTCTATAGGCCGTGTAGGCTGCGGCCTACACACTTCCCCAGAAAGCAGAAAAAATAAAAATGCCAAAAATGCAATAAAAAGGTAAGTGGGTGTAATGGAACACCAGAAACAAGATTTGCCAAGAACAGACAGTGATTGATTTGTCGGAATCTACACGTATGGAATGGTTTATAGTCTTCATACCCCAAGGAAGCATGCGAACGACTGGAGCCCGCATATTGTAAAGTTCGGGCCGGCCGCGTATTGTAAAGTTCCGTCTTTTAAACATTTTAAAGGATGCTTGGTGGGCGCTTTTTCTTTGAAATGTAAACAGACCAAGAGCCTGACAGAGGTCATTATTACCGAAAACATTCCCACGTATCCGGATATCGGATGTCTTACTTAACCTCCTGTTGACGAAGACACCAAACAAAAGTTGTTAAATGGAACCTGGCCATCATGTCTTCAGTTCCCATTTCCAACACGGTCAGTCTTTTTCTTAGTTTCAAACCTTTAATAAGTTGTATTAAATTCTGTGCTTAGTACAATAACAGGTATATTTTAAAAGTGGATTTGTCATGTCTTTAGATAGATTTGCATCCAGATAGGGATATCTGCAGTTTTTACCAGCACTGGAAAATCTCATCGTACCCCACCGCCATGTAAGACGACTCGCGTGAATTACTTGTGAAGTAACGTTATAAACAATGTGACGTCACTTTCCCAAACACAGCATCTGAATAACGCATCATTTCGATAAGTTTGTATTTAAATATCTATTTCAAAGTGCAAGACAGTATGTAAGAAAAAGTTTCTACCATGAGATACTTGGATCAGATGGAAATATTCGTCAGTTCGGGTAACTGCTTCATGGGAACGCGGCAGAACCTCGTTCCCGCCAAAACAGTGACGGACATTTCCATCTAAACCGCGTGCTCATGTACGAAACTAATATGTAAACCAGTTAAGATAGATTTACTATGTAAACCATTTTTTTTTGTAATCCTACATTTGTTTTCAAATGGCCGCGTTCAAATAATTCCATGAATAACATGTAATTCACATAATGTTGTACTGAGACAATAGTGTAGGGGATCAGTGCTCGCCTCGCACCCGGGCATACCTGGTTCGATTCCACGTCCGGCTATTTTTTTTAAAAACTCTTTGTCTTGTGACAATTGTAATTTTAAATACCATTATTTATTATTGTAGTTTTCTTTTCCAGGGCATTTGGAACAAGTAGTAAGCTGCGAAAACTCATTGGAAAATGGTTAATGGAAACACTATGGTTGAGGTACTCCATGACAAAGGATGCCGTCTTTTGTGTGAACTGCTGTTTGTTCGGAGGCATAGACGGACGAGAGAAAACCTTTACACCCGGCACATGAGATTGGAAGATTATTTCCATGCTAACAAAACGTAATGCAGTTGAAAAATCACATCTTGATGCGTCTGTTCGTGCCGAAGGCTATATGGATATCTTGTCCGGAAAATGTGAATCGACAAACCAAACCGTATCCACCAGTGCGAAAGAATCGGTAAACAAAAATCGACACATATGGTCCAGAATTATTGAAGTAATTGTGATTTGTGTAAAGCAGAATAAACCATAACGTGGACACACCGAACATGACAGCAATTTCATAGCTACACCTTCTCACAAAATGACCAAATCCTAGCAAATCATCTAGACAACGCACACTATAACAGTAAATACACCGCACCAGAAATCCAAAATGAATTAATTGGCATTTGCGCAAGTCAGGTGAAGAAGCAACTTTTGGCAGACTATCGGTCGTGCCCCTATTACGCCATCATAGTTGATAAAGCAACAGACAAATCCCCAAAAGAGCAAGTCTTTTTGCGTGCGCTTCGTCAATGGGAGTAGCGTATATAAAGTCCGAGAAGAATTTTTGGATTCGTCGAGTGTGAATCGATCAAGGGAGTCGCACTTTGCGCAAACATTGTGGAATTCTTGCAAGAAGCAAATCTTGATATACTTAAGATCAGAGCTCAGTGCTATGACGGGAGTGCGTCAAACACGTTTGGGAAATTTCGGGGGACTTCAAGCTCTTATCCGTAAACGTTCACCACATGCAAATTACGTGCATTGCAAATCGGATTGTTTGAATCTGTCTTTGGTCCAAAGTTCGAACATTCCTAGTGTCAGAACCATGTCGACTGTTCAGGACATAAGCTTCCTGTTTGATAATCAGCTAAACGGTTGTTTGCATTCTAGGACGAGTTGTCACGCGATGTTACTACGCAAGAGGAACCAGCGCACTAAGCTCCGTACTCTGTGTGAAACTTGAAACTTTCGAAATGCGTTCCCTGTAGTGGTTCATGCATTGGAGACGTTGAAGGCAGATGGCGACGAAAAGGCGGGGCAATATCTGGCCGCCATATTGCGATTCGAATTTATAATCGCACTGCTTGTGGCGGAACACATTCTGAGTTGCACCGTTCCCCTGACAAATCTCCTAGCAGTACAACGACTTGTTGCACGCTGTGAGTGAAACATGCGTAGTTATTAAGCTTTGCAAGTCGTCGCCAGGGTGATTTGGTTGGTGGGGGGGGGTGTAACTAAAATTTTTCCGACTGCGGGATGACTATCTAAGCGTAGCGCCACCATAGGTTGGCGCGGAACTTTCAATTTGCCGACTGGACAGGATTTTGCCGACTGTGACGCGGACTATCGGTTTGAATTTAGGGGTGTCACAACCCCCTACACCCCCCCCCCTTTGGCGACGCCCCTGTTTGCAACGATGAAAGGGCTGACCAGTATGTTTGGGATGCTCTTTACGACAAGGCCGTAGATGTAAGCGCCGATGTTGACACTCAACCATCAATGTCGAGAAGAGCTTGTCGAATGCAGAACGGAGCTAACCCTGATGTCCAAACGGTGTCCTATTATTACCGGGTCACTTAGTATAATGTTTTCCCGGACCATTTAGTTCAGGAAATGGAAACTCTCATCCTGGGTAATGAAGATCGGTACTCTGCGCAAAACTAATTGCCTTCCAAACTGGCTGACCTGTGAGATAATATGCTGCCGACAATATATGTGGCTTTTGTCCCCGACCTTTCTACGAGACATTCAAGTCGGACATTGCTAGATGGAAAGTTGGACGGAGTTTGCCAGGCATTAATTCTTCAAGTCTCCTAGACACCCTTCAGCAGACGTACAAGGACTTGTAAATGAGTAGCATCCTTGCATTTGTTCCCCCACCGGGGACTTTTGACCATGCCACCAACGTCGGCCACATGTGAAAAGTCATTTAGTAGAATGAAACGCATAAAAAACTATTTGCGAACTACAATGACGTCTGACAGGCTATCGTCGTTAGACCTGATCCATGTACACAAGGACATGAACATCGATGTTGACCAAGTCATGAACGTGTTTGCCTCAGAGAAATTCAGAAAACTAGACTTTTTCTAAATTTAAGTTGGATTAATGTTACTTTGACATTGACTTGAAACGCATTCAGAAGTTGAAAGTTGATGTGGCTAGTTTTTCCTCTTATCTTTTATTTGCAATAATAACGGATATTTTAAAAATTTCGAAATCATTTTTAAAAAATACAAAATACTCGAGGATTAGAGCATATTATTTAACATCAAAGCATAGCATATATTTAATTTTGACTATATAATCATGTCAATGCAGAAAACAAACCTCAAGTGGAAAATATCCAGCAAATAATGTATCAATTAATAATATAATATCAACGTTCAGTTGCTGTCAAATTGATTCCAGTCATGAGACTTACATCTAAGTAAAATGTCATGATATATATGGTCTATGAAACGCCAAAACGCACATTCTAGGGTCAACAATTTGTATTGGGGAACATGCCCCCGACCCTCCCTAGAATCCGGCCTACACATTGATTCCATCCAAGCTACGCCCCTGAAAGCTAATGGCTACGCTAATACAGTCCAATAGTGTATCTGTCGTAACAAGTAAGTGATCATAAGCAGCAGATTCGCCTCCTCGCCGGAAAGCTACTTAATGTAGGGTGAAGCATAAGAGTACTCAACTAGGACCATAAATATGAGATGTGCAGTCACCTCGATGAGTCGAATCGTGGTGTTGTCGGTTCACAGTTCATTCATTATTTCTCGGAACCGCCAGCTGGACGTGGCGTAGCTGTCAACAAATGATCATCGCACAGTATGCCTGAGTTAGTTTTCATAGAGAGAGAAGATAAAAGCCTTGCCCATAAACTAAAATACGTTTTGATTAAACACAGCGCGGCACTTTATGAAACCCTGTGAATTATGTATATCAGCCACAACGACTGTTTCAGGAGCATATGAAATACTGCTCATTTATATACATACCACCATATCCCTCTCCTGGCAAGACTGAATGGTGCAACTTGTGAAATCTTGTGAAATCGCAGTGCTACTATGTCAGCGTCGTAAATATACATTCAGTAAGGACAGCATCCATGGCTATGCTGTCGAGAAGTGATGTCATTTAAACTTATATGATGCTCTACATATATATTCCAGTAGAACATCGCTTCTGAGCACAAATAAGTGGACATTATGTACGTAATTGGATTTAGTCGCAATATGCTTCTATGCATCCATTTATAAGCCAGCATTTCACACCAGACCGACATTGATGAGCAAATAACGTCAGTTGACCGTTATGCTGGAAAGCATTTGTACCCATTTAGCTTGTGTATACAAGGATCGAGGTGTTGATAATAGGTACAACCAACCTGATTACTGCAAGAGTTTCATCCCTTCCGAGTATTTGACGATTAATAAAAGGATCTAAAGGATTAGTTAAAAATTAGCATTTTAGCTTCGACATCGAGCGTATCAAAATATAGGTAAAGAGATTTAGTTCACCTGTGATTAGATGCTTTACCTTTATTGGGCAGGTCTCTTCTGATCAGCATACAATATCAAGATAATGCGGTTGACATAATGTTTAATGTGACACAATGTTATATATATATATATATATATATATATATATATATATATATATATATAACACTGACAAGCCGTTTCCCTAATATTCATGGCTCAGACGCAGCATATGGAGCATATTAGAATTTCAATCTCACCTAGGGCTATTTGTGTTTTACAAGTTAAGCAATATTATTGATAACAAGCAACCTTACTTGAACCACATGAATATTTTCAGAATAGATATAGAAATGGCCTCTGATGGAACTGAAAGCGGAGTGTCATCGTACCGTTAGAATAACGGATGATGGTTCATGGGCAGATTTATTACCGTTTTCCCTGAGCAGAATAAAGATCGGCAAAACAATATACTTCATCAATTAGAAGCACGACAACGCCTAATTGCTTATCAAAATAACTGACGTAGCTGTTACCTCTAAGTATTTGGCGAATACTTCCATGCTGCTACTTGCATCAAGACAATATCATTGAGACGACACCGTACGACGTTGCTTATGTTTGGAAGATAGTGTATTGAATAGTTGTGTTAACACTAATGTAGTTGTTAATTATCCAGCATTTTGTCCTAAATGCTTACACAGAAGAACAAATATATTTAGATATTGCCTTTTAGAACAATTAAGCTACAAACGTGAATAACGCTTTAAAGCTCCTATGTTGTCTGATTATTCGCATAGTGCGTTGTGTCGTTGGCAATACTATAAAGCTCCTGTATAATGATTCATGTGTACATTAGTATTTCAATGAAGCATTGTATGCGATTTATGATAGCCATAGCGTGGTTTTGGAAAACGCCGGACAATTTGATTCCATACAGTAACCGTAGCGTTACCATCATAAACCTGATGGGAAGCGATGCCATAAAAATATTATAGCCGAGCTACAATGGGTCTCATGTGCCACAAGACTTAATATAGACTGACCAAAGAACCAAATAATCTACCAACTTACACGCCAACCGCCGATCTGCGCCACCAATTAGCTAGTTTTTGCCAGTAGTGTGCGTACAACTTTATATTCCTCTTAGGCCTAAACACCAGCGTGAAATAAGGTGATGCACGCGTCTTGCAAGCAAAATATAATCGATGAAAATAAAATAAAATAATAGTTTATGACTGAATATCCACAGGGATGAATATATCAGAATTAGTACGACGGTGTTTTTTAAATTTCATTTCCGTTACATGAATATCTTGCTTAAAGTGACTGTTCGTTTTAAATTGGCTAGTGGTTTTAGACGTTTGGTGACATCTGGCCTTTGGTCCTAGATAGCTTACATTATTCCCGAGCTGTTAAATAATACCACAGTTATTGAAACTAAATTTTGCAGCCATGTATCTGATGTAGGACATTAACTTCAGCATTGCATTATCGCTGCAGTTTCAATGGAAGGCGTGACCACCCCCATCATACCTCAAACATTGCACCACGTTGTACATCCGGAGTAGTGATAACAATTCGCCACAACCGGTGATTTTTCATATAGGCATGCGTCACTATAAGCGCATATGAGGGTGTTAAGTGACAGCAGTCAGAATCGTACAAATGCATAAATAGCTTAGCTTGTATTAACAAATCACAAATAGCCGCTGTCAGCTGCAACACAGTTCACAATCACCTCAATCTTGCTTCAACATCCCTGCTGTGGCGCCAAACGTATTCAATTCAGTATAAGAGATGTGTGCGATTGATAATGGCAAGCTAGTTCATAGCCCGCTTTTTTGCATTGTATAGTTATTACATAAACTTGCTACAATCACTTTAAAAGGTTGCCTTGCATAACAACCATACACATATTAGTTCCTGCTAAATCGTGAAAAGTTGATTTCAGATTACCAATGGGGTGTGAGGGACATGTGTTTACTTTTCACACATTTCAGCAATCAGCCAACACATTTCATCAGCTAGTATTGATTAAGGTAACGGTGTGATATGTGTATCGGTTAATACAGTGAGAATGCTGTGCAAAATCTTTAAAGTGTCTTCTACTTTGCAAAGTATGTTGATATCGGTATTGCATACAACGGGCCAGGTATTAAGTACATGGACTCATGGTGAAGCTGCCCATGCTCATAGACTGCAGCAAACGGGGGTGTTATGGCCATCAGAAGGGGCAAACGTTTTTCTTTGTCTTATTCTGACACTAAGTGACAATTTAACACTAAGTCTTAACGATTCAACGAAGGCAGTATTGACTGACCTATTAGTCGTAAACAACATCATTAAGAGTGTGCACGCAGTCAAATGAGGAAAACCAATATTCTTACAATATTACTTCGCAGAGGTCAATTTGTGTCTCACAGTTACGTTAGGTCAGGCAAGAGCCAATAAGAATCCAGACGATCGACCATAATAATATAACCATACCCACAATCCACATGCATTCGTCTACTATGAGGAACGACTGGTTCTATGTTATTGCCCGATCCTATCATACAGAACAACGCTCATCGATTCGACGCACCATCACACATACTGTCATCGCGGTTACGTCATTCGCAGTCGCCTTGTACACTACTTAGTAAGTGTATCCTATAACTAAAAAAATACTGCCAATCATTCCCGGAATAGTCAACCCCTTGCAGCGCAGCAGCAACATACAACTAGATAATAGATTTTGGTAAGTCTCGCGCGTGGATCCGTCATCTATTAATTTAGGACTTGCGCCTCCCTCCTGAGGTCAACGTCTAAGACATCAATAATACATGCTTGAGTCAGTTATCTCCTGGTTCGTCACTTTATGCATGTCAGGCGTTTCTTGACGCCCATATCATTTTACCATCTAATCGCTTAATTGGACTCGACACCCACACAATCGATACACCAGTAGCCAATCAGCATTGCATAAGACCCATCAACTGCACACATTCATGATCTTTACACGATTCATTTCGCTGAAGTGACGACTGCGTGGCTCTAGCAGCCATTCTCGTAAAGACACCGATCAAGATGTACGTCCCTTCATTGACTAGAACAACACATGATGTGATTAAATGGCTACTCATAGCAGTTACCCCATATCATAAACAGTCTCAGCAGTTTTGATGCAGTTCGTAGATAAGGTTGTTTTCGTCGTAACTATGAATAGAGATATATTTCTAAATCAATGAAGTCATGTTTAGAACACACACCATTCGGATAACCTACGGCTGATCGCGTAATCACAAAGCATCTTTGTGAAGATTAAACGCAACGATGCGACCTCACCATTGCTAGGTATAACACGCATGCACGTTCAATAATAACGTAAATCCATTATCAATTATATTTCGATGTAAAAAACACATCGATAATATCGGTAATGAACAAGGGTCAGCATTGACTAACGCATTAAAGATACCCCACGCGTTGCTTTACATCAGTAACATTACTGTGTATTTAACACTCCTCCCACAAAGGACTTATTATATTCCCATGGCTTGAGCCTCCGTTAATCTGACCAATACTGACTTCGTGTCCCAATGAACGATAACAATGGTTTCAACTGCCAGAATTCCATGGAGCTCCAGAACGATATCAGTCACTTGCAATATATTATGCACTGTTAATGTGCACTGTCATGAACAAACTAGCGAAACAGTTCACATTTCTATGCTTCGTGCGTCATGCAATATATAAGCACAAACAAGGCGGTTATGTGGGGGTTATCAAGAAATCATTATAAACAATTAGTATTATAACCAGACAGTCTGACCTCACCTGCCGGAACCCCAGCCACCCCACATTAATCTTAACTTTGTAATCATCTAATTTTCCATGTGAACCTTAACATAATGATCATTCGTTTGGTTTGTTTCCTGGACATTGTTCAAAGACGGCAAGCATACTTTTCTATCTTAAATTCTTGCTTAACATCTGAAAAAATCATTAAGTCGTGTTTATTTTACGGAAATAATCGACAACACACAGATTGTAATCCATAACTGACGTCACCGGTGCGTTATGGTGCACCACGGCTTCCAAGGTCAAGGTACGGCAATGTCATATAAGACAGCGGACACCGATGTACATTAACAATGCCATTGCTGATTAGTTTCAAAGGAATTCTAGAGGGAGGCCTAGATGCAATGCATCAATTAGGCGGGTTATATAGCCTATCTTGGTAATTGACATTAACTGCCGGTAAACCATTAGTAAAATTATTGATAATTTTCTTTACATTCATGGATATTGTCGGCACTAAGTTGGAAGGGCAAAACGGCTATGTTAGATGAATCCTGAAACGTCATAAACTTTGAGACGTGTTCAATCAAATTATCGTATCTTCCAGAACGAATTCAACAGCGGCTCCTACCCTGTCCTAACAACTCTTAGTGATCTATAGTCAGATACACATAATGCTATCACATGTCATGGTCACCTTCGGGCTGCTTTTTCGACTGCATGTCTCGTAGTATTTGTGATATCATAGCTTGTCGAAGGAGCTAGTACATAAATATATTAGAATGGTTCTCTTGATTGATCAATGGCATAGTGCAAAGAAAGATAATGAATATATAAGTCAATCTGTGGATAAATCTTGCATTCGTCCTATACGATTTGCTTACAAATAACGTGAATATTGCCGGAATACAAAATTCATCATATCATAATAAATATGCATATTTTTATCTCTGTATGTAGATATATGTACATAGGCATAGTCATTTTTACATCAATTAATAATCATTTATTCATACATAAAAGAATATACATATTAATCGTATATATATATATATATATATATATATATATATATATATATATATATATATATATATATATATATATATATATATATATATATATATATATATAAATAAATATATATACTCGTATGTATTTATTTATTATGGGTGTTTATACATGCATGTTGATGCAAACAAATATAACTTATTATGTATTTTCATATGTATCTATATATTCATATATAAACATATATAACGATGCATACTTATATGTATAGTTGTATATATATATATTTATTCATATATATGCATTTATATTTGTATATACATTATATGCATATAAGTAAATATATATATATAGATGTATATATATTAATATTTATAAATATATACATATATATACATATATACTATCATATATATATAAATATACTTTCATATATATATAAACATATATTTATACATGTATATATATATAATATATATATATATATAGCTATATATATATATATACATATATATATATATATATTATTTATATATATATATATAGATATATACATTTATATACACTGATTAATAAATATGTTATGTTATGGATATGGATATGTAAACATGTGTTAATGTATATCTAGTATAGATATATAACCACTTATATACATGTATGATATATATTCATATGTGTACCGGTAAATCCATATCTATATAGTTATCCAATTGTATATATGTATTTATTAACATAAAATATATATGTTTATTTATTTATGTATATATATATATTTGAGAAGCGATAAATATACATATATATTAAACATTTATATGTAAAGATATAAATATAGATATTCAAATATATACATATATATTTGTTCATGTATACATGTAAATGCCTGCTTGTGATGCATCACTGGTCGCCTCTTACCTGCAACATGCCTCGTACGCAGGCTTGGGAAACTCTGTAAAGCGATAAATTTTCTTCATCTTCGCCATCATCATAAGACTCCGCAACCGGTAACGAGTATCCTTTAGTGCATCGCCTGTGTGCATGTGCTCATTGACATGCACACAGGCAGGAAAGCTAATATGCGTTATGTAAGTATGGAAAATGTGAGGGACAGTCTTCAAGGCCAGTATAGCCTAAAAAACACTCATGCAATGTTGCTGTATGTTGGCATAGTAATAAAACAATGGGGAATGTAGCTCAATAATGCGTAAGATAACCAAGTTGTAGCTTAGTACTCAAAACTACCGCTGTCTGCAGGTCATATGAAACAAACAGCGGTCTACTCTCTATTCATGAACGTAGCGAGAAATAATGACGGCAGTGTAGTTATGGTGTCGCTAGATGCCACACCCTGCAGTATGTATTCATTGCGATTTGTCTTTTATTGATGAACCTCGTAAACAAAATGACTTTTCAATCATTCAAAAAGTTTAATGACAAAACCTTTTTATATTTGTCCTATCGGTTGAGAGATAGATCTTGTATGGGACGTTCGACGCACCTGCTACTAAGCCTTTAAAAGCTAACATATGCTTTCCAATAGCACTCTCCTTGTTAACGACACTTCACAGGGGACTGCAATCGTATAATCTAGGATCATATACGAACGGATATCAAATTATCTGGGGGTAATATCCAGATAAACCAGACAGCAAGTGTTATTCATAGGTTGCATATCTGCTCAGAGAAAGGAGCATTCAAGTGAACGCTTTTACCTTGTCGCCAGGCAGATGTGGTAGCTCGACGTTTTATATCTTATACGAATATTTATGAATCAACCGACGGTTGTTATACCTAATAGCTTCCACATTGTACATCTTCGAGCGAACACAAATGACACTTGGATGCTTTCAGTATAATGCTAATAGATTCCTCATTTATTCAGTCGTTGGAAACAGCATACTGTAAGCTATTTTAGCATTGCAACAAGTTCCTTGCTCTGAATGTCAAGTTAAGCATGAATAAATGGCTGTATAAGAGATGGATCAGACGCATGTAAATAGCTGCTGCTCCTGCTTAGTGTGATTAAATCCATCCTGTGGTAGTAAAGCATAATGGCAATGTTGATAAAACAGCGTCTGATATGCAACCCAGAGCAGCTGCAACTTGGTGATGTCTCTGATGATAGGCAGCGCCGTTGTGACCGCGTCTCGAAGCAATCAAGTTAAGATATTGATTCGGGTTGCAGAGTAAAGAAGTAAGTGAAGCGTGTGCTAGAATAGCAATAGAAAATATCAGCATTGAATTCCATAATTCCTTCTCCAATGAGATCATATTTTATGGCTTTATTTGGCAACTATTGAATGAATGTTGAATTATCATTTGATGTTATATCAACAATTTCGCCTGCGGTTTATTATCCAGCATAGATAGCAATGTATTCTCTGCTAACGAATGCTTGGACTGGGTTTCATATTTGCGAAACGACTAACGTCAAATAAATTCCAAACGCAAAATGCCATTCCGTATGCATAGCTTTAAGTGACGTTAAGAGAGATCACTGGCTCTGTGGTGATCGCTTCACTGATTTTGATACACTGCCAACGTTAGGTCGCCCTACCGTGATATAAGCACGTGAGAAATACATATATATATATATATATATATATATATATATATATATATATATATATATATATATATATATATATATATATATATATATATATATATATATATATATATATATATATATATATATATATATATATATATATATATATATATATATACGCTAATACCTGATAATACTTGATTCGCCGTACATCGCGATTTCACATTTTAGATCATTTTAGGCAACAAATGCAAGTAGGTAGTGCGTTAGGGATTTATAGGGCCGTTACCGCCAAAGATTAAGCTTTTTGTTGCCCAAGGAACAAAGCTATTCGTTATTTCGCCTGGATACCTGCTAACTGGACTTGACGTGCAATGTGTTTGATATTATTTGTTTACAGCCTATCGTGAACCAGGGGATGTTGTTATTATGTGATATATGACGGGACGCAATATAGCAGAATTCATATAATCATTTTACCATGAAATTTAAGATGCTAAAATTTGCGCGCCATGGAAAGTGATTCGCCCCAGGTTTATGCTCATAGCAACCATAGGCGTCAAACATGCATAATAAACTCAATAACCTGGTCTCCTGTCGAGATAGGCTTTGATTGATATGCCCGAGGGGTTACGCAATGCTCAAATGGCACTCGCAAATTGTATGGATTAAATCCCCTTGTCGTCATGGAAACTACTCTTCGAAGCCAAACTGACCTTCATTTACTGACGCTAGTTATGTAAATCGAATCCATGGCAACTTAAAAGCAGCGATGAATGCGTATAATTCTGCATTGGGACCAGAGTGAAGACAATATCAACTCACTTATTTGTTCATATGTCGCGTTGTGACTTCAGCCTTATTATTCGACGAGCATCCACAGGTCTATGCTACCCAATTTCAGAACGAACATGTTCAGAAGTTGATCCGTATCATTTCTGACAACTTTGATGATCAAAGCCTTAAAGGCCAAATGCCGTTATATATATTTATTTAGAAGTGAACATCACCACAAATATATACACAATCAACTACCAAATCATTAACAGCAGCAACAGTGAGTGGCACATTGGTCCAAATCAACTATTCAGCATAAAGCTTCAAACAAATACAACTTAACGTTCCTTAACCCCATGGTATTGACATAGTTAACCGTGTCTTACCACCCCTCCCTTATAACATATTGAGACTCTTTTAAGAGTAATGTGCTCGGCTT
Organism: Urechis unicinctus; assembly: GCA_034190875.2. Lineage (NCBI taxonomy): Eukaryota > Metazoa > Annelida > Polychaeta > Xenopneusta > Urechidae > Urechis > Urechis unicinctus. Next base: position 44,377,359 of record CM067357.1, read on the forward strand.
ACGATCATTTATCCCTATCTATCATAAAGTCATATCGCTCGTTGGTTACGTTTACCGTGATTTGATAGACCATCTGGATTCACAGCTATTCTTGACAATTATGGGGCTTGTTTTGAAATAACATGAATTACATATTTGCTATCTTGTTGCACGAATTTAGGGCTATTGGCTGGTCAGCAGACAAATACCTACTTATATCTAGCAGACTGCAAATGGAAAATTCCGCTTTTATAGCTAAAAGTGAACTTTGTGATTATTCGGGTTTTTATATGAGTGGATGAAAAATGCCACAGCATGGAGAAATTCTGTCGAACCATTAGTTGAACAGTACAATTTAACTTCTAATGCAAAGAGCATAACTGCATCATGTTTTCTTCAGATTTATCTTTGTGGTGCCGAATATGTATGTTGATAACTTTGCTGAGTTTTTGACAACAGCATACTCAGCGGCTTATGGCTATTATAACGTTGAGGAAAGTTTCACTGTGCGGCGTTCACGTCTAACAAAACGTTCAAGCGTGTGTTGGGTTACATTGGTAGCATTAACGAGAGGATATAACTCCTTGCGAAGCTTGCGCAATTTGCGTGGGAACGCCAAGCAATACTACACATGTGATTTGCTAGATAATATCACGGTCAATATTGCATTTCTCGTAGCTGTCTGTCATGGATTCCACAATATGTTACACCAGATCACGCTATTGATAATCACAATAAGCTCTGTAGATAGCATCTCCATTGCGCTGGATATTTTAATATTACATAGATACGGCTTACAATCAGTATAGTGATGTTTGATAACTATACTGAATCTTTGCGTTGTTTGGGTGTTGTAGCCCTTCAACATCACGAAATTGCCTTGCCACAATAAAAGAAATGATTTCCGCTTAGACACTTGTAACTGATCAGTCTTGGTGACGATTGAAGTTTGAAATATGTATGGTTTTGCTTCTTGGTATCTTCTGATACGTGATCCTATATGATATAATCTGATATAATGTTGGTGCATGGTAGGTTGGCCATTTGCAAAGAATATACATCGAAGTACACTAAGCACAAACTTTCGCCGTTAAATGATGTTGTATGTCTGAATTCAAAACGACAGCTAGATTGCGGCAGTTGTTTTGGCAAAATGGTTGCCATGCAATCGTTCGTTATTTTCCTATGTGCGCATGATACATTGCTGCCTGAAATGATCAAGCAAACCAATGGAAAAACTTCATGATCCGGCAATATCACGGATCCGGCAGCTTTTGATGGTTTCTTGTGTGGGCTTCTAACCGGGCATCGAATTGTGGTTGATGTGACCAAGGAGCTATGGCTGGAAAAGAAACAGCATGATTCACAAACGGTATCGGTATCAGTACATCTAACTAGTCGCAAACATATTCAGCACATATTAGTACGCGTGTCACTCAAGAACTATAGGCCACGCATTAGTCAGGACGGTTAAACATGAATATATTATACCATAAATTAAGATGGCGTTGGATAACGAGCATGCATGATAACTTCGCAGTGCAGCATATTCATGATAGCTTACAATATCTGTATAGAAGTTTCCCTGCGAGAACCTATAATGCGCTGATGTGCCATCAAGGTGGCCTATCACAGAGTGACGTTGAACATTCACGAAATGAACGACGGTAAATGCCTTGTTTAGTTATTATCTTCGATTTGTTTAACATTACCCCTCTGGCTATGCGCGTATTCAATGTGCATCATGAATCTTTTAATATTACTGCCCTTGGAGTAGACGTCTATTCTTTTCTGTCGATGAGCTGGATATTTATAGACTCTAATTGACCATCACCCTGCTCATACCTTCTACCACGAAATGTTTCATTTGTGCCATAATTAGCATCATTATTTCCCTCATATTACGGATGAGCATAAAGATTTGTATATAATGCCAGACCAACAGGCGTGCCCAGTGACGTTTTTATCGGCTATATATCTGTTGTGAGCCATCTCACTCAATATATATAAAGCAGGTTATTCCCAATGAATAATTGACAAATATGTTCATTGCAACGCTAAACTGTTCCTACGTACCATTGCAAAAATGGATGCAGCGCATCGGTTGCAGTAATTCAAAATATTGGTCACGCAAGACGCAATGACTTCAGACTGAGGAAGTCACATGCGCCTAGAGAATCCTAATAACTGTGATATTCTACGTGAATAACTTGATAGATTCAGTTTTCGGTACAAGATGTTTTTGTAATCAACCATACGTTGTCGCATGTGTGATTGATATCAATTCATAAAGTGAAGTAGCAGGTGCATTTATGCTTTTGCAGCACATTCTCAACAGATTTGGTGATACGATAACTAGCTGTTGTTATATTTGCTGGTTACAACCATTTGCTCATGGCTCAGACCGTGTGAGCTATGTAACTCCGCTTAGTGTGATTGCACCTCTATGTATCGACGCTAAACTCTTTCACTTCGCTCATTGAATATTAATCTAAGGGACACAGTGCAGTCAATTTATTCAATTCATAGTTACGAGTAAATATTGCAGACATGTGTAAGTTTAATGCACATATAACACACTGTGTCAACCGACGTTTGGATCAATAGAAAAGTAGTTTTGGCACACACTGCATTGTGAACAATTAAATACACAGCGAAAACATTTGATGGCTCTTGTGAGTCACTGCACTTTATTTACAGCTAGGTAGCCAGAATCAATTACATATATCGTTAATATGAAGCACGAATATGGTTAGCACAGCAGTGTAAATGCTTACATATGATTTAAACGATATTTCTGACAGGGGTTATTTCTGATTCTTCATTGCTAAATGAGAAGACTTCCAACTATCGTTTTCTGTGTGTATACTCTACAAATACCCAAATAGTACGCATTCCCAATAATGTTGAAATGATATATTGTATGCACCTCAACCTGGTTACACAAATAACCACTGTTTATGAGCAGTCATGACTATGCAAATGGTATAAAGAAGTCGATATCACAGTGACGGGCAATATCAAGAAACAACGACACCCTATACGAAGATTCATGACGGAATAACATGGTAATATTCAATATGCGTCTGATTGACGTGTTGCCAATGTGAATGGCAGTACGTACATATTAATGTTGTATTAAATGCCCATCGTGTTCAGGTTCGGTTCTATGTTGCTGTTCATGCAACATATCAGCTCGTCAATGTTATCTTAATACAGAGGTGATTATTGTGTTCCTGTCTGATTACATTTCTCCTTTCATTGCACGTATTTTCCGTCCCACGCACCATTGATACTTAAACGTACAATGACGCTTGTATGTTATGTGCCCACTGCAGCAATACGTGGATGATTGGAAAGCATTATAACCAACAATGTGTTGCTGTCAAAGCTTTACATTATCCTCTAAAATCGCTCCTATCCTATATTATGACCAAATCTTGGATTTGTCGAATGTCATTATTGGGTGTGATTTGAATGGACGTGTATATATATAACTCCTGTTTGAGCTTCTGAAGGTCATTATATCTATATTAAACCATCAAAGCTTAATTTCTTCGGAACTATCTTGATCCGCCAAATTCGTTTCGATAATGTGCTTGTGGTACTGTGTGTGCACAGGGAGTGGTGGTCGTTGATAAATGGTTAGTTCTTGACAAAAACGATAGTATGATGTGATTTTCCTTCTTTGTATAAGGCGAACCTCACACTAATGAGGCTCTACAAGCCAGCGCTAGATATGTCCCGCCATTGTGTTCGTTAACAGCGAAAACATTAATATACAGAATAATATATGGCGGTACCATTATAAAACCGATCAGCGCTGCCATTAGGTAGTGACTTGCAATTCCAATTCAACGAGTTGACATACCCTGGGCCCTATTTAAGCCTTGATGTCATGACCCCGCTACTGCGAATTGCACGTTACAATGCCCTTCGAATTGCCAATAACTACGAAAACACTTGCTGACAGGATTACGCGTTGACGGGACATAGCAGCACTGCACCATCTCAAGGATTGTATCAAGTAGCAGCATATCAGTTATATGAACACTTTCACCGTTTAATGTTGAGTCTTTCATGGGCGTTTGGTTCGACCATTACACAGCAGGTTCGCATACATCACCGTAATGCTTATCATCAAACAGCATTTGCGGTCATTCCCAAAGAGCCATTACCTACTCGGAATCGTCGCATGTTGACAGTATCCGCTGGTACACAGCTTCGGCACCATGGATGGCACTACCTCAGATTAAGCAAATGCACTTGGGCTGTGATCCGGCTTCATCGTATTTTCTTCCTTGCAGCGGATGTGACAGAATTCGGAGACAAACAACCGAAAGGTCGTAAGAATTGTTAACTGGTAAAATTAACTACGCTTTCTTATCCGAATAACGTTGAGATTGTTGATATGATTGCTATGAGATATTTATTTGGAGATAGAGCTATTCAATGTTACGTCCTATTCAATTTATTTTCCAAAAGTATTGCCATATGACGCGTTCAAACCCAAAACTGCCTTTTTAGTAAAAATGGATAAATAAATGCCATGCTTTGGACGCTTAATCAATGTGAACGTTATGACAAGGCCAGAAGAAGAAGGTTGTGCATTATAGTGGGGTCGTGGCGATAATAAGAGCGAGGATACGACGTGTATTATGGTGGGGTCGTGGCGATAATAAGAGCGAGGATACGACGTGTATTATAGTGGGGTCGTGGCGATTATAAGAGCGAGGATACGACGTGTATTATGGTGGGGTCGTGGCGATTATAAGAGCGAGGATACGACGTGTATTATGGTGGGGTCGTGGCGATTATAAGAGCGAGGATACGACGTGTATTATGGTGGGGTGTATTTTGTATTTTGGTGGGGTCGTGGCGATTATAAGAGCGAGGATACGACGTGTATTTTGGTGGGGTCGTGGCGATTATAAGAGCGAGGATACGACGTGTATTTTGGTGGGGTCGTCATGGCGGTGATAAGAGCGATAATGCGACCGCTATAATGGTGGTCCAGGCGATGATACGAGCGTTATTATTTCATGCATTGTGGTGGAGTAGTCATGGAAGGGATACGATCCGTGTTACGACATACATCAAGGAGGGGTGGCCATGGCTGTGATAAGAGCGTTGTTATTACGTGCGTTATGATCGGGTGGTCACGGCGGTGATAAGATCGATGTCACGACGTGCAATAGGGTGGTTTCAAAGCTGTTATTCGAGAGGTAACAAGATGCGCGTGAGGTAGGGGTTATGGCGGTGATAGGAGAGGTATCACGATGTATATTAGTGTTGGGTCACGGCGGGGATTAAGGTGAGGTTGCGGTGAGGGGTTTGTCTTTATATCTCTGATCCTTCCCAAATAGCTTCGTTTGAGTCTGGGTAACGCAGGGCACTGAGGTGATTTTTATGTATTTATCTGCTTTTGAATAAAATTATCCCAAAGACGGCAAATAACTTGATATTATTGCGGTCATTGTAACTCCGGGCTGAACAAGTCCATTCAGACCACGAATAGCCTAATAATGAAACCTGTTATCATATCATCGTTATTCAATATGAGAACAAGCGGCAAGCACAATGCATCCTATTTGAGCGTTCAATGCGTTCTTCCAAAGCATTGCGGCCTTTATTTAAATCACTGAGATGATTGTGTTCATCCAAACTGAATTGCTTCTCAACATTTATTCTGAGGGCGTTTGCTTGACTCGGCTAGGAACCAGCTAGCTATTCATTTACTATTTCCTGGAACCATTTTATTATTCAATCTTCGTTATACTAGGTTGATTTGTTTTAATCCCAGGGGAAGGAGTCTGCTAATATGTTGAAATAATATGTAGTCTCTGTATTATACTTAGCATCACCATCAGTCCGCTGTACGAAAGCTTTGTTTTTCAGGCAGTCTTTTGAAATGGTCACATGCTGTGACTAAATGCAGTATGCTAACGAAGCCCCTATGATGGCGGTTTGCTGATTGCATTTGTATGTGGTGGCTCTAACCATTTGAATTCGCGAGCTTGGATGCGAACCGTTAATTCGCTTTGCAGGTGTAGTGTCAAGTACAAGGTAATAAACACTTCTGTCCTTCACCGTTTGAAACTATCATACAGCGCCATGGGGTGAATTGATGCAGTGCTATGTCAGGACACGCAATAACACCATATCACTGCTGATGGTCAATGATGCACAGATCACAGCGGGCAGTCGATAAGACAACGTCGATTACGGTCATTCTACTAGAGCAAATGTTAAGGTCACTGTGTTTCAAATTGTCTCGGTGCTGTAATTTATAAGTTATTCATCATAATGAGACTAGCAGTCTTACTGTTAAACATATGAACAAACAATCCCTGACCCCTAATGCGCCCCTTTGCTAATCAAATGGATTATTTAACGCAACCTACTGGTTGTAACTCTTCTGCAACATTTACATGACATTCCAATGGGAGAGTTTTGATGATGATGATGATAATGATAATAGTGATGATGATGATGATGATGATGATAATGATAATGATGAATATTGATGATGACGAAGATGATGATGATTAGGTAATTTTCCCTTATATATTCTGTCGCGTCATTTCTTAAGTCTGATTAGAATAGTCTGTCTGACACGCGATATAACATGTGACTCGGAAGTGAAAAATAGACCCTTTCTTGCAACGACATTACACCTTGACATCTCATTGTGATACAAATGTCAAAAGTTATCAAGGCCGAGAAATAAAATCATACTTTTGAGGTTAAAAACATCAATGTCATGTCAATCATATCTCTTATAGGATGCATTGGATTACAGACTTAAGTCATAGCATATTACCATGAAACTATTAGCTTACCATATTATTCGTCAATAGTTAATGAACAGCCGTCATTGACATGCAATTTAAGACGAACATAATGATTACGGATTGCAACATTATGCACCTTCATAATCGAACTTGTTTAATTGATCATGGTTATCACCTCAGGATATATTTGTGGGATATTATCTGTAGGCAGGCTACAGCCAAAAGCTTCAGTCCGCTGCAATACACTGACTAAATATAATTCGCCAAGTACTATATGGGAGTGGATATTTCAAGAACATCTACTGTGGTCGTTATCATGTTGTATTCTGATTGCTATGCTCAACACCGAAAATTTATTATGATGGTTATGTTAAGGTAATGGTAGTATATAGAGTAATTGGAAAGCTAAATGGCAAAGTAGCATTCACTATCCAGCCAGTCCATCCACGGCATATGTAATTGATTGAGATCAAGTTATCATGTGACACGTTATCTTGCGTGATTTTTGTGTCTTCTTTGGCGGAATGATGAAATGATCAGTCATTAGAAGTGGTCCGTGTAGGAAAGCATGTATAGATTGATTACAAAGGTAACGAGAGAAAGTTAATAGTGTATCTGTATGTATATATACATTTATATATATAGATATATATATATATATATATATATATATATATATATATACACACATATATATATATATATATAAATATATATACATAAATAGATATATATATATATATATATATATATATATATATATATATATATATGTATATATATAAAATATATAAATTTATATATATCTATGTATATATATATGTATATATATATACACACACGTATATATATATATACATATATATATGTATATATATAAATATATATATATATCTAGGTATATATATATATGTATATATATATACATATATATATATGTGTGTGTGTTAATACTATATATATATATATATATATATATATATATATGCAATAAAGTTAATATGTATATAAATGTATGATGATATATATATGTACATATACATATATATATATATATATATATATATATATATATATATATATATATATATATATATATATATATATATATATATATATATATATATATATATATATATATATATATATATATATATATATGAATATATAGATTCGTGGATTCCAACTTTTTGTGGACAAAAGTACAATTTTGCTATCATTGTTTATCAATTATTAATTTGAAATATCTTAAATGATATAATGAAAAGCTTTAAAGCAACTTATAACCTTGTTGTTACTTATTATTCCCTATGCATACTTTTTGTCTTCTAACGGTTGTACACGAATTGTCAAGATACTAATGTAGTCGTATTAATCCAACCTTTCGTGCACGTAAATATTTGCGTATATTTGCGGAATACCGAATTTTGAAATTTTTTCCAGTCATCATGGATAGTATTGTAATATTTGTCGTAGGTTTGATCAATATGAGCCATCCGTAGCGTTAAGCGTACTTATTCAAAGTTGTAGATAGACGAATAATGAAAAAAATACAGTTTTTCGGTATAACAATTTCAAAAGCAATTTTTTTAATACTTCGAATAAACATAATCAACGCTCATGTTTATTTATTATTTCGACCATTTGGCCCAAAGTATATATGGTTGCAGGGAAGATATTAAGGTCATCAGGTTGTCAACGAAAGGTAAGTTGTTAGAATTTGACTTTGCTTTGATATTCAAAATTCCAAGAAATCACTCGTAAGCGATTATCTTTGCACATTATTAGGACAAGACTATAATCATACATCTTTTTAAAGCAAAAGTGAATGACTTTATGTGACATAGTAGTTTATCCTTTAGTAGACCCAAGTCTACGGAAGGATGGAAGGTTTGTCTAACAAAGGTCTCGTTCGTGCTATATATATATATATATATATATATATATACATAAATATATATATATATATATATATATATATATATATATATATATATATATATATATATATATATATATATATATATATATATATATATATATATATATATATATATATATATATATATATATATATACATACATATATACAGATGGCCTGTTATCATAAATACGGAACATCGATGGTGTGCTCAACGATAGTAATGGGATTTCCATGATTGGAACATTTCATTTACGAGAGTGCCTTTTAAGTCAATAGATTTATTTTTAATCTGAACCTATGCCTTCTAATGCGATATAGATGTGCCCATACGCATAAGCTACCATTCCATGCGGTATGCTAATGCAAAAAAGTATCAAGGTTACTGATTGTATGTCCATGGAATGGAATGTATTGTAATAACGCAAATTGTAAATCAACAGTTCAATATTTTCACCAAAGCCTTTCAAATATATTGCAGGCGTAGCGTTTCACGATGAATACGCCAATGTGCCGGGATTACTTAAAGATGGTGGTCTTTGTAGCAGGACTGCCTGGTCGTCGGAATGCTCAGTGCACCACAATGGATCGATCCGGTTATTCGTTCGATCTGTTTCCGCTGCAATTTTTCACATGCTGGTATGACATATTATGATACGGCTATTATGCACAAGCAGGTGCACTTGTATTAAATTGTGCTGACTTCCATGCCGTCAAGAAATAAATGGCCGTCATTTGAGAAGAGATTTTGCCTGGCGAGTAGAGAGGATCTTATTGCTATCAATGCTCCACGATGGACTACAAATGTAAGAGATAATCAATCAACAAATGTCCGACCTATCGATACTCATTTGGTTCTTGTCATCATAAGTTATGGGGCCTTTTTATGACCAGCGGAAACGTCATGGTCAGGCCCTAGCGGTGATTTATTTCGCCATGTGATGTTTGGTTGTTTAAATAATGCCTCTTCGCCATGGGCATCGTCGTGACCTGTTCGGATCAAGACGAAGAATATTGAGCTCGTTTTAGCTACTCCGAGATTCAATGTAAATACTGCTGTAAATGACGCCAATGATTCTGATACGCTTCTGCTATCGAGCTTGGTTCGGTCTGTAAAGCCGTCCCTTTAGCAGTGCGGGATGGGTCAGGTACATTTATCAATATGTTATATGTCTCGTGGTATACAAAGACAATCACTGGGTCTACAAGCAGTGCGATTCGATAAGAAATCCGAACTCAGTACCCTAATATAACAACCCGTAAATAACAAACCCAAGCTACACGAAATTCCAAATGTAGTTGGAATTTCATATGTTTATTAGGACTCAGTCACTGTAATCAACGACGAAGCATTCACAAGGCGTACAGTATTTACTTTGGCTAAGTTGGAATCAAAGGATGATGATTACGCAAGAAGGAGAATGATCTCTGGAATCATATCACAGTTTCGTGGCATTTATAATATTAATATCTACTTATACGTTATCAGATGTCCAGGGGTAATGTATTATGCTAAAGCTGGTATAACCTCCAACAACGCTAATAGGCATAATTGGCGTCCTGCGAAAGCCTTTTTGCTTTACAGGATTCCGTATCGAGTGAACGTGTATTCGGATATGGCTGCCCCACATTGCATTTAACCTAACCCATTTATAGTACGGGCATTGGTATGCGAAACAGGGTAAGGTAATTAAGATGGAACACATAATCCCGAATGAACATGATAAGATTTAATCCATGGGAACTGATCGCGTTGTCGAACAATAAAACAATAAACAAGACGTAGTCCGATGAAACAGCTGCAAGCATGCCGGTTAAGTAAACGAAAGTTCCTTGCCATAGAACGCACTCTATCAGGTCATCAGAACATGACGCTTACACAAAGAGTGCCAACGTCACCTCCAGCAATTCGACTTATGGCGAGTGTTCGGCTATTCCAGTGTTATTTGACAACGCAAAACACGCTGCATATCCTATTTAACAAAATTAAAGAAATCAAATCAAATATGCGGGACGAGATTGAGAATCGGCGATTAGAATAATTCCTCAATGGGTATGTAAAGCACACGATGAAAGCGAACACTCAGTTGCGATATTTCCAATTATCAACCAAACGATACGCTGAACCAAATGGAATATTTGACCGCACAGCAGTTGAAATTAAGCCGCTAATTCAGCGGGTGTCCCGGACGGGTGAAAAATCTCCATCACCCACTGTCGGTTATCGCGCCAGTAGCACGCCGTTAATGGCTTCCTTTCAGGCAATTTAATCAATCTTTTTCGAATTGAAAATCTATTTCGGCCAGTTATTGCTCATAGGTCGACATAGCCAAGTGTAAAGCCAAGTGTATTTTAGCCATGGCTAAAATAACGTCTTAATAAAGATAATTAAACATTACGCATAATCAATATAAATTACTGACGATGATTCCACTGTGGTTTAGGTTTTATATCTACTTATGATAAGGACCTACCGCGCAATTCAACAAACAGAACATACGTTGAGAAAGGTGATAAGGGATAATCAGATTGAGAAAGTCGAGAGCGATTCACCCTCTAACCTCTATTCGACTCACGAAATATATAGTACTTAAACAACGAGTTAAAGTTATAGCAATGTCTTATTGTCACCGGAATAGGCATGTTATCTTTGCCATCTATTTATATCCTATAAAAAATCTGCATTTGGTACATAAAAGGTCAATACCCTTAGCGGATTGTATCGTATTTACAGACAATTCAGTGGCTGGAGCCATAGGTAACGAATATAAATTTATGTAACAAATTGTTGACTAAAATACAACTTTTGTTGTCATTTATCTGACGCACCAGCGCATTTTTTCGGACCATGATACTTTGATTACGGCTGATTACAATATATTGGTCCATTTACATTAGTATCTCTCAGTAATTGTACAGTTAGTTCAGTGTAATGGTGGATTGGTGCTGATAGATGAATAGTGGGCCACCATTACGTACACATTGTGCAGGGATGATTTTAAATTTTGCAGTAGTGTGTGTTTGTAGATTTATGCAGGGCGAGGGCAGTTACACGTATGCATGGTATAGTGAAGTATTTGAATAGTGTAGAACAAAGTCTGGTGAGGTTATGATATGCGTGTGGAATGGTGCCATATTTGCGTGGTGCTGTGGTGTATATGGTGTGGCATGAAGTTGTCACTGTTGTGTTGTCGGGTATAAGAGCCCTCTAGCTGCAAGTAAGAATTGTGCTATGCTGAGTATGTTGACATTTCATAGAAGTTATCTTACATGTGCGACTTCAACTCCTACCTTTTCCACCTACATGTCACATAACCTGCCCTCCACCACATTTTACTCTCATACCCTAGGAGGGTTTTGTCAAATATGATCACTTTGCCTAGTTTACTCGAACGGATATGCCTTTGTCTTTATAAATATCATTAATCGCTGCTCGTTATGGTAGCGATATTACGTTTGTGTTGCTGCATGGTCATATTGGTATCTCACGAAAAGAAGCATGAGAGGTTATTGGTGGCCAGGTTACTGGCATTGAGGTCATCGGTGTTGCTTATAGCAACATAAACTGGATTTTGCCGCCCCGGAAAAGCTCACAGATATTCATCACTTTTCAGCATTTTGATGTACAAATGGATGTCCTCTGGCTTCATATGCTATCTAGCGTCATATGGAAACTAACACACCAAGTGTAATAATTAGTGATCTACTTAATATTCATAGATATTGTAAGTAGCGGCGACAGCACTCCATGGAGAGGAATATCACGTAGCTGGTAGATTCCCCCGACAGTTGACCAAGGCTCTACAGGCGGAACTCAGCGTCCCCAATCATATCCTTCATTAAGCTGTAAATGCTTATGCAATCTAACCCGGAATATTAGCAGTCGAACGCTGGTCATATCATGTGAGTTCTAAAAGGGAGTTTACACGTCAAGGAAGCTGCATAACAAAGTCATCACACATAAACACAATAATATCACATTCGTTTTCAAATCGCTGAAAACATAAGTAGCACAATTTGTTACGTAAACTAGGTTGAGTTTTTACAAACGTTCAAATGCCTACTGAATAGAACGACATCATTACGACCAGTTACCATCAATGACTCGATGTGCGTTTGGTTGTAAAGTTCTACATATTTCAGTCACCCCATTTGTTCTCCGCTGGATGGAGGCTGCCTCTGAAGCCACGTCAATGTATCTATGCACATCTACAAGTTGTATCAATCGACTGGTAAGTCACTGATTGTACATGACTATGCACAAGTCAATTAACAAGCATGCTCCCATTTGCTCGTCAATTGATTGTCACTTTGCTAAATACATAGACTCCATATTGATATTGTGAGCGAGGAAGTGTATAGGGATTATTGAAAAATTCTCTCTATGCTGCATTCATTGAGTTGTATGCAATATTGCTAATGGTTGACGGGCAGATTCATCATATGTTACCTTGGGCGGAATATGTAATCCAGGTACACATTACCCTCTTATAATAACCGACGTGGAGGGCGTTTGTTACAATGTGAAGAATACCATTATGGAGAAAAGAGCACATGTCAAAAGGGTAAGCCTTTTATGCTGTACATTCAACATTTATTTGCTTTCAATCTATGATGCATTAGATGACATTTGACATGAGTTATATTCCGCAATCGTCAATAGTCCGAGTGACTGTCAGGGAAGGGTTGAGCTGACAGCACCAGAGAGATGAGACACCGCCATCAATGCGTCTGGGATGCCCCCTGCTTATATTCGACGCGCAATACAGACCCTAACACGAGGAAAACCATGTCTCGCCGCTAAACGTTTAATTCATGCCGACAACAGCATCTGTGTTGATCTCCCACTGTTGCTGTCATGTTTTTTGTGTTATTTCATTTAGTCCGCAAATGTTTTAGTGACACAAATAATCACACCCACAAGGCCTTTTGCGGGTGTACATTTTCTTATGTTAACACCCACCTCGTTGCGGTCATATTTGCAGTACTTGTCCCAGGCACGCAAACATGGTGCCAAACACAACCCGATCAGACATAGCTGTGACTCACCAAGTCTCGACTCGCATTAATATCTTTGTTTAGGACGATAACAGTGCGAATTATATATTCGTGATCAATCTCATCCGAACATGCAGCACCGATGGGTATTTGACTGGCTTGGACAAAAAGCTATGCATATAAACTGCACTGTGAACTTCATCAAGCCAAGCGGACCTGGGTAGGGAACAACAATATACCCACACGTATGGCAGGGTTAGTAAAGAATAGGTCCGTTTGGATCCGATATATTTCATGATATTTACGGCTATGTCCTTTTTTATGTTACTACACGTGGCCATATCGCGTGTAGTTGCTGTTATTGCTGGTGGTATGATATGCATCCGTCGGATATACATAGGGCAATTCCCCGTGTCATCGAAGACATTCACAAAAAAAACACATCGGAATCATACAGAATTGAAATGTGCCGCGGTTTAGTATAACAATAAAGGTACTATTCCACAGTTACTAACCATCATGGAATGAACAAAACGAGGAGCATGAAACACATACATTCAATACTCTTGGAGTCATGTCATCTCCCTTTGTAGCTCAAACAAATCAACGTGTTCACGTAAGGTGTCTATGTGAACGTCAGTAAACAGTGACACGAAGCGCAATGGGCCACTTGGCGTCATGGTTGATTTAAAAGCCATAACCGAACCCATTGCTTCATTACGAATACTTCTCCATTTAAGCACACCGGGGAGCTGCCTTCTGTGGACCCGTTATTCAGACTCCTACGATCGGTAAGGTATACACCATGCCATAATATGCTAAACAGAACAGCGTGGTAAACCTTGCGTACGAAGCCTCTGCCAGTAGCTTAGAAAGACATTGGTGTTATGTTGGCCCCGCACACTATTGTAGTATGTTTGTCGTGGGGTCTCATTGCACCTTGAAATGCTACACATGGTTGACTGCACGCAACTCAGTTGCACAAGCTAGAAGCGGTAGCCGTGACCACTAAAGATTGCGCAAAGGTTTCTACCTATACATTGGGTTTCGTTAAACAGAACGTCGTCTTGACAGATCATGGGCAATGTTTAATCATCATAAGATCATTCATGATTAACCTTGACATGACAGATATTTGTATTCGTCTTGGGAGTTATTATTTGTCAAAAGATGAAAAGTCTTTTTAAATTTTATAACAGAGCCTTTAATAGTGCCGGTCAGTGAGTTCGGTTGTGTTTCAATACTGAACACAGACAAATAATTGTTGACAATGCAAAAACGACCTGTAATTTAACTTACAACAGACGTGGATAAACGCATCTATTTGCTAAATAAGAACGGGTTAATCAGCGTGACTGTCAGTCTTTTATGCGCATTTGGGGAAACAGAGCATACCACGATTGTATATTACCCCAACAAACAGGAACACAGCATTACTGTTCCTATGGCGGGCGCGTACTTACATTAAAATAGATTCTCCGACAAATATTTAAGATATTGGTGCAAGCTACTTACAACATTTAGTATGTTGTGTTGATTGATGCGATTCATTGAAGGAATATTATTTTGACAGTATATTCTATTTATACATAGCTGTTCAGATTGCCCTTCCTGTGTTAAAGTGCAGCAAATGAAGGTGTCAGGCCGTGCACACCAATTTGACCAGCATAATAACTTGACCAAACGTATATGGCTATCTGGCCATATCATCAATCATCGTGCGTAGTACATGGGTTTGGACTGGTCAGTTAACTTTAACTAACGACGAGGTACTTACATATATCCATGAGCTATTTTTCAATCAACGTTACGTAAATGACAGGTTGCAGTTGAATGTGATGAGTCCGTCATAGTAAAAAGCCCCTCGATGCAAAATTGTAAGCATAGATATCAAGGTTTTAAAGAGGAATAATACATTAACTGCGACCATAGTATGTTAAAATCAGTACAAAAATCCAAATTGATATTCTGTAATTTCACAGACATCTGAACATAAGATTTGTAGGTCCATGGAAAGGCAAGCATGCGTTTATATGCATTGGTTTGCCCGCAAATAATCGTCAGCAGGAGTTACACATCACCAAGTGATATGCTAGCAATGGGTATTTGTATCTTGGAGGCGCCTCCAATGGCCGATAAGCCTTATAAAGAGGCCAGGATACATGGACCTAGGATTAAGGAGAAAGGTTTTAACTGCTGATCTAATAAAGCACATGAACCCCATCAGCTTTACTAACCTTGGCAGCGGGCGTCGGGACCCTACTTATAACAACACCCAGAAGACGCGATAACTGTGCTTGTGGCTTTACATGCGGTGTTTAAAGGTGCCACACTACAGACCCAGCGGTGCGAAGAGTTCCGTACGTAGCAGAAAGATCTCTAAAGATCAATCCAGCTCATCGCGTTGCAACGGAGACGCCGGCCAACTCCAGCTGAATCAATCGACATGTATGCAGCAAGTATTTTCAAGGCCAAGAGGCTCAAGCACGGCAGCATCATTCACTTAATATCTGCATTTTGGAGAAATACATCTCACTGCCTCGTGGCACTTCTTTGATACCACCCAATTCACCTGGCATCGTTGCACAAATCTGACACAGTGATGCAGCAGTTGTTCCTGCGCAAAGGTGCCTATTCATACGACTTTATGAAGAAATGAAACATATTAATATCTCCGTTCCAACCATGATTGAGTTGTACAGATAGCTGTCTTGGCAAGTCATCACAGGTTATGATTACAGTATGCGCTAACATTCTGGAGGCGATTGAATGTTAAACCACAGATTCATGATATATAGCTATCGCAATAAATGTATATATTTCGAAAACATAAATAAGATGCTTTAGAAACACATATTCATTCTTAGCGTGACAAATTTATCCTAAACCATCGAATGTATATCTACAACTATTATTGATGATATAGCAATGTCATACATGTCTGTCTATGGTAGCCTACCTGATTATAAACCACATGTGCTTAATGTATCATTTATTTGTTCCGTATTATGCGAACATGGTTCAAACGAAGTTCATTCTTTAAATCAGAACTGTATGTTTGTTTGTTCGGTCAAATCTTACATCAGTGTTATTGTCCTATTGATGTGGAGATGAATTAAGCATTGTTAACAAATATTTGTTGAGGTAAATTATCTGCGCGTATGAATGATTTGTGTTTCTAATAGAAACTGCTTGATAAGATGTCGCAACATTATTGTGTAGGCTGGCAGAACTCGACATAACCAGATTTGCCTCCAGGTGCACATTACTTTAATCGGTGCGACAAGGCCACCCTGCGCAACAGAATTTTAGCAATGGGAAGAACGTGAACAGGGTTACAGCGTAGATTTATAGCTTCTTGTACTTTACGTCACTGGCAACTCGTGTAGTTTGCGTTTGCTCTCTCATGAAGAATGTGATATGTGGATCAAAGTATTTGCTCATAGTATGATCACAGTGTTTGTATGATGCAAATCTTGTCAGTGAGTACATTTATGGTTCATTCATGATACAGCTTTTATTGATCACAAAAGAAGATTATTGCTTATTTAAATCAGTTAAAATGTACAATACAGCAGCGACACGCAAAGACATTATAGACGGCAATGGCAATCGTAATGGAAAAAATATATAAAATTTACTAAATTTGAAAGCACAGAGAGAAAATCAATGTGACTTCTTTAAGCACGGTGTTTTAATCATTTTGTTGTTTTCAGTTGCAGAGACAAAACTCTCCATTGTTGCATATTAATGCAACGCCTACACGGCATGACGGTCGTTATTGTCTGTAAAGGGCGTCCTAACATTCAGGAAGTTGCAAAGAAAGGTTTTGCATACGATTTAGATATTGGGGCAAAAGAAGAGCAAAGATCTAACAGATTGCTGCTAGAGTTAGATATTAATTCTATGATGTAGGTGTAGTATTGTCAACTATATCATTATGGTAAATGTTCCGTATGAAACGTCTATACATCAGACCGATATTACTACAAACGCAATATTCAGTCATCACAATAGCATATTAAGAAACTTGCTGTGTCTAGTGTGTAAGTTTGTTACTGCGACGAAGCATTAAAAGCTATGGATTATATCTGGCACAGCAATCTGACTAGCATCGCCCGGCCAAACGAGTTGATGCGTCAGATTATATACCCGCGATATTTGACGCGACATTTATGGTGGCTCAGGAAAGGCCTTAAGATTCGCCAGTCAGTGATACTGGGTCTGCCAAAGAAATTGTTAACTAGAAAATGTCACCAACATACCTAATGACTTTTAACTATCAGACCCCGGGCCTTGGTCAAAAGCAACGAAGATATACAAGGTAATATTCAATAGCCAAATTGTAGGCTGTTAGGTGTGTTCTTCCTAATGACGTCATTTAATCTAGTTCATAAGTTTGGTCGGAGTCCGCCATGCATTAATGCTTCCTAACGATGCATGCAAGCCATAACTAAATGTCAAACACAATCTTACGATTATATGGTGAGGGAAGGCAAAGGAGTGCTATTATATTTAACTTAGGGTCTGCAGGAGTAGTTGGAATACTCAACAGAGAGGTTGCAAATAGGGAATAGCTGCGAAGATTCGACTGACGTCAGCAACAAGCATTTATTGGTGCTTTTTATTTAGACCAACGCAGCAACATCATCAATATACCTCTACCCCTAGTATCATAAGCGTCATCGCATGCTACACCTCCACCTCTGGTATCATTAGCATCACCACATGCTACACCTCCACCTCTGGTATCATTAGCATCACCACATGCTACAACCAAACCTCTGGTATCATCAGCATCACAAAATGCTACACCCCCACCTGTGGTATCATCAGCATCACCCCATGCTACACCCCCACCTCTGGTATCATTAACATCACCACATGCTACAACCAAACCTCTGGTATCATTAGCATCACCACATGCTACAAATGCTACATGCTACCCCCACTCTGGTATCATTAACATCATCAGCATCACCCCATGCTACACACCCCCCATGCTCACATCACCCCATGCTACACCCCCACCTCTGGTATCATTAACATCACAACATGCTACACCACCAAACCTCTGGTATCATCAGCATCACAACATGCTACACCTCCAACTCTGGTATCATTAGCATCACCACATGCTACAGCCCTACCTCTGGTATCATTAGCATCACCACATGCTGATTAGCAGTGGGTCACGGACGGAATGCTGTTAGTAGCCAGGGAAGCTTATGTCGCATTAGGTAGACATGGGTTGTATAGGAATGGTCAGCGCGATTGTTAATTATCAACGTGCTTTCCACGCAATAACGACACAACTTAGCAAGTAGAACGCGTCATTTGGAGAGATCCTTATATCTGACCAGAGTAATAGATGTATCGTTAGCAGCGCTCCTTACGATTTGATCGTTCATCCTAGTGATGGAATTTGATTCCTGAGGAATCATCAATAAAGCTCCATTTACATCTTTTTACGGTTTCAAAAGGTGATACCATTAGTCAGGTTCGGGGGTGGGGTGACAATTTCAGAACTGAGATGCTTCATCTTTGATTCTACCACTTGCGACATATAATGCTACGAATGCAGGTAGCGGTTTATGCTGCGAGATGGTGTTGCTTCGTTAGGTCAGCCCGCATTCATAAGACGCCCGTTACTTTTGCAAAAAACAAGGAGTGAATATCACCTTCGTTAGAGACATCCGAAAATAGTTCAGCTCATCAGGAATCAGCTCATAGAAGCAGACAGGAAGACATTATCTTTCTCCAGTGTGCGTCTTGACCATTCCTATACATCTCATGTCTAAGTAATGAGGAGGTAGTCCATCTCGTAGTGAAGTCTTTCCACCGACCCTGTCTCATAATACAGGGTGTAATCTTTACACCGCCTTAATAATGTCGCTATGATATGCAGAACATCCTTCATTTGTTCTATACATCAGGCAAAAATGACTCTATCTTACTTAGAGCCTCAGTTGTGTAGCTATTCACGTTTGCAACAGCGCTTTGTGGTCGATCGCAGTCATCTGATAGCATCAGCTATTTATACTTCTTCCAAATAAGGTTAGCAAGTACGCGCTTATGTAATCGTTCCTTACTGAACTAACATGATATATGTTACATAATAAAACATGATACTGTTGATGGACATAACCTACGACCATGGAGTGGGGGGGACACTCCTTATTTGGAATACGACTACGTTTGATACTAATCCTTATGCAAACGGTGTTTAATGTGCATGCTGTAAATAGTTCTTTTTCGTTGTTCTTGCATCACACTGAACTTTACATTGATCTGTTCCTGCAGCTGGCTATCATTAGTCTGCATGGCTCGTCCTCGCGCTTCACTATAAACGTGACGTCAGACTCAACTTGTCCGACTAGGATCCGGATATTGCATCGCATCACACCATGTAGCTGCTATCTCTTCATAGTATAAGCCACAAGCAGAAATGATGACACCAGCGTGTATCGTTACTGCATCCGGAAGTGTGATGAGAACGACCCCGATACCATTAGGAAATGACAAATGTTATGAATAAAACTGTGGGTGATCGCGAGGAATTATAAGCCGTCGTGTTTACCGTCCGCATTTATCCATCCAGGTATTGCACAAAGATGAGCATATATCAGAGGGTCTATAATCGATATCAGATACTGTGATGAAATATTCAGAACCGAGGTTTATGGCAAATCCGTTGCGGCGTGTTGCTAATAACACGGCTAATGGTTAATTGACCCCGCCTTACTCATTCATCAGTTTAAAAGACTCAATTACCATCAATTACAAGCTCCAGTGCATGGCATACAGTATGTGGAAAGCTCTCGTAGTACGATACTAGGCCCTTGCTTACTGACTGCAATATAGCCACTTACGCCCTTAGGCGAATGTGCATTATTTGGACGGATGTATGCAGCAATAAGCCTTGGACGTCGCATACCCAATTTGTTTTCCTTTGCTAATTCAGTTAAAACATTCTAGCGTTCAGTGACAGGCATTTTCTTGCCTTCACAAGCATAAAGTAGCTCATCAAGTATTTAAATATTCAATAGCCATTATATGATCCCATTAAAACTTGTATTCTGGAAAACAAAGAATCTGACGTGTGATATATTAAAATGATTATAGCACAATGCGTTTTTCAAAACTTAATATTCGATCGATGTTGCATATATAATCAAATAAAGTCCATGTTAAGATGGGCGATTATGTGCGTTAAGATAAGGATGAGTTATTGTAATGGTAGTAAGACAACCAGATGGTATCCAATAATGGAAATACAATACATATATTAACATATCATGAATGTCTTTAAATGCGTAAGTGGTTTATCATGTATGGAAAATAAAATTCGGCAACAAGGGGTTGGCAGCATACGCTAGCGGGAAATGGTTGCCTGAGCGACTGAAACGTAGCATGGAAGACCCGCCGTTCAACCATTTAAACAAAACAAATCGTTGTTTATGCTCCTGTAGCCCATGCAGTCTTAAGACTTGTTATGATGTTTTTACATTTTCTAAAAAACTTATCAGCGCATTTGAAATCCACTGCTGCCTAACATTGCATTGTGATTTGGAAAACACAGCTCGTCGTACGATTGGCTTGATTCATGTTTTATTTACAAAAAATGGTTCGTTTATGGGCACAATTTGGTTGGGGAAAAACAAATATCTAACCTGCTACCGTGTTCTCCTTGGCAGAATGCTTTGTTGGTTGATGGCGTCATCACAGAAGGGAAACGCAAAACTAGGTGTTTTGCTCGTGTTTGGGATACAGCATGCTTTAAGCCTTGTCGCATGTGGGACCTATTAAAATGTGGTGTCCGTCCATACAATGGGGCGTGAAATGTAAAATATGGTGTCATGAAAAAACATAGAGTAGGCCTAACCCCAAATGGAGTTGACCGGGGTCGCCATTGATAAAACAATAGCCAAACCTATTCACCTGCAATATTCTGATTGACACTTTGCAATACTGATAAAATCAGAACAGAGATTCACAAGCCACAGCTTTACCAAAAGCGTTTATTTCTCCTGCTAGGTTGTCAATCGTAGAGAAGCTGCCATAGAACTGTAGATAGTGTAGAAGGATGTACATTCTACACGAGTGCATATTGACCATTCCTATGCATATCATGTCTATCTTAAAGATAATTTATGCTATTTGGTCAAGAATAATTTCCTGTGACAATTGAGTGACATCTTCTTCTATGATATATCTACAATACAATAGAAGGAAATATAATTTGGGGTCATTGAGTTAGTTAATCATACTAGAGTTATTTGGTAGCGTATGCGATCGAATTTCCAACATAGCGATCAATGATGAAGGTTAAATGTACTGATTGCATCATTTGCGTTTCTCTTTTGTTGAGAAATAATGTCCAATGATAATCGCACGAGAAGTTTATTGTTTCTCTCTTGATACATATACCATACAATCGAATGAAAAACATAAGGGGAATCCGAGGTAGCTCTTACACCAAAGAGATTCTTTTGAAGCAGATCGAGGTGAATTATCGTGAAATAAGGTACTAAACGGCGCTCATTGCAACAATTGAGATTCGCGGTTGTTGAGAAACATCCAGTGGTAATTATATCGCAGAAACAATCATATATCGCTTCCCATTGAATTGGCGATATGGATAAGTTAACAGTAAATTGGTTTGATAATTCAATGGCGGTGTGCGAGGGCGCGCACAATCTCATGTATGCAATTTGCCGTAGACTTTGATCCGAATCCAAATTACAATCAGTTTGTGCAAAATGGGAGGCAACTAGTTTTTGCGATCCACAAAATGGCTTTCGCTTAACATGCTAGTATGTGTCGGAAGCGCAAAACGGACAATTAACAAAATTATGACTTGGGTCTGGAATGATTAGCTTCATTAAGGTGAATTGAATTAAGGATCAATAGTACGACATATCTCGTGGCATATAAAGTGCCTGTTTTAATGGAATACCGTGATAAGAACACAAAAGATTAACAGAGCACGCCACATTAACGCTGATAACGAGGACTAACGCTGATATATCAACGGAAGTCGAGGCATAACGAATGTTTCCAATCTCACTGCTGATATAACAGATGACGGGTATAATAACCAACAGCTGGTGTCATTAATCACAGCGAGAGTACCTAGGCAGCTTTATCAATCATTACGGGATAATTTGTCATGAAGTATATGAACGGCAGTCTATTTGCCTCAGTATTGTCATTGCTCTGCGTGAAGCGCATGGTCTATTGATACATTTGATAGTTATTTCTATCGATTCCATAATACAATTCTTAGATTTAAATGATATTATTGACATTCTGTCATGCTGGCCTAACATATCGAAAATGTTAGGTCGGAATAGTCCAGCTGCGTAGACATTTAAAAATCAAAACAAAACTGACATTACTTGTGGGCGCATGTTAAGGGTGCCCTGAAGTCGCTGTGTACCGCAGCTACATTTCAGAATTATGGCAGATGACGCTGTAGCTCTCGAGCACCTACTAAATATTCATCCTCAACAAATGTCTCGGCAAATATTTAAAATAAGGGAGTTAAGCTATGGAATAAGGCTGTAAAAAGCGAGACATGATTGAACGACACTCTATTCGTGATGTTTAATGTGCCTAAAAGCCAACATTCTGTGGGTTCATTGCGATAATTGGTGGTTGTCATAATAGTGTGAATATAGCCTATGTAATAGCAACATTGTTAGGCTGGGTAGTTTGCTTACGTCGGAATGAAGCCATGATATCTAGCATGCCTATTAGTGCTTAGACACACTAATGGATAAAGCAATAATGTTGAGATAACACTTTATTTCAACTATATATAGAACATCAATAAATATGATTCTATTTTGTAGACAATCGCAACATACTTAAATCCCATATTTACAATGCTACAAGACGAGGCCACTTTCGGACCTTTATTCCTACCGAATAATCATGAAACATGAATCACGTTCAACCATGATCACCCGAAACCGCCTGAGTTATACTAGGATCATTTCAAGTGAACTGCCAGTACAGAAATATATAGCGTGGGCCATTAATGTGGCAGAACGAAGCCACAAACCAATGACTCTCAACAACTCAACTGCCAACATTCATATATGTATTAAACGTCAATACGCAAACACACAACTCACTGGTCAGTGGAATTGTAAGCTATGTTGTGTGATGTATGGTTAAACATATCATTATCTGTTTGGGTATCCTAACAGGGCTAACTGTGGGATCATCATCTGAAACTACTTTCGGCATCAATCCGCTTAATGCAATATATTGAAGCTTCAACGTATGACTGTAAAGTTCTTGGCAAAAGCTTCATCGCAAAATATAGAATGGGTGCGATAATTGGTTGGGGCGGAACTACGCTGAGCCCATTTGGTGAAATTATTATGTTCAATGACGTTGTGTAAGGCAATTCGGCTTTAAAGAAATAACATATAACGCAAATATGTGACATTGGAAGGCTTTAGTAATACCGCTGATGTAGTAACCTTTCAACCCTGACAACCAGCATCTACCTGGACCAGGTTAATTGGTGTTTACCTGTCTATATTACAGGACGCAGACAGGGAACTTTTGTCGTCGCTCAGCTTTGATGCAATCTCTCACACTCGCGTGTTTATCAATCCGTGGTTATTTGTTCTTTGTTATGGTATTGAGAAAATCAATTATGCTACAAAGGTGACAGACAAGGCCAGCTCTCGTGCTTAGTAGTCTCTATTGTTTCATAACTGTACAGTGGGGATATAATACTTGCTCTGCGAAAAGATTTATTCAAGTCGTCTTCTGGTGTATGAGAACATTGATAATTGAGCGTACCTTAATTCTGATTCTTCACGAACCATGTCGTGTCATGATGCCGAAATCAGTCAATATTTATGTTATAATACTGCCATCAAACTTGGAGTGGAAAACTATTAATTGCTGATTCTGCCCATAACTCTTACTTTCACAATAGAGCTTCTGGAATTTCCATTCCGGTTTTGCACGCAACATCTCATTGCAATGCCCCTACTGCCTACTGCCGATTGAAAGATTTCCGTTTGAGGTGATTCATGTTTCGAGGAAGGATAGTATTACTCAACGATGGGTGTTGCTCGGCTCTAGCGCGCCTAATCCGAATCATAAAAAAAAAACGGTGTTTGGAGCATGATGCATCGTTTAAAATAGGAGACGAAAAATCGTTCATGTGTTTTGCTCGGGTATTCGTTCAGTTTTACCAAAGATGATATATGTACGTACTTATAAAGCAGATTGAAGCTATTGCCAAACTCTCTGAATAGAACGGCCGTTTTCCGTGAAATGAGGCGCAGTCGGTGTTGCTTTTCATTGCTTTCTATGCATGACGCACGGATCAACTTCCGGTCCTAGGGGGCGATAGTACATCACAAGTTAGCGACGCTTGGAATTCTAATTATAGCATCCACCAGGAACTGCTCCAGGATAGTTTAATGCTTGCTATCGTTAAGATCTAACAGTTCCTCCGGAATAAAAATAGACAAACAACATGAGCACAACTTTTATTTGGAGGATCTATTTTGAACTCATATGATAGTAAAGAAAAAGCAATATACTCCTGTTTATGTGTACATTTTATGTTGCCTAAGTGTCAGTACAATATACAGATAACGATTGTCAAATTATGTCAAGCATTTTGGTTGAGTGTTGGCAGTCAAAGGCAAATTGTTCAATAATGTATTTGTTTCTGATTTTTGGATGCTTGATACAATAGTAACGTTCATTTTAGAACGCCGTATGATTTGGATGACATTCACCAAATTCCAGGTTATATGGTATATTGTGTTGCTTGTTACGGATACGTTTATGTCACATTTTTAACGCTTATGTAACTGGTTTATATTGTTCTGTGCTATATATATCCATCCAAATCCTCTCTTCTCTCGAAATCCTCTCTTTTCTTAATATGTGCCTTCAGTAAAGCTTATTTTCGTATGCGTTGGTTAATGATTTAGGTGATAAGATAATGTTCGATGTTGTTTTAAATTTGGTTCTGTTAACGCTATATGATATTCTGGTTTGGTGGTCGTGTAACTAGTGTTTGAAGGTTGGAGCCTTGTTCAGTCAGGTGGACACAACAGAGCAGAGAGCTCAATTCAATAAAGGCGACCTTGAGAGTAAATGTTATATCAATAATGGTGAGTCACATTTGAACATATTGAAGGGGTTAGTGAAAATATCACAAAATATAGTTCTTAAGACCATCAGATAACTCGACAATGTCAATAACACGAATGACAAGGCCATCTGACCTTACATATGAAGAGTAAACACCGTTTCTTCAACCTATAACGTTATGACACGAAGATGTCGCATTTACAATTCGTGGTACAATTCGATAGTATTGTTGATGGATATTCGCTAGTCAACGTGATTGTGGTATTTATTGTGAGAATTGCTGTTTATGATATGTTTTTATGCATAGATGAACTTTCTGCACGGACTTAACCCCACCAAAATCCTTCATTATCGTCCATCGGAATGGCGACAAACTCCACCAACACTGCATATTCGAGGGAAGCCACACAACAAAAAGTAGTTGTTGGTGAAGTCTTATGTTTTTTGGTAAACAAACTTGACATACTACCTCCTAAATCAATTTTACAATTATGTCTTAGCACATATGATGACACACGCATGGAAGCCTCGAAGAAAATTGGGGTTGACCTCTGTGCTGTTGCGGACACAATTCGCTACCGCAAACGTCTCGGACCTGATAAAAACAGGCATAATCTTGAAGATATAATCAAGCTGATCCAAGAAAAAGGAACTGACATACCCCATTTTGTTGCAGTAAATTTAGCTGAACTTCTATCCATAACTTTCGACTCTATAGATGTCACCAGCCTCTTGGCTGAAATCCGTACAACTCAGCTTGAGCTGAAAATGTTGGAAGAAGCCGTACGTATTCAGAACAGAATATCTTAGGACCTCACGTCCACAATCTCCAATATCGATCTGAGAATAAGGAGGGTGGAGACCACTTCTGATGCAAATTGCACTGATGAGAAAGATGAAAAGCAGGTTCTGTACATCAACCAAGTACAACTACAAAGTAAGAACGACAACAGTTAATCGATCGTTCTGAACCTGCTTCTGAAGTCGCTGAGGATAACGAGGAATTGTACTCATCGGTCACCAAGAGAAACCCTAGACCTGTGCAAACGTCTAAACTTGCACAGTCTCGTTACGCCAAGAAGCTGCCGGGAATTACTGACACCGCAGTTAACAAAGACTCCCAGGTCCACACAGTGCAAACCAGGTCTAGAACTGCAAATGTGTTTGCCGCAGGGTTTGAACCATCGGTATCTGCTGACGACATGAAGCGCTACCTTACAGAAAAACTGAAACTTGACGTCAATGTTGAAGCTGTAGCCACATAATTTAATGCTTATGCTTCAATTCACGTTACTAGCAAATGCCCAGACCCTTAAGTATTCATGGTCAGTGAGATCTGGCTTGAGAATTCATGTGTGAGGTGGTGGAGAGAACCCCGTACCAAGCCCATGATTCCTCTGAATGACAGTGGTGAAGTTGCCATTGGAACAGGGACCATTCTGCCCAGCAACATCATGACTCAGACAGAGCAGAGGAGTGCAACAAAGCCTTCAACATCAAAGAAGCTAGTTATAACCGTCAGGGCTTTCCGCGTGTATATCTGGATATCGTTACTGATAAAATTGAGGTATACGAAAACGAAGATACACTTTTAAAACAATTACTTCGTTGTTTCGTTGTACATGGCTACTTACCTGGTTCTTCGAAGTCTTTAACTTAAGTTCCTGTCATAAAAGACAAAACCTGTAAAATCACTTCCGTGGATAACTATCGCCCTATTGCCATTTACAGCACCGTAAGCAAGCTGGTCGACCCCATATTTATTGATCGCATTGAGGTGTTATTGCTTCTCATCCAAACCAGTTTGGCTTCAAAACCAAACACAGCACTGATCAATGTATATATGTATTGAAGGAAGTTATTGACATGCATAGATCACCAGGGGGGAGAATGTTTGTCACCTTGGTTGATGCCAGAAAGACAATTGACAGGGTAAACCACTCAATATTGTTTGAAAAACCTATTAAGCT
>CM067357.1:44410161-44422661 GCA_034190875.2 Urechis unicinctus
ACCGAGCCAACACTATACATAGCATTGCCTTAAACTTAAGTGAGAGAGATCAATCTACTTAATGCACTGATATGTTTCCATTTGATATGTAAGTTCGGTCATTTAGCATTTCTCAAACGCGACCATCGATGAAGAACTGACGTACACCAAACATAGTAAATTTGTCCACTGTTGTCTCTGTCAGCTTTTCACGTAAAATATTGGGCAAAAAAGTGGAAAGTTATAAATATTGGCTGCGGTGAGTTCACTGTCTCGTCGCTATGGATATTGTTAGAAGGGATCCATTGGTGGGTCGCATGAGAATTACGAGCTGTTTACGGGCTGTCTACGGGCAGTCCCATATGTGCCAAAACCATGCGAATTCGTGCAGGGCCGAAGGGTGTGTCGCGCTGCCCCGTACGATATTGTAAAGATCTTTGCCCTATTACGGGCCCTGTAGAGAAAATGGCCAAAAGTTGAACATGCACTACTTTCAGACCGTAGATACGGGGCTCTTACGGGGCTCGTGCAGCATTACACAAAACCCGAAACCCGTTTGAGCTACGAACGGGCCAGCAGTAAAGAATGCTGGTAGACGACGCATTAAACATGTGACCACAACTTCGTACGGTGGATGATTTGTTACGGGCTTCCTGTCCACAAACCTTACCTGGCCCGTAAGCACCTGTTGGTCTCATGTGAGTAAGGCATAATTTAACAAGCCACCTGAACGTTCAAGAAACAAATATATCCTTGTTGGGTTTTGCATTTAAACATTTATACAAGTGAAGAACGCATTTAATTCCGAGCAACCTTATAGACTAAGCGCATAATGTTCTGTCTTATTGTCTGTATAATTATAGATGAATAATGAGATAACACTTTTGCAATAAGCCTAGTACCGAGTTAAAACGCATGTTTAATCGCCTTTCCAGAGACGATTGAAGGTAAGATAGCACAAACGCGAAATTACAACTGACATTAAGCTTACGTAACAAGTCATGCAGGATGAGACACTAGCAGCCACCGATCAGCGAGTATTAGGGTTACAAAAAGGGGTCATGTGATTGATTAGCGATGCGGCCGATCCCTCAGACAAAATAATCAGCGGCTGGTGATGTGATGCTTATCTCATGAGCCAAGCCCCTAGAGGTCTAGAGGTATCTGCGGCTTACATGAATAAACGCTGTGTTTTTAAAACAAGTAATATGACGAAGCAGGCCATTTTTATAATTCAACAAAGGACTGTCCTGGCATCAATAAATTAGACCAAGGCATTTATCGTCCAAAAGCATGGCCTGACACCGACAAATTGGACAATAGAAGATCGTCGTAATGTTATTAACATGTGGAGCCCTCGGTAAATAACTTATTCAATCACCATTGTTAGTATAGGTAGTCTCAAAAATATATGTCTTAAATAATCTGGTTAAAATGCTACTTTATCTTTGGAATAATATTAGGAAGTTTTAAGTGTTAAGAATATGGTCTTTTATCTATTCATATTCAACAATTATTCGAGTTAGTTGGTTTGGTTACCAGTCATTTGTTGACAGCATAGATAATTTACTGTCGATGTTGCCTGCACCTCAATTTTATAGCTACTTTCAAATCCAATTCGCGACGTCTCTTGATTCGTAATTTGAACCATGCTTTGCAATGTAAGGGATTGCTTGACGGAATGTGTAATTGCGTTCCTGTGCGCAAAACGCAATAAGCCAAAGCATTCGCCTTAACAGGGGTGAATGAGTTTGATGGCTTGTTTACTCGGAGAAATGCGAATCTGGCTATGTGATATATGTATTTATTTCTCTATGAATTGCTTTACCCTCAGCATCAGACGTCTTTCGTATGTACAACGTTTTGTCGATCTATTAAGCGGAATGTAAAAATGCAAATTGTATCAGTTGGCACACGGGGAGACCAATTTGATATGGGATTGATTTGTATAGTTAATCACGTACAAAGAGAAAATGCAGCATCCCACGTCGAATATTATCCATGGCAATAAGGTCCCTTAAATAAAACCTCGAATTTAAAATCAGTTTCTTTGAACGGGAATGCCAAGTACATTTACAGTCTCAAAAAGTAATTCGACTTTATTACTGCACAACTAAGGCAAAAGTATACCCAGTGGCAGTGTGGTTATATACACGTTGGTCAGCGCTTCAATATACTAGCTGGGTATTTTGTCAATATTCACGCTTAAAGAACAATGTACCGTAGGATTTACTATAATCTGCATAACAGCTAAAATGTTTATCGGCAGAACAACAGCGGTATTTCAAGTGTAAGACTGCAATAACTGACGGCATAAAATATATCCTTGTTGACATTGTCTGTACATGGGCCTTATCAAATAGCGCTCACACTGTGTGGGCTGCTGGTTTATACCTTATCAAATAGCGCTCACACTGTGTGGGCTGCTGGTTTATACCTTATCAAATAGCGCTCACACTGTGTGGGCTGCTGGTTTATACCTTATCAAATAGCGCTCACACTGTGTGGGCTGCTGGTTTATACCTTATCAAATAGCGCTCACACTGTGTGGGCTGCTGGTTTATACCTTATCAAATAGCGCTCACACTGTGTGGGCTGCTGGTTTATACCTTATCAAAGAGCGCTCACACTGTGTGGGCTGCTGGTTTATACCTCATCAAAGAGCGCTCACACTGTGTGGGCTGCTGGTTTATACCTTATTTGGCTGAGTATTACTTTCAAATCCGGTACTGCTTCGCTGTGACCTTGATTAAAGTCAGCTTTATGTACTATTGGCTGGATTTAAGCATCAGTGGGAAATGAATTGCCCGACTTTGTGTTTATTTTTCGGTACTAACGCGCAGCGGCAGCTGCCTTGAAAACGGTATTCAACAGTCAAACACAATAGTGTCCGTAATATGTGATGTATTGATCCTTTCTGGCGATCCAAAAATATTTGCAGCTATTACATAAGGGGATGGTGGGGTAGGGTAACAATAGTTTTATACTCTATAGCTTTGGCGGATAATGTGCACGACGGCTGATTCGCCCGTCTAGATGTCGGAATTGAGATAACTGCTGAACGATAACGTCGCTGTAGAGCTATATCCATATACAATAAGTTCACATATTTCTCGTGGTTTATGGCTACAATTGGACTTGAAACATATGGCACCGAGCCAACACTATACATAGCATTGCCTTAAACTTAAGTGAGAGAGATCAATCTACTTAATGCACTGATATGTTTCCATTTGATATGTAAGTTCGGTCATTTAGCATTTCTCAAACGCGACCATCGATGAAGAACTGACGTACACCAAACATAGTAAATTTGTCCACTGTTGTCTCTGTCAGCTTTTCACGTAAAATATTGGGCAAAAAAGTGGAAAGTTATAAATATTGGCTGCGGTGAGTTCACTGTCTCGTCGCTATGGATATTGTTAGAAGGGATCCATTGGTGGGTCGCATGAGAATTACGAGCTGTTTACGGGCTGTCTACGGGCAGTCCCATATGTGCCAAAACCATGCGAATTCGTGCAGGGCCGAAGGGTGTGTCGCGCTGCCCCGTACGATATTGTAAAGATCTTTGCCCTATTACGGGCCCTGTAGAGAAAATGGCCAAAAGTTGAACATGCACTACTTTCAGACCGTAGATACGGGGCTCTTACGGGGCTCGTGCAGCATTACACAAAACCCGAAACCCGTTTGAGCTACGAACGGGCCAGCAGTAAAGAATGCTGGTAGACGACGCATTAAACATGTGACCACAACTTCGTACGGTGGATGATTTGTTACGGGCTTCCTGTCCACAAACCTTACCTGGCCCGTAAACACCTGTTGGTCTCATGTGAGTAAGGCATAATTTAACAAGCCACCTGAACGTTCAAGAAACAAATATATCCTTGTTGGGTTTTGCATTTAAACATTTATACAAGTGAAGAACGCATTTAATTCCGAGCAACCTCATAGACTAAGCGTATAATGTTCTGTCTTATTGTCTGTATAATTATAGATGAATAATGAGAACTTTTGCAATAAGCCTAGTACCAGGTAAAAACGCATGTTTAATCGCCTTTCTAGAGACGATTGAAGGTAAGATAGCACAAACGCGAAATTACAACTTGACATTAAGCTTACGTAACAAGTCATGCAGGATGAGACACTAGCAGCCACCGATCAGCGAGTATTAGGGTTACAAAAGGGGTCATGTGATTGATTAGCGATGCGGCCGATCCCTCAGACAAAATAATCAGCGGCTGGTGATGTGATGCTTATCTCATGAGCCAAGCCCCTAGAGGTCTAGAGGTATCTGCGGCTTACATGAATAAACGCTGTGTTTTAAAACAAGTAATATGACGAAGCAGGCCATTTTTATAATTCAACAAAGGACTGTCCTGGCATCAATAAATTAGACCAAGGCATTTATCGTCCAAAAGCATGGCCTGACACCGACAAATTGGACAATAGAAGATCGTCGTAATGTTATTAACATGTGGAGCCCTCGGTAAATAACTTATTCAATCACCATTGTTAGTATAGGTAGTCTCAAATATATGTCTTAAATAATCTGGTTAAAATGCTACTTTATCTTTGGAATAATATTAGGAAGTTTTAAGTGTTAAGAATATGGTCTTTTATCTATTCATATTCAACAATTATTCGAGTTAGTTGGTTTGGTTACCAGTCATTTGTTGACAGCATAGATAATTTACTGTCGATGTTGCCTGCACCTCAATTTTATAGCTACTTTCAAATCCAATTCGCGACGTCTCTTGATTCGTAATTTGAACCATGCTTTGCAATGTAAGGGATTGCTTGACGGAATGTGTAATTGCGTTCCTGTGCGCAAAACGCAATAAGCCAAAGCATTCGCCTTAACAGGGGTGGAATGAGTTTGATGGCTTGTTTACTCGGAGAAATGCGAATCTGGCTATGTGATATATGTATTTATTTCTCTATGAATTGCTTTACCCTCAGCATCAGACGTCTTTCGTATGTACAACGTTTTGTCGATCTATTAAGCGGAATGTAAAAATGCAAATTGTATCAGTTGGCACACGGGGAGACCAATTTGATATGGGATTGATTTGTATAGTTAATCACGTACAAAGAGAAAATGCAGCATCCCACGTCGAATATTATCCATGGCAATAAGGTCCCTTAAATAAAACCTCGAATTTAAAATCAGTTTCTTTGAACGGGAATGCCAAGTACATTTACAGTCTCAAAAAAGTAATTCGACTTTATTACTGCACAACTAAGGCAAAAGTATACCCAGTGGCAGTGTGGTTATATACACGTTGGTCAGCGCTTCAATATACTAGCTGGGTATTTTGTCAATATTCACGCTTAAAGAACAATGTACCGTAGGATTTACTATAATCTGCATAACAGCTAAAATGTTTATCGGCAGAACAACAGCGGTATTTCAAGTGTAAGACTGCAATAACTGACGGCATAAAATATATCCTTGTTGACATTGTCTGTACATGGGCCTTATCAAATAGCGCTCACACTGTGTGGGCTGCTGGTTTATACCTTATCAAATAGCGCTCACACTGTGTGGGCTGCTGGTTTATACCTTATCAAATAGCGCTCACACTGTGTGGGCTGCTGGTTTATACCTTATCAAATAGCGCTCACACTGTGTGGGCTGCTGGTTTATACCTTATCAAATAGCGCTCACACTGTGTGGGCTGCTGGTTTATACCTTATCAAAGAGCGCTCACACTGTGTGGGCTGCTGGTTTATACCTTATCAAAGAGCGCTCATACTGTGTGGGCTGCTGGTTTATACCTTATCAAAGAGCGCTCACTCTGTGTGGGCTGCTGGTTTATACCCTTTTGGCTGAGTATTACTTTCAAATCCGGTACTGCTTCGTTGTGACCTTGATTAAAGTCAGCTTTATGTACTATTGGCTGGATTTAAGCATCAGTGGGAAATGAATTGCCCGACTTTGTGTTTATTTCGGTACTAACGCGCAGCGGCAGCTGCCTTGAAAACGGTATTCAACAGTCAAACACAATAGTGTCCGTAATATGTGATGTATTGATCCTTTCTGGCGATCCAAAAATATTTGCAGCTATTACATAAGGGGATGGTGGGGTAGGGTAACAATAGTTTTATACTCTATAGCTTTGGCGGATAATGTACACGACGGCTGATTCGCCCGTCTAGATGTCGGAATTGAGATAACTGCTGAACGATAACGTCGCTGTAGAGCTATATCCATATACAATAAGTTCACATATTTCTCGTGGTTTATGGCTACAATTGGACTTGAAACATATGGCACCGAGCCAACACTATACATAGCATTGCCTTAAACTTAAGTGAGAGAGATCAATATACTTAATGCACTGATATGTTTCCATTTGATATGTAAGTTCGGTCTTTTAGCATTTCTCAAACGCGACCATCGATGAAGAACTGACGTACACCAAACATAGTAAATTTGTCCACTGTTGTCTCTGTCAGCTTTTCACGTAAAATATTGGGCAAAAAAGTGGAAAGTTATAAATATTGGCTGCGGTGAGTTCACTGTCTCGTCGCTATGGATATTGTTAGAAGGGATCCATTGGTGGGTCGCATGAGAATTACGAGCTGTTTACGGGCTGTCTACGGGCAGTCCCATATGTGCCAAAACCATGCGAATTCGTGCAGGGCCGAAGGGTGTGTCGCGCTGCCCCGTACGATATTGTAAAGATCTTTGCCCTATTACGGGCCCTGTAGAGAAAATGGCCAAAAGTTGAACATGCACTACTTTCAGACCGTAGATACGGGGCTCTTACGGGGCTCGTGCAGCATTACACCGAAACCCGCAGTAAAGAATGCTGGTAGACGACGCATTAAACATGTGACCACAACTTCGTACGGTGGATGATTTGTTACGGGCTTCCTGTCCACAAACCTTACCTGGCCCGTAAGCACCTGTTGGTCTCATGTGAGTAAGGCATAATTTAACAAGCCACCTGAACGTTCAAGAAACAAATATATCCTTGTTGGGTTTTGCATTTAAACATTTATACAAGTGAAGAACGCATTTAATTCCGAGCAACCTTATAGACTAAGCGCATAATGTTCTGTCTTATTGTCTGTATAATTATAGATGAATAATGAGATAACACTTTTGCAATAAGCCTAGTAAAAACGAGTTTCCAATTGCATGTTTAATCGCCTTTCCAGAGACGATAGAAGGTAAGATAGCACAAACGCGAAATTACAACTCGACATTAAGCTTACGTAACAAATCATGCAGGATGAGACACTAGCAGCCACCGATCAGCGAGGATTAGGGTTAAAAAAGGGGTGATGTGATTGATTAGCGATGCGGCCGATCCCTCAGACAAAATAATCAGCGGCTGGTGATGTGATGTTTATCTCATGAGCCAAGCCCCTAGAGGTCTAGAGGTATCTGCGGCTTACATGAATAAACGCTGTGTTTTAAAACAAGTAATTTGACGAAGCAGGCCATTTTTATAATTCAACAAAGGACTGTCCTGGCATCAATAAATTAGACCAAGGCATTTATCGTCCAAAAGCATGGCCTGACACCGACATATTGGACAATAGAAGATCGTCGGAATGTTATAAACATGTGGAGCCCTCGGTAAATAACTTATTCAATCACCATTGTTAGTATAGGTAGTCTAAAATATATGTCTTAAATGATCTGGTTAAAATTCTACTTTATCTTTGGAATGATATTAGGAAGTATTAAGTGTTAAGAATATGGTCTTTTATCTATTCATATTCAACAATTATTCGAGTTAGTTGGTTTGGTTACCAGTCATTTGTTGACAGCATAGATAATTTACTGTCGATGTTGCCTGCACCTCAATTTTATAGCTACTTTCAAATCCAATTCGCGACGTCTCTTGATTCGTAATTTGAACCATGCTTTGCAATGTAAGGGATTGCTTGACGGAATGTGTAATTGCGTTCCTGTGCGCAAAACGCAATAAGCCAAAGCATTCGCCTTAACAGGGGTGGATTGAGTTTGATGGCTTGTTTACTCGGCGAAATGCTAAGCTGGCTATGTGATATATGTATTTATTTCTCTATGAATTGCTTTACCCTCAGCATCAGACGTCTTTCGTATGTACAACGTTTTGTCGATCTATTAAGCGGAATGTAAAAATGCAAATTGCATCAGTTGGCACACGGGGAGACCAATTTGATATGGGATTGATTTGTATAGTTAATCACGTACAAAGAGAAAATGCTGCATCCCACGTCGAATATTATCCATGGCAATAAGGTCCCTTAAATAAAACCTCGAATTTAAAATCAGTTTCTTTGAACGGGAATGCCAAGTACATTTACAGTCTCAAAAAGTAATTCGACTTTATTACTGCACAACTAAGGCAAAAGTATACCCAGTGGCAGTGTGGTTATATACACGTTGGTCAGCGCTTCAATATACTAGCTGGGTATTTTGTCAATATTCACGCTGGGCATCGCGTCAATACCCACGCTTGGCAGCACGTCAATATACTCGGTGGGCAGCGCGTCAATACACACGTCGGGCATGTTAATAGTTCCCCAATTATTTCACTTCAAAAGTGTTCATTGATGCCATTAGATGTTCCCCTCAATAACAGCATTGTAGCTATAACGCTACGGTGTCGATAGGAAATAAACCATGCGTCACCTGCTTATACAAGGGTATTGTTTGCGACAGCAAACCCCTACGAATTTTAATGATGGGATCACATGTAAGTAGCGACCGGTATTTCTACACAAATCGAGCAATTATTGCATACAAGCGTTGCATAAAACCGTTTGCAGAACTTTCTGATAAATTACTGGAATCGGTGTCTGGTCCATTGACCATGAATATAGCTGACGGACAAAGTGATTATTTTACTCATTTGGTGTTTCATAACGTGCTCTTATTGATGCATGATATAACACCTCTAATTCTTGGAGCAAATTGATCTATAGAAACACCCTTTAAATGTATCATGCCATATGAATCTCGGGATCTCATGGGGTTCGGTTTATGAACTAAAACACATTTCTCCTCGTCCTGAATCATTTACACTGCCGCTTCTTGATATCAAGCAATTGTGTCTGAGAGATTGGCCACACTGGTTACCTCGCTCGCTCGTGGATGTTTTAACCCCAGTGCACTCTGTTACTGACCTGCTTATCTAACAGCCCTCAAAATAATATGCCATCGGGCGCTTAATGTCGGCATCCATGGTTAGCATATGTATCCTATTTCACGTCAACTGCTTCTGGAAAGGATGGTTCAGATTGTAAACTGAATCTACGTATGGGGATGTAAAAATGCTCTTTGAGCTAATTATTTCAGTAAATTGCGTTTAATATTGACCTCCCAGGCGAATTAGACTTGCTCCTGGTGCCACCGATTAAAGCTTCACCAAACACAATGCAGGATATATTTGGTCATTGTGGTCACGTCCTGTAACAGTGCCCAAGATTCGAGTATAAGACTCTTGAACGCACTGCCGTGTTTCAGTTTTTATTACCTCTGCCCACCAATGTATTTTCATGCGCGTACATACAATATACATTCATTTAATTAATAACAGTCTGCATTAACAAATTATGCATCGTTTGGTCAAATCAGATAATTCATAGTCGCCTATATTTCATGCCATTTACAATGCGAGAAGGAACGCCGAGTAGGCTTCTATACGTAGTGAGTCGATTCTGATTCGACGGCGCATACCAAGTCATATGATAGAAGCATCCCATGAACTTTGTCACGACAACATTAAATGAAAACATTTAATAAGCACTGTACCTGTGATATGCCATGAAGGGGTCGACGGGCTGATGAATGCATGCAGTGCTTATGCCTTTGAAGCTGTGAAGTGGGTTTCCATATAATATGATTCGCAATGTTAAGTCATTTTCTCAGGGTTTGAAATGTTGTGTCTGTTATTAGTTTACAAATATTGGTGGAAATTAATCTGTCACCTGAAACTCGTATCGGGCTCGCGTTACTGCCAAACCACCCGATATGAAATGATTTAAATTCCAGCTAGCTGAGGGCAGGTAAACCGATCACACTCAGTAAAAACTTATACTTGCGAGGAATAATAAACAAAAGTGTACCGTGTGATTACATTGTATAACTATCCTAAATTTCAGTGGTCGTTCAGCCAATTGCAACGTTTGGCTCACAATTTTGTGTTTTTTGTTATTGATCTTAATAATTCAATACATAAGAATGTTCTCCGAACATACGGAATATACGATAAGGATCTTTCATGACCAAGAGCGGATATCATGCAAGATTTTTCTTCTTCTGACGACAATAAGGCACCCAGCTCAAATCATCAGTGTCAAATTAAACAGCAAACTCGATGGTGTATGTTAAATCGAATTGCACACATCGTCGAGTAGACTCCTGTTATCCGAAGCATTTATCACTCTATGCATAAAACGTGTGCTAGTTTTAATCGGGGAGCAGGTCAGAACGACGCAGCAGGGGATTTAAAATGAGTCGGTCAGCATGGTGAAGCATAAAAAGCTGCCAAAGCGTTCAATAGAAAGCTGGAGTCACAGGCAAATCTACAGTCATTTACGTTATACCGTCATTTCATCAGCAGGTCTTTCACATAAACACTGAGTTGCCTTGACAACACTGTACGGCATGGTTGGTGCCGCTAAATTATCCATATTCCATTTGAGCATATAAAGCACAGAGCCTGGTCATTAAATGAGCTTTAGATGCATTGGTAATGATTCATAGGCACTGCAAAAATGGTCATTGCCGCTGATGCGTGATTAAATCCTCTCCACATCAAAGTTCGATTGCGCAACTTATTTCTATTAAACACTCACGCAGCTATTGAGACGAATGAGTTAAAGATCCAGGCCATATTCAATGTGACCACTTTGTCCCTTTGCATCAATCCACAAAGGCATCAGTGAGAGTCCGCGGAACAATGTCGAACAGTGCAACAAACTGCTCTCATAAACCTAGCAGAATCAGTAAATGTAACTATGAAATCTACAGAAAAGCCGGATTTCTATTGTGACGCAATATTCGATTTCATGGATCGGAAATTGAATTGTGCACCACCTTTGCAATGGGTAGTATAAAAAGCAGCAGCAATGGTAATGATGTTAATGAACTCGGGACGACCATGGTAGATCACACCTTGCATGTTGAGCTGTTCTTGCTTGTTCATCGAATATTTAATGATGCTCAGTCCACATGTCATGACTGTCAAGACTTTGTGGTGATTATGTACAAAACATCTACCCGGATTATACGCACGGCAACATAAGACACCCACGTTGCTAGTGACGAGGTTAATAACAGCCTCTGGGTGCGAGTCGCTGTGTTGATTAACATTGTTTGGACTTGCCACATATTTACACGGCATGTTCTTATTCAATTATGACGTATATGAAGTACATTTTACCTACTCCTTAAGTACATCGGATTAAATGAACTAGCTAGACGCCTACAATTCAATCGAATAAACAGCGTCTGCTCATATTCAATTGGCGGCCATTCTAAAACATTGATAATGCAAAAATTAAAAGAGACATTTTCATTGCTTTTACGTTTACTACATGTTAATTAGCAGACCCTGTACTTTACAAAATTTCCTTCAAGCCAAACGACTTCCTAGAAACTGTCTGTGGACAATCACTGTAACTTTGAATTATTATTCGCTGGTTTATCAAATGTAGAATCGAAAAATATTACCGTCACCTACGCATGACTCACTGAAAAGTGTTACAACTGTCTGTATTTGTATATCACATATTCAAAATACAAACGTAGACATATAAGATACGAACGCGACAAATAAGATACCCGTAGCGAGCGATCTGTGCAACATTCAACTGACACAGAGAGGTTTGAGATCAATATTAGTGATATATTAAGTTTCATGGTCCGTTGTGTGACCATTGTACATGCGATAGCACAAACCACAAATATATTACCACGATATATGAACCGGCCTTGCGTTCCGAGCTGACGTGTATACCTCTTAACACCACATTAGACATCTGGCCTGCTGTAGATTGATGCTTATGTATAACATCCCCCAAGAGACTATGCGCAGCCTGATGTGAAATAGACTGTCTATATCATTATGCTATACAACAAATTACAGACGATATAATACAATGACAAATTGTCTCTTACATCATTAGAAAATAAAACATATTCCGACTTCCTCG
The DNA here is from genome assembly GCA_034190875.2 of Urechis unicinctus. Taxonomy (NCBI): domain Eukaryota; kingdom Metazoa; phylum Annelida; class Polychaeta; order Xenopneusta; family Urechidae; genus Urechis; species Urechis unicinctus. The sequence continues at coordinate 44,422,303 of CM067357.1, forward strand.
CTTGCTCTGTCAATGTTCGATCGATTTAGCGGTAGAATTTATGATTAAACAAATTCAAACCAAGCTGAACTATTGAAGCAAAATTCAATTATGTTTTGTGTGACAAAAGTGTCAAGAGAACAATTTACTGTTATCTCATAGGCCAACACCAACTTTATGAACTTCCCCCATATTAATAAATAATGGCTTCGTTGATACGTGCATTATCAGAGTGAAATACGGGGATATTCCATTGAGACGGAATCGGGATAGGAGATTTTTTATCGAATCCTGCATTGCCAATTTAGGTGACAAAAAAAGTCCAATGACGACGACAGAGGGCAGAGTGTTCGGGTGGTAACAAATGGCCGCCAGCAGGC